>BJKM01000120.1:47500-220000 GCA_015082035.1 Chaenogobius annularis
TCCACACAGCAGCAGAGAGTCCACATTAATTAGAGTGTGCACATGTCTGTACCTGACCTGGAGCAGCTTTAAGTTTTAATAGAAAGCCTCTGTCATCATTACAGGCTCTTGTGCAACTGATGCTGTGTGACACTTAACTCAGACAGAGTGCTCCCCTGCTCTCCCTGCGTCTCTCAATGACTGCACACGCTAATGAATTTTTTATCTTAATCCAAACAGTCATTTAATGAGCACGCCTGAGAGGATCCCTATTCTCTTTAATTAACCCACACACTCTTCTCCACAGGCTCACTTACATCTCATCCTGCTGCTGCTGCTGCTGCAAAAATGGTGACAACCTGAGGCCTTGAACTATGGCTACGAGTGCCCTGCAAAGAGCTCTTCCTGTCAGGCTGGACACTAAGGCCACATTAAATATGTGTAGATGATGTAAGTTAGACCTTTTGACAAGATATGACAATACTTGTTCAATAAATGTAGTTTATAATTGTTAATCATTTACTGAGTTTCAGGAGGTGGACCAGACCTCAACCTCCTACTTCTCCCGCAACCACTCCTCCACTCTATAACTACACTTCTAATTACCCAGAAGCCCTATTTATACAGGCCTATCCCAGCATTTCTGGTTGTCGCTGCTCTCTCGACCCCACTCTCCCACCCCCCCACCCCATGTCTCATCTTCACCTTAGTGCCATCTAAAGGAAGGCGGGGTTCTGAATCGGCTGGGCTGATCACGGAGTCTCTAACCCGCTAACTCTAATCGATCTATCATCAATGTCATCATTGACATTATGATCATTGTCATCATCACTATCAACATGGGAAAGAATCAATCTAAAAGCGATGTGCCCATCCCGGAGACATCTATGACGTTGGCAATGTCAAATAAATATGGGAAAGAGTGTCTGGAGTGTCTGCTGTGTGGTCCAATAGATTTGGTTTTCCATCTGGTGGATCACTAAGCACGGACAAAATGTATGATTCATAACAGCAAAATTGATAAAATTGAATGAATAGAAATGAAGGTTTTGTGATTTCTGTCATGTCCTTGTGATTTTAATAATTTTTTTTCCTGTTGTGTGAAGCACTTTGAATTCCCTTGTGTACGAATTGTGCTCTGCACATAAACTTGCCTTGCCTATTATCAATAAATATTCCCTCGTATTCGATTGTTGTGACGTGGTCCTTCCTAGTGAATCAATATATTGACTGTATAGTAGGAAATTAAAAGCTGTCACAGGAAAGACATTTATTACTAACACCATTACTAAGCAAAATAGTACTTCAAAGTGGTATATGTGCCCATGGGTAAAAAAAAAAAAAAAAACATACCGCAGTAAAGTGCATTCAGGGGAGGCAGGGGAGGCAGAGCCTCACCTGTCAATCTTGGGGGGGGAAAGCTTAATTGTAAAATATAACGAATGTTAATATTTGTCATCTGGTATGTATTATAAACCCCCTTTCCCTTTAAATCAAATATGGAAGCACTTGTCCCGTAACTCCCGTTCAAATACAGGGAGGAGGGGAGACTCTGTTTATAACAAATAAAACACCTTGACGATATGCTGTGTACTTCCATATTCTGGATAATGTATGAAATGTATTTCTGAAAAGTGTTTCTGCTCGCAGATTCATTATAAAACAGCAGTAAAAGTTCACATGGTGAGGCAAACAATACGCCTGAATCATGGCAGAGGGCGCTTCTGAGCCCGTGGACTGCTGCGCTATCTTCTTCGTTCTTGAACTTGTTTATTTCTTATTTATAATCCGGCATATCAAAATGTAAAGGTAAGATCATCAAGCCATCAATCTTCTTCCGCTTTATCCTGGGCCGGGTCGCGGGGGCAGCATTCTAAGCAGCGACTCCCAGACTTCCTTATCCCCAGACACTTCCTCCAACTCCTCCGGGAGAATCCCAGGCCAGCCGAGAGACATAGTCCCTCCAGCGTGTCCTGGGTCTTCCCCGGAGCCTCTTCCCGGTGGGACATGCCCGAGACACCTCCCTAGGGAGGCGCCCAGGAGGCATCCAGAACAGATGCGGAATCTCATTTCGACCGCTTGTATCCGCGACCTTGTCCTTTCGGTCATTACCCAAAGCTCATGACCATAGGTGAGGGGAGGAACGTAGATCGTAGAGCTTTGTCTTTCGACTCAGCTCTTTCTTCACCACAACATTCTGATACAGCGACCGCATCACTGCGGATGCTGCACCGATCCGCCTGTCAATCTCACGCTCCATCCTTCCCTCACTCGTGAACAAGACCTCGAGATACTTGAACTCCTCCACTGGGGCAAGGACTCCCCACCCACCCGGAGAGGGCAAGCCACCTTTTTCCGGTTGAGAACCATGACCTCAGATTTGGAGGTGCTGATTCTCATCCCAGCTGCGTCACACTCGGCTGCAAACCATCCTAGTGCATGTTGCAGGTCCAGGTTTGATGGAGCCATCAGGACAACATCATCTGCAAACAGCAGAGATGAGATGCTGTGGTCCCTAAACCGGACCCCCTCCGACCCCTGACTGCGCCAAACAATGAACAGAACCGGTGACAAAGGGCAGACCATTAACTTGTATTTATTTTGGGTTGAAATTAGCTCAATTGGAATTAATTTTGACCTTAAATCAAATATGAGTCACATGTTTGTGTAAAGAATGCTGAAATGAGATATACAGCACAACTCATTGTCTGTTGTCAATCAGATTATGTTTAAGGTGCTCATTTGCATTTGTAAATCTGACTCAGTCATGAATCCCACAGCACGTCACTGACATACCATGTTACTTAAAACTATGTGGGAATGATATCACGATTGTAAATTTGAAGAAGTATAACGGGGGATGTATAAGAAAAAACCCTGGGTTTAATTTATTAAAGGCAAGGCTTATTTGTGGGGCACAATTCGTACACAAAGCAATTCAAAGTGCTTCACACAACAGGAAAAAATCACAAAGACATGACGAAATCACAAAACAGTCAAAGTCATGAAAGAGAAGAGTGTAAGTAAAACCCTTTGAGTCATATGCACAGCAAAAACAAAACCGTTTTAGCCTAGATTTGAACATTGTAGAGGCCTGTCTCACATCTTCAGGAAGACTGTTTCAGATTTTTGCTGCATAAAACTGAAACGCAGATTTCCTATGTTTTTTTTCTTGATGTTGGACGTCAAGAGCTACACACAAGTCCCAGACAGTGGGACAATGTCTTATCCGAGCAATACTGTGTTCAGTGGTAAATACTGGACTGGTGACATGCATGCGATTCATTCTGAAAATGTGGAAGTAGAGGATGATGAAAAAAGCCACGTTAGAGAATATGTTGGGGAGAGTAAATGTAAAGGATGAAGCAGTGAGTTTCCCTCTGCCCTTTGCTCCCTCTCCTGTGTCTAGTTCTGTGCTCTTTTTGGTTTTGTTTATAAACATATATATATATTTATTTATTTTTGAAGCAATGACTGAACAGTGGGACAATTTTGCTTGTACATTTCTGCAACTGTTTAGATGTCGAGATGTGATGTGTTTCTGTGTGAATTTCTTTCATGTTGCACCTCACTGTTTTGGTTATTTTTTGTACTTTTTTGGTTCTGTCTATGTTGAATAAGTTTATAATAAATACTTGAAATATAAAAATGAAAATATTGTTCATTCTTAACTAAAATAAATAAATAAAAACTGAAAGTCAATATAGACTTTCAGTTTATATTTTGTATATTGAATTCAATTAATAAAGAGAAAAACCATTGTCAAATACTAAGCGACACGTGACATGATATGTATCATGAATAAAGAGATGTGTGCAGAAAACAGTCAGCAAAATACTTTGGTAAACACTGTAGGAACTTAGAGAATAGGCAGGACAATATCCGTTTGCAGACTTAAGTATAGTACAGCTGAAAATAGTATTGAAAATACAGTATTTCAGTATTTTTAGTATTTCAGTATTTTCAATCATTTACTCCAGGAAAAGAACATACCCAGCCGAGATGCTATGTAAAATTATTATAAGAGGAATACTGAGCATACCAACTGTAACTACCTAAATGGATATGTTTTGAAGTTGTAATTGGGCAAGCTAACATGCTTATGCTTTGAGAGTCACCTGATGTAGTCGTTCTTGCAGAGGATCATGCCTCCTTTGCTGTAGCAGGTGCTGCTGTACTCTCCCAGCTGGGCCTGGCAGCATGAGCACTTGAGACAGCGTGTGTGCCAGTATCGCTCCATCGAAAAGAGCAAGAATCTGTCCGAAATGCGCCCCCCACATCCAGCGCACGATCTGCAGGCTGCCCCACTGCCACTGCCCATCATCGCCACAGTGGGCACCTCCACACGACTGTTCACCATAACAACCTGCAGACGAGAACATAGAAATCATTATAGTAAAAGGTAAATCTTACTGAACTAAGAGCTTTATATCTGGCTGTTAATGGCTATGTTAATTTACATATTATTATATTTATATATATATATATATATATATATATATATAATATATTGTATATATAACTTATTAACTTAACTTTATATTTCAGAAAGTTTGATTTCATTAAGCTGGTCACATACAAGAGGAATTGTGATAAATTAGACAATTTAAATGAGACAAAATTAAGTGTTTTACCGTTCACTCTTGATGTCATTAATTGTGAATAATCATTAAATCGTGATGTTTCGTCTCACAATAATTGTAACACTTAAATGTGATATTGTGACATCCCCATTTCAATCATGGGGACATCTCATCTCTCCCATCATCACATGGCAGACAGCATTCTGCTACGTCCTTCCTTATGTGTATGTTGAGGAGCCAAACTGCCAACCCCCAGGTCATGAGCCAATGCTTATCTGTCAGAGGCAAACAATCAGATCTGTAATGAGCAAAGTGCCTAAAAAAAGCTCAAACCTGTCAGAAGAATGTATTGTGCTGAAAGGTAAAGTAACTGTATGTCTTGATGTACTCTTTGGGTATTATTTATGAGTACAGTAAGAATGAATAACCATTGAAAACATTCTAAATATCTATGTTGATCTTGAATATCTAATGTAAGACAATTTAATACTCAGCCATGTTGTCAGTGTGTTTGTCGAAACCAATGGATTGGCTCTGGTCTGAGACAGAGCACAGTTCACTTTTGAAACATGGATACCTCAGGAGGAAATCAAATGTGCATAAAATTAACCCACTCTCATAAGAGGACTGCTGTTTTACACCCAGCAGGCTTGAACTTAGTCCAAGCCAAACAAAACCACACACACAGAGTCTTTCAAGTCGATGTCCTAACTCGATAACATGTCCCATGAGGACGCTCTTTGAAGCTGGGCAGTTTACTCCTCCAAACATATAAAGACTGCTCTGTTTCTGAAGCTCACACATTATAATGGATTCAGAATGGAAACAAAATCCAAATGTTAAGCCAGTTGTACATTTGACAAGTCATTTGACATAATGGTGGAGACTACTTCTGCTGTACAAGTTTTCAGAGTTGTATTCATCTCTCCTGTAGAAAGTGAACTTGGTTCTTTTGCAGCTGGAAAGAGCATTGTGTTTGAGTGCAAATATAGTGGTGTGTGCGTGCTTTGACTCAGCAGCGCAGTCTTTTCAACCTCTCACATGATTTATAATTAGCGCCAAGAACAACATAAAATAATTGCATGGGTAGATTTCATTTTCTAAATGAGCAACAGCAGCACAATTTGTCCTCCAGAGCGCCTCATTTCAGCAAGGGCATGTTGGGCTTTACGACTACCCTTCCCGCAAGATTATTTGAGATTGCAGCAGCTGGTCCTCTGCAGTGAGGCAGGCTGCCCTCAATACCCTCATTTTGTGGAGTAGACACCTGGCTCTAATCAGCCACAGGAACACCATGTTAAGAAGCTCTAGGCTACATTAAACTAGCGGCAACCACATGCACAGGGACCCACCAAGCCCATTAGTACGAGCCTATTCAGCCACGCACTAGTCTTTCAGACAGACTATTTACCAACTCACTAACGCATCAGCATTCAGATCCCTGTAAGAAGCAATAGATATGAGCGACTTCTCTCTGGTTATTTAAAGATTAGGTACATTAAACCAGTGGTTCACAACATTTTCCCCTCAGCGACCCCTTTAGCAATCCCGACATCCTTGTCCTACCTGACAAACTATAGACTTAGAAAATAAGATTTAAGGTTTTATGGTTAATAAACATGTTATTGGACCATATTTATTCAAATAAAAATGTCATTGAGGCAATTTAACATGCTGTGAATTACTTTTGACCTCTTTTTAGGCACAACCCACTGTGAAGCTTTCTTTGATCCCCAAGTTGGAAATCACATCACTGCATTACAGATATTTTTACAGATTAAATAAGTGTAAACAACAGCTAATTTACAAAACAAGAACGACAAGAAGAAGGTACCTAAAGTACCATTTATAATAATAGACTTATTGACATCCAATTACAAACAATGTGCTCAAGCCCCCCTAAACCCATACTTAAATAAATGTATACATAATGAGATTCTGGGGGATCTTTTTGTTGTAAAATCAATGTAATAACCAGTACCAGCCTTTAACTTGTTGCATATCAGACACCAGTTCAAAATAAATACTAGTTTGTATGCTGACTGAAGCACTACTTCTGACTTTCCTCTCAGGAACAATGAATGTAAGCAGTCATTTACTGAGGGAAACACTTTGGCAGCTTTGATCTCAGAACACAAGATGTCTTGTGTGAACTCACATCTCAAAGGACTGGTGTTCCTCGTCCATTTCCTTCATTATGTGCCAGATTCCTTTGGGCAGCACATCACCAGCCGTGAAATCAATTAGCAGGGCACCGCTGCCTAGTACAGCAGCTCAGGCGCCTGTATTCAGTATTTAAAGGACTGTGACCTTGTATTATTTTTATATAATAGTAACAGTATAATATAGATTGATTATAACTAACATTTTATTATTTACAGTTAATGTATTTTTCTTAATTCTTCTTAATTTATTTACTATCAACCAAGAATGATTTCTTCCTATCAGGACCTGGGACAGGTCTTGGAGTGTATATTTTGCATAGTAAGTTAACAAGGAAACAACCCAAAAGCCAAAATTGGTTAAAAACTTAAACTTGAATTATTCACTTCCATACCTGACAAAAGCCTAAACGACCTGTGTCACAACTGTGGACAGATTTGATTCAATTCCTCAGTTTAATAATCTCCTTCCAGCTGCGACCCTTTCTCCCACGAAAAAAATAAATACATGAATAAAAATAAATAAATAAATACCCAAAAATATATATATAGATGTATATATAGATACATATATAAATATAAATAAAGAACGGCACGTGTTCATCCTTTAACAAAAAGGCTGCAGCTTCACAGAAGGGTAGTTAGTGGAGGTCACATCAGGCCATGAGACTCATGTTCACAAAATTGAAAAAGTTGAAAAGAATCATGTCTTATGTCTTTGTTATGACTATTTTTAATTTCAAATGCATGAAACAGACAGCTTGCTTGCAAAGGAATAAAAATTAGCCTCGAGCATAATAGTCAAAAACAAAATAAAGGGTACATAATTCACATTTGTTACAAAACAAGGAGGGAAAATGTTAGTGCTACATAATGCAAGATAAACAACTCGTAGAGCTTTCACTCATCTCTCCTTGGGAGTTTTTAGGTTGCTACCTAAACCTTTATAAGGGAATTGAACTTACCTTTTATAGAAGTCAACGGAGTAAAAACGTTGCGTTCACGTGCTTCTTTTATCCTCGGACAGCACCCAGAAAAGTGTCATTGAAAGGAGCTGAATGGGAGACCGAAAGTTAAGTGTCGCTGCCTCTTTGCCCTCAGATCTGCTCTCTTCTTCCATTTACGTCTCCACTTTGAGCACTCGCCCACTTTTATCACAGACAGCGCCTCTGTCTGCCGCTCATCTCACTGAGGAGCGCTCTGCTTCTCACTGAGGAGCGCTCTATCTGCCTCTCACTGAGGAGCGCTCTGTCTGCTTCTCATCTCACTGAGGAGCGCTCGATCTGCTTCTCACTGAGGAGCGCTCTGCTTCTCACTGAGGAGCGCTCTGTCTGCTTCTCAGGAGCGCTCTGTCTCGGTTCTCATCTCACTCAGGAGTGCTCTGCTTCTCACTCAGGAGCGCTCTATCTGCTTCTCATCTCACTGAGAGCGCTCTGTCTGCTTCTCATCTCACTGAGGAGCGCTCTGTCTGCTCTTCATCTCACTCAGGAGTGCTCTGCTCTCTGTCTCACTCAGGAGCGCTCTATCTTGCTTCTCATCTCACTGAGGAGCGCTCTGTCTGCTTCTCATCTCACTCAGGAGCGCTCTGTCTGCTTCTCATCTCACTGAGGAGCGCTCTGTCTGCTTCTCATCTCACTTGAGGAGCGCTCTGTCTGCTTCTCATCTCACTGAGGAGCGCTCTGTCTGCTTCTCATCTCACTGAGGAGCGCTCTGTCTGCTTCTCATCTCACTCAGGAGCGCTCTGTCTGCTTCTCATCTCACTGAGGAGCGCTCTGACTTTGACTGAAATCTTTACACAGACGTGACGTTGTGTGTGGGCGCGGCTTGATCTCAATTATCCAGACAGTGTGTTGTATTAAAGTGCATATGCCAGGTTCGACTACACATTTCACTACAACGCAGTGAACATAATTATACTTAAGATTTTACTAAAAGTGTTGCGTATTTTTTCCCAGTTTGACCATTTTGGTGACGTTTATAAAATACATCCTGGTTGGACATGATGTAAAGATGTGACATATGTAGAGGTAATTCCACAACCTCGCAACCATATTATAAGGGCCATGTAAAATCCAAATAAATTACACAATTGTTTTTTCACAAGTAAAATAACTGATTGCACCTTTTATTCATTTGTTTAAACTGTCATGTGTCAAAAGCCATTGTCAGTGTGTCAGTTGAACTTTACTGCGTTAATCATGGAATCGCTTATTGTTGACGTAGACAGCGGGATTCTGTTATAGAGCTCTACTTCTTTTAATTTTCAAATTTATTTCCAATTTCTTCACAAACTGCAACTATGTACAACTATGATAATTATTTACCACAGAAAGTATCCAATCAAACAAACCATATTATCACACAAACATTAGAACCAGTAATTTGCACTTTATTGTTTAGTCTCCATAACCTGATTATGAATGACCTGGTTCAAATAATAGAGTAGAGCGACCTCTGGTGTACAATCCTGCACACTGTCTTGCGTTTGCTATCACTAGGCCACGTGATCAAATTATTTTACTCTTTTTGACCCCAGGTAAACTTTGTTTGACAGTGTTAGCTTGTCTCTGTTATTGTAAAACCAAACATAAAGTTATGAGTAATAGAAACACAAGTCAATCCCCTGTTCAAATCATTCTTTCCTCAGACACATTTTTATTTTAAGTTGTTATTATAAGAAATGCATATTTATTGGAGGGACTGAAAGTGAGATGTATACATAAATAAAATAGTAGACATATTGAATTAACTTAAAAGAGAGCCATGAATAGAAGAAACATCTGTGTTCTTAATCTGATGAGATGTCTTACAGGCAATGAAGTGCAGATTTTAAATCACTCAAATGTATTTACTTTGTTTGAATAAGGTGTCATGTTGATTATGGTTGTGTTATGTAGGTCCGCTGCTAAGTAACTTGGTACAAACCAAGCCCCAGCTTTAACACTTTGTTTGGGTGCTTTAAGAACATCACCTCAGGTGGCGCTCTGCAAGTGGAGACTGGAGGTGTTCATCCGACAAAAGTGAAAGAGAGCAACATCATGTGGAGTTTTGGATGGAAGAGGAACTTGATAGCTGACAGAATGGGAGTGCTAGGAAGTGATTTTGAGGAAACTGTATTCTGGCCTGTGACCACTAACTGACATACAGACATGGCGAGTGAGTTTTATTATCTTGGTTTTATGGTAGCTGGTTTTCAATTTAGGTTCAGTGGGCGTACATCAGATCAGTGTGTATGCTGCGGAATTGCAGTAGTGCTGGCTCTTGATAATATTAATGATAATATTTTTTATTATTATCATTAATTTACTTTTTCGTGGGAGAAAGGGTTGCAGCTGGAAGGATATTATTAAAACTGAGGAATTTAATTAAATCTGTCTACAGTTGTGGGAAATGAATACATAATAATAAAGTTGTTAAATGGAATGATACTGTTTCTGCTCTTATGACTATGAAATTGGAAACTGCTAAACTAGTAGACTAGTATGTGAAGTTTTCATGTAATAGACAAAACGGTGAGTATTTGTGCCTGTTCATTTGGGTAAATTGGAAAATAAGAGAGCTCATAATCTCAAAAAGAAGAAAGAAATGAAATGGTTTAAATATGACATGGTCTTGGAGCAGTTAGCATGTGGTGGCAAGACAAAATGGGAAACTGAAGAGAAAGGAAGACACCTTTGCAGACTTGAATGATACATTGGGAAACATCCTACTGACAGAGCTTCTCAAAGTGTGGGGCGCGCCCATTGGCACTCTTCTGTCCCTCCCCTGTCCCTCCTCTGTCCCTCCCTGTCCCTGCTCTGTCCCCTCCCCTGTCTCCCTTCCGCCCCTCCTCTGCCCCTCTTCTATCCCTCCTCTGTTCTCTCTCTGCCCTCTTCATCCCTCCTCTGTCTCTCCTCTGCCCCTCTTCTATCCCTCCTCTGTCTCTCCTCTGCCCCTCTTCTATCCCTCCCTCTTCCCTCTTCTGTCCCCCTCCTGTCCCTCCTCTGTCTACTGCTGCACGCGCTTCTGTCCTGGTTCCCTTTGCGCTCGTCTCCCCCCACCCATAAAGGTAAATGTATGAGGTTTCGCTTTTATTTTGGTAACTTCTTGTATAACCGGAAGTTACAGTGAAACTAAAATCTACTTTGGAGTCAAATGAAAAGACACAAAGTTAAATAAGCTACGGACTGTAGACCATGTTTTATGGTCTACAGCAGGGGTCCCCAAACTTTTTCCTGTAAGGGCCACATAACTTTTCCCTTCTCTGATGGGGGGCCAGGGTCAGTTTGAACCAGAAAAAAGTTGTGACAATCGCAGGGTGCCTAAATGTAAACATGTATTGTTTTCCAGAAAGCCACATATAACCAAATATGAATAACCCTTTCCGAGATCAAATAACCCTCTCTGGGTTCTTCACAGAAAGAAATAATTCAGGAAATATATAATAACACTATTCATGAAATCAATAAAAATCAAATAACCCTCTCTGGGTTCTTCACAGATAGAAAGTTTGTGTTGTGCCGTGCACAGTCTTGGGTAAAAGTTCAGCTTCAGTTGTTCAGAGCAGAATCTATGACTCATATGAGCATGAATAATGCGTCTCTTGTTCAGGGGGCCGGGTCAAATGTGGAGGCGGGCCGTATCCGGCCCCCGGGCCTTAGTTTGGGGACCACTGGTCTACAGTCTACAGTCGACAGGGGAACAAGGTTTGTAATATGAATAAATGCATTATTGAACTATTTTAAATGTTTATTTTTCAAATGCATGGAAAACAGTTATGCTAATGTAATGAGCTAGTAACAGTGATTACAGTTCCGTTGGTTGAATGACACAGAATGGAAACAATAAAAACTAATTTAACCATCAGTTTTGGCCTTCTCAACTGGACTGGACGCTACAAGCGCGTGCATTTGATTTCCTTCCACTTTGATTTGATCCCATGGGCTTTGAAGACGATGAAACATAAACGCAGTGGTACGAGTCAGCACCGCGCAGAGAACGGTGTGTGTCTATCTTTCTCTCGGCACAGCTTTGCTCTCTCTTTCTCTCCTTCTTTCTCTTGCTCTCCTTCTTTCCAGTTCTTTTTTTTTTAATATGGTATAGCATAAAACACATACTTTGAAGATGCACAACTACAGTAGGTGGCGGTAAATGCACCTTTTCGTTGGCTGTCACGTTGGCTGTCAACCGTTATTAAAAGCAACACCACAACAACAACAACAACAACAACAACAACAACAACAACAACAACAACAGGACCACGCAGAAAGCAGTCTGTGTGACGGTCGTGCAGCTGCGGTGGTAAAAGTGACGAGAAGTAAGGCAAGTGCGTCTTCTCCTTGAAACGCCGTATTTACAGCAGTGAAGCGCCTGTTCTGCGCTGTCCCAGAGGCTGTGGGGGGCGTGGATTCTTTTCTTTTTTTATGTCTCCCAAGAGGGGCATGCCACAAAAAGTTTGAGAAGCTTTGTCCTACTGGGTTGTGTGATGAATGTCATGTTGTTTTGTGTGAAGTATCATGTTCAAAGGCAAACTCAGATGTATCGACTTAAAGAACTATAGGACATGAAGAAGAAGAAGAAGAAGAAGAAGAAGAAGAAGAGCCATCTGCAACCGTTGACCAGCAGAGGGCAACAGAGAGCGTTTGTATGGGTAAATGTACTGATGAACACCAGAAGAACACACGGGCAGTTGTTATGATTTTAGACATGAAACGAGTGACAAAAATACAGTTAAATTGGACTTTGTGATCAATCTTTGACATTTTAGTTCTTCGTCTCTTCCTACTCGGACTGTCGCCTGGCTGTCTCGGTAAACTGTCTGTTTTGATTGTGTTTTTAACAGTAAAGCTCTAGCGGAATTAACAATCGCAGATATGGACGGTGTCTGAGGTTAAGACTCAGCTTTGCGCCATAGATTGTGCTCCCAGAACTCTCTTACGTTAGCATCAATATAATGAGCTTCGATTCAATAATGAATTGAGACAGTTAATGACTGCCATCTGGTTATTAGTCTTATGTAAGCCCCGTGAGTGCATAAATGTCTGCTCGTGTCATTTACGGGAACGGCCCCTCCCTTCTCCTCTTCATCTAAAACCTCACGCTTTTTACTCTGTGTCAATTAAATATATCTTAATCCAGAAACCATACACGTTTATTTCTCTTTGGATTCATGTTGCACTTTTAGGATTAAACTGTTGATCCAATGTTTTCCAAAGAGGCTCCAGTGAAGATGCCGCTGTTCTTCAGGAAGAAGAAACCCAGCGAGGAGGCCAAGAAGAGACTGGAGTATCTCTTATGTCGGGTGAGGAAAAGCACTTGTGCAAAGGTGTTTTATAGCTGAAATACATGCGCATTCAACTTCATTTGTTCCCTTCTCAGTCCAAGGAGGCTGGTGCGGATGACATCTTGGACATCTCTTCTTGTGAGCTTTCAGAGGTTAGTAATGGATCACTGAATCTGACCATAAAGTACAACTACAGGCTAAACCGTATTCTCCACCCTATATAACTGACAAAATTAATGTAAAAAAATAAATAAAATCTTGTGCTGAAAGGGCACAAAAATGTTCCAATACTTGGGGGTCACTTTAGATTTCACTCTCACCTTAAAAAAAAAAAATCTTAAGCAAATGAGCCAAACGTCTCAAGTACAAGATAAAAACTTTTAAATGCATCAAAAACACACTTGTACCTTTTTTAAGGCAATGATCATGTTCCAGTTGTATTACTGTATAACTTGCTGGTCCCAGGCAGGTAAAACTACTCTAAGGCCGTTAGAAACACTGCACAAACAAGCCTTTAAAACAGCGTCACCATTGCCATGCCCCGCGGAAACGCAGATGTTTAATCGTTGATACTATACAAAGACTAGCTGCAATCTGAATGGTTCACAGAATTCTAAATAACTTAAGAACTTTGTTCAGCTCACATCAGTTGTTATGTCCAGAGCCACATGCGCCTCCACCTGACGCCAGTGTATCAAACCAAATGTACAACCTAATTTTCACAACGGCCTTCTCATATAGTGCAATAAAGAGTGGAACAATCTTCCAACTGAACTAAAAAGTCAAATAAGTTCTTCAACGTTCTTTGTGGAACTTAAAAAGTTGTTGTGGAATAATCAGACGAATCAGCACTGACATTGAACTGTTTGCTTCCCCTTATAATAAGACCAGTGTAACATCTTGTTTTCTATTTTATGACGTGCAACACTTAAAGAAATAAACTAAAATGACAGGCTAATAGTAAGATGTGTAATGTAATTTATGAATTGTTTTAATAGTGAAATGCAGAAAATGGTTGGTGATGTATATTCTACACAAATGTCTGTGTAAATACTTACTAATTGAAGTTGTGTGAAAATGTTTGTATCAGAGAGTGAACTTTGTGAATTGTTCTTATTGTTGATTGGGTGTATTTGCATTGTATAACTTATTGTTGCAAACCAGATGAAAACTAGCTATAATCTCTCTCTTTTATGAGTTTAATGTCTCGGCACATTCTAATCCTACCTTCATCTAAAGACTAAACTAAATAACCGTCTTGAAACTACACCAAATAACAACACAGCCACAAGCTAGCACTGTTTTTCATTCAGTCACAGTCACCCTTTTTGTTGAAAATAAAGCACATAAACGGGACCATGAGTGCGCGGATTGATCACCGGCTCCTGAAAATATGTTTTTAAATACATTTGAGCTAAAAAAGGGCCTGAGTTTGCCAATGTGTGCATTGTGTCACCATGGTAACGGTGGAACGGTAGATACAATACATGTAACGCATCAATATGGAGCTGGTGACTAAATGCCAAAAATGTTATTGGAAAAATCTGCCATGTTTGTCTTCCAACTTGTAAAACATTCTTAGAGATGCGTTAGCCAAAACGAGATAAACAAAAGAGAACAACCACTGGGTCACTACTGGTAAATACATTTATCACAATACAGTGTTTTTTACACTCTTAAAATCCTAGTAGACAAACTAAAAATCCTGTGAAGTTCAACGACACAATCCCAAGCTCTATAAAACCTAATTTCTTTGTATAATAATAGTTGTAACAATATTATTAACTATTTATATTGACAAAGAGTGCCAAAGCCCAGCCTCACTCTGCAATTTAAACTTCTCTAAAAGCATATTTCAATGGTAAATTAAATTAAGGAAATCAAATCTCTAGATTTGTGTTTGTTTGACGATTTCAAAGGAATCAGTGACTGAATGATGTTATTATTGCTCTTTTTCTTTTGTTTAACTGACCCTGCAGTATTGATTAAACTGGTATTGATTTAACCAGTCTATAAACTATTTTGTCACAGATTCCTTCAAGTGTTTTTTCCAACTGTAAGCACTTTCAAAAAAAGGTAAGCTATAAGAGAATGCACATTTAAAGAAAAATGTAATTATTGATTTCTGAAGTGTTCTATTGTTTTGCATTAGGTCTTGATAGTTCACAGCAATGAAATAAAGTCTCTTGTTCCAAAAGCTTGCGACCTCATGAATTTAGTCACTCTTAAGGTAAAGAGCTTTAGACATACATTGTTTAAAAAAAAAATATATATATATATATATATATATATATATATATATATATATATATATATATATATATATATATATATATATATATATATATATAAATTGTATGTGTAATGTTTCTTTTAAGGTATTGGACCTGCATGAAAATAGACTTTCAGCACTCCCTGATGACATTGGAAGACTAACATCTTTGCAGGTAAACAGATTTTTTGTGTGTCCTACAGACTGTAAATTTGTCTTTCAGAGGGGGATTTTTGTTGTTTTTTTATTTGCTTTTAGATCCTAAATCTTGAAAAGAACCACTTAAAGATGTTGCCAGACTCTGTGGGTGAGCTACGGTTCCTGCAGACACTAAATTTGAAAGGTAAAAAGTTTTAATTTAAGTTCGAGCAAACAAACCCAAATGGCAGAAGCTAACTTGATGTGTATTTTGAACAGGTAATGATCTCAGTGAACTGCCCTCCTCAGTGGGCTCTCTGAGCAGCCTTCGCACCCTGGATGTGAGCGATAATCATATCACTCAACTGCCCAAAACTGTAGCCCTCATACGAACTTTGGAGGTTGGCATTTTACACATCCTGCCTTTTGAATTTTTTTTTTTTACTAGGGCCTAAAATATTCTTTTGTGGTAGAGCTTTACGCTTGATGCTGATAAGATGATTTACCCACCTGAAACTGTGTGCAGAGACGGAACGGAGTGCATTCAGCGCTTCCTCTGCTCCGGTAAGGCTACATTTCTTATTTCTTAGATTAGGCATATTATAAATGTTTTTCAAACTATAATGTTTGATTGCACAGAGCTGGGGGAGGAGTACTGCCCTCCTTCTCAGTACCTCCTGCCAGTGCTGGAGAAAGACTCTGTCACAAACAACACAGACTGTCTGGATGGCCAGGAAGAGGCCTGGCAGGTGTGTTACCTTACGACACAATTTTGTGCAAATTTAACCAAACCATGTCTGAAATGTTATGTGCCCTTTCTTTTAAATGCAGACCAAGTTTAGTGACTATGAGAAGAGAAAGGTACATAAGTAATCGATGAACCTGAAGTGTGATCTGAAGCATCTGAAGCCTTTGTTTGTTGTGGAGCCACATTAACTTATTACTGTCTCGGACTAGGAGCAGAAGCACCTGGAGAAATTGACCTTTGAGCGGCAGTTGGAGGAAAAACACAGAGAGCACACTCAGCTTTTATTATTGAACAATTCTCTCAAAGAAAACATTCTGAACTCAGTACGGCAGGTACCCAAATAGAGAGCAAAATTCTGCCTTTTTATGGTAAAATGTTAAACCTGAGTCATATTTAGGAGCAGGAGAGAATAGATAAAGGCCTCACTCAGCAGCAGAAGCTCCAGGAGGCAGAACGGCTGCTGGTGTTGGAGAAGGTTCGAGAAGCGGAGGATGACATTACCAGCCGCATTGACAACATGCTCAGTGACAACAATCGGTGAGACATAATCAGTTATATTTGGACCCTAGCTGTTTAGTTATTATTTACATTTTTATTATATTTTTGCAGACAAAAGAAGAGTGCAGAGTTTCTCCAAGCCTTAGAAGAGGATCGGTGAGTGGAAAGGTTATTTATGTAAACCTAAAGCCTTTTAGCCCACACAATAATAATGTACAAGTGCACTCTCTCGGAGCACTCATCATTTCCATTACATACATCCTTCATTATGGCTGACTAAATGTCTTCTACTGGAAAATTGAAGCCTGCTGTACTGACTATATTTGTTAGTGCTGTCAACAATGGTATTGTTTCCTCTGCCATACAGTTGTTCCTTTATTGATCCATTATGGAAATGACTTGGATAACGGGTCCAATGAAAGTCCAGCCTCTTTCATTATAATGACACTATGATGATAATATATATATATATATTAACTTGCGCCAGGGCTTTTTAAAACTGTAAACTGCACAAAACCAATAATCTATACATACACACACACACACACACACACACACAGTTGGGCCAGTAAGTATTGGGCAACTTAAAAATGTGCAAGTTCACCCATTTAAAAAGCTCAGAAGAGATTTGTAATTTTCATCATAGATACACATCAAGCGTGAGAGACAGAATGTTAAAAGAAAATACAGGAAATCACATTGCATGATTTTTAAACAATTTATTTGTGAAAATGGGAAACAACTCTTCTGTCCCTCACAGACCAGTCACTTGCTCTGTAAGAAGTTATTTCGGCCTCCACTTGTTCACAGTATGAATGGCTCCTGTTTGAACTGATTAGATGCATACGAGACCCCTGCACACACCTTCAAACTGTCTCCAGTCTTCACCATGACCAAGACCAGAGAGCTTCCCAAAGACACCAGAGATATAATTGTACAACTGCACAAAGCTGGGATGAGTTAAACTGCAATTGGTAAATAACTTTGTGAGAAAAGCTCAACAGTTGGAAACATTATTAGAAATTGGAAGAAGTATGACATCACTGACAATCTCCCTCGGAGTGGGGTTCAATTGATCCTGAGAACAGTGAGGAATCAGCCCAGAACTACACAGTGGGAACTGGTCAATGATTTGAAGACAGCTGGGACCACCGACCAAGGTTCCACTACTACACAAAAATCACGTAAAAGCCCATCTGAAATTTGCTGAAGACCATCTGGCCGATCCAGAGGAGGAGTGGGGGAATGTGATGTGGTCAGATGAGACCAAAATGGAACCGTTTGGTTTAAACACCACTCGCCGTGTTTGGAGGAAGAAGAATGCTGAGTTGCATCCCAAGAACACCATACCTACTGTGAAAGCATGGGGGTGGAAACATCATGCTTTGGAGGTGCTTTTCTGCAAAAGGGACAGGAAGACTGGGCCGGATCAATGGCAAGATGAATGGGGCATGTATTGTGACATTTTGGGTAAAAACCTCCTTCCCTCGGTCAGAGAATTGAAGATGAAACGTGGCTGGGTCTTCCAGCATAACGATCCAAAGCACAGCCAGGAAAACCAAGGAGTGGCTGCGTAAAAAGCATATCAAGGTTCTGGAGTGGCCTAGCCAGTCTCCAGACCTCAACCCAATCGAAAACCTGTGGAGGGAGTTAAAACTCTGTGTTGCCAAGCGACAGCCCTCAAACATCACAGCTCTAGAGAAGATCTGTGCAGAGGAGTGGGCCAAAATACCAACTTGTGTGTGTGTGTGTGTGTGTTATATATGTATATAGCGATCACATGACCAGCTGTATGGATGTGTGTGTTATATATGTTATATAGCGATCACATGACCAGCTGTATGGATGTGTGTGTTATATATGTATATAGCGATCACATGACCAGCTGTATGGATGTGTGTGTTATATATGTATATAGCGATCACATGACCAGCTGTATGGGTTTGTCCTTTTTACTGGTGGTGGTCCTCCAGCAGACGACAGTGAAGACCTGTGTAGTCAGGCCCTTCTTGTACATAGCATTATTATTGTCCAGCCTGTTGTTCAGGTGGACTCAGGCTCTTTTAACTGTCCATTACTTGTACTTCTCGGCCTTTGGTGGCGGTGGACTCCAGTGTCTTGACTGTGGTGTGTGTACTAACAGTTGTCTGTTTGTCATGTCATACAATGTTTACGTGTTGCAGGATTCGTATGGAACATCTAACTGCGATCACACAGGAGGAAGCCAATTCACTGAGGAAGAGGGAGGTGGCAGGTTAGCTTTGAACTGTCATTTAAACCACACTTTTAGTTATGGTGCTAAGTGGTCAAATTAACCAAACTTTAGTACACAATAAGAGTTGCATCATTTAAAACAGTAGTATTGGTTTCTTTATCTTTATGGAGTCAGTCTAATAAATTGACATTTGTTTGTGTTTAAGCGGCTATGCAGAAGATGCTTTCAGACGGCTGTACTATGCGTCTCCTGCAGAAAGAAGGTGACTTTCGAAGGCAGAATCTTGTCTCTGAGGCTTATAGAAGGTAAAGTATGCACTACTGAAAGAAACCAAAGAAAATTGCAAAACAATACTAATGACAACGTATGTAAACTCGAGTTAATTGCATGCTTTTCTTAGTATGGAAACGATGGACCGAAAGTTTGACAAGATGTTGTCCCTGCAAGTTTTGGACAAATCTAAAGCCATTGCACAGATATTACAGGAGGTAGATTCTTGTTATTAGAGTCAAACATTTGTTTACTGGATCAGTTAATTTGATCAAATGTATAAGTAATCCTATATTGTAAATTGTTTCTGCAGGAAGAGATGCAAAAGGTGGCATTTCAAGCCTTACAGTTGCAGAAGGACAGTGTACATGGCTACATACGCAACCAGGTTAGTGAGTTGAAGATGGCGATGTAATCCCTCATTCATCCAGTAGTGCTCCATAAATGGATCAACTGGTTCAAATGTCAAGCAGCCATTTTTATTTTTTGTTTGTTTGTGTGTTTTTTGTTCTTACTAACTGTCGGTTTGCTCCTGGCCCACCTTCCATTCACTCCCCTGCTATTTGCCTGCTTCATAATGGCTGTATCTCCGCTGTCCCTAGATCAAACTCATCGAGACAGAGTTAATGCAGCTGACTAAACTGGAGGTTAAAAGACGTAATCTGGATGCTGAAAATTTACAGGTTGGTGTCATCACCCTTTTTTTTTGCTTCCCCAGTTTTACCTTTATTTTATTTTCATGCCATTGCTTCAGGTCAAAACATGTGAAAGAATAGACTCAAGCAGTTCCTCCTCCCTCTACCTCTTCCACTAAACTCTCTGTGAAGGCTCTTTTGGTGCAGAGCAGAGGTCCCCTTTATAGTGGAAGAGTAGCTAATAATTGTAATATACACATTTATTTACATATTATAGATGACAAACGCAAGTAATAAATCAACCAGTAAAATGTGTCATAATAATGGGTAGATGAATTCAAATAATATTTGTCAAGCACACTAATCTTGCAAGAAAGGTATGTTCTAGACCCACAAATAAAGAGATGCGGCACACACATAATGAGTATTGGTGCAAGCCGAGAGGAGAGAGTAGGTTTGGAAAAGGCCAAACTCAAGAAGCTGGAGGGAGAAGGGATTGCACCTGTCTAGTAAAGACATGACACTGTTTTGCCTTGTATAACTGTCATTGTTGTGATTTGTGCAGGAGGTCTTGGTGCAGCAGCGTGAAGCTCTTGGTGACTTACTACAGCAACTTCTTAAACAAAGAGCTCAAAGGGAACAGGAGCTGCGTCAGATTCTGGTAAGAATAAATGTACTCTTGTTGTTTTTTCGCTGTTCGACTATATTTTTAGAGTGACCATAATAATTAAATGTTTGTGAACTGCATCTTAGGTGGAGCTTGAGGAGAAGTCTGAGTCCAGTCAGCAGAACTATTGGATGATTCAGTATCAGCGACTTCTAGATGCCAAGCCTATATCTCTTCGGATGCAGGTACAGAGCACGAGAGCACAAGGCAATCAACCTGGAACAGTAATATTTTCATACATTGTTTTTAACTTATTACAGGAAGCCGGTGTGGAGATGGAGCTAGTGAATCTCTTATGCAGACTGTCAGTTCAACATTATCTGCCGATTCTGGCTCACCATCGGATAACGACAAAGACCCTTCGACAAATGACTCCTGCTGATCTCAAGAAGGTTATTTTTTAACCTCCACTATGTACATTCAACAAAAACAATACCGCAATGAAAAACCTTACTTTTATCTGTTTTCAGCTTGGTATTAATGAAGTGGGAATCCAGAAAGCTCTTTTGAAATGGGCTCAAGAAGTCGAGCCTCGAGGTACGCTACACAACAAACACTGTATGAACAATGATATACTTCCTAAAACATTCAAAAGAATTGTAGTAGCATAAAACGACAGCAACGGTGATTATTTGACAGAAACTATTGAAGCCTCGATCCAAAGAAGTAATTTTTTCATGCTCAAGATTTCTCTCTCTCTCTCAGGCGCCTGTAAAGTTGTTGAGGCAGAAGAAGAAGAAGCAGGGCCGTCCTCTGCTCCGGGTGCTCCTTCCCCTGTGCTCTCAAACGTATCCCCCATTAACTATCCCAGTCCCCCTCTCACCCCTGGCACCCCTGTCACCCCCTCGGCCCCAAGCCCTGTGGATGGGCCAGGCAGCTCAGAGTGTGTAGTCTGCATGGAGACTGGGGTAAGCCTTTTTATTGCAACACACTATTTGCTATGATGGGTGTGTGAACAGCCTAAATGCGTGATTTTAATTGGTTCTGTGTTCCTCTAGTCTCAGGTGATCTTCCTGCCTTGTGGACATGTGTGTTGCTGTCAGGTGTGTAGCGACGCTCTGCAGAACTGCCCCATGTGTCGAGCGGCTATTTCTCAGAGGATTCGTCTTTTTCACAGCTAAAACAGGCTACACTCCTCGACTCTTATTTAGCTGGTCACTCTGCTGCTCTGTGCTAATTTGGCATCATATAAACTTTGATGTCACTGGCATCTATTCTTTTTTATTTTTATAATATTTTAGAACCTCTTTTAATTAAGTCTGTTTTAGAAAATTCCTCAAGGAGTGCCTTTTCTGAAAGTCTGTTTTTTTAGTGTTCATCAAAGTGGTTGCAGCAGTGTAACAGTTAAAGTATATTTAGTTTGAGCTTGTTTGAAAAATATATATATAATATCATATAATATATAACCAATCTTACTATTGCACCTGGCTTTTCAACATTTAAGACCGATTTGCATTTCTTTCTCCTTTATTGTATGTGTCTGAAAATGTCACCTTAATAAATCATTGTTCACTAACACTATCACTGTAGGAGTTCCAGGCAGCCAAGTGTATCAACAACATATAAAGGTATAAACTCACCAACGTTTTAAAGTATTTAGCTGTCATATTTTCTGTAATGTAAGTTATCAATAACAAAGCTTGTTGTAAATAATGTCTGATTGGGACCTTCACTGCATGTTTCAACCAGTGTAACATCTAATACAAGTTCATATCAAATGATATGTAAAAGTGCTCTTAACTCAAATGCTTTAGATGATGGCTGTCTGTGTGAGTCTCTTCCGTGTCATTAAACCGCTTCTAAATATTGATTTGTGAAGTCGTATTCTTTTCTGGACATTTTTGTTGTACCGTGAATGCAGCACCACATGAGCCAATCACAAGCGCTGATACAAAGTGCCGTAAAGTGTGGCAGTGATGTCTTCACATGAGTTACCCATGGATGTATTAAATTAACCCAAACTACAGTTTAAACCATTAATGTAGGCGCATTGTGTGATTATTTGGTATATTTATAACTGCTAGTGTTGACGAAAGCCAGGGTAAGTTATATTCTATTACATTAATGTTCAGTTTACGGAGAAGTGGCTACAGACTTGCGTAACGTTACACTTGCAAAACATCTCCGCTAATCTTTTCATAAGAATATTAATTTAACGCTAACATTAGTTAATTAAATCTATTACATCAATGAAACATTCAGCCATTTGCACGTACACAAGTGGATGCAGACAATGGAGGAAAGGTGGGTTAGGGTGGGTTAGCTGGGGTGCCCAAAGACAGTTTAAAACATTTGAAATACTTTATTTGTAGAACACAATTCGTGCACAAAGTGAAAAACATAAAATACATATTAAAATCACAAAACCGATAAAAACGTAAACAATCATTATGACGTTACTAGAGAAGAATGCAGATACAATCCTTTCAGTCATATGCACAGCAAACAGCTGTTTAATCGCCTGGATTTGAACAATGGCAGAGTAGAGGACAGTTTTCACATCTTCAGGCAGATTTTAGCTGCATAAAACTGAAACACACTCTGCACCTCTGGTATTGTTCCAGTTGAACCATGTCAGAACAAGCTTTGCTGATCCTGTTTGGGAGTCAGACTGGGACAGCTCAAGACACAGCCCAAAGGATCGCCCGACAGGCCAAGAGGAGACGACTGCACGTCCGGACCATGCCTCTGGATGGATACAACATTGTAAGTACATTTCATTAAATGTTGTTTTATATTGGTTTGTTCTCCAGTCTGAGGTATTAAGAAAACGGGTATTTTCTTTACTCAACAAACAGGCCACCTTGATCTCAGAGGCCACTGTTGTCTTTGTGTGTGCCACCACTGGCCAGGGAGACCCACCAGACAATATGATGGTAGGACCAGAGCCTGCCTCAGTCAGAGGTTTTAAAATCATGGTGCTATTATGGATGGAAATCACATATAAGTCACATAAAAATGAAATCTAAAACACTATTACAAAAATACTTACCATTACTTTTGTTTCAGAATTTCTGGAAATTCATTTTTCGGAAGTCTTTACCTGCTGGTTCGTTGTGTCAGCTGGACTGTGCTGTGTTGGGCCTGGGAGATTCTTCATATCCAAAGTAAGTTCAGACACAGCTCTATAATAAATAAAATATCTTCACTTTACATGAAATTACTTTACATGATTGTATGTGTGCCAATTATAGGTTCAATTTTGTGGCTAAAAAGCTTCATAAACGCCTTCAGCAGCTTGGGGCCTCAATGCTTCTCCCTGTTGGACTGGCTGATGACCAACATGAGCTTGGGTAGGACGCTTTTACCTCATAAGTTATAGAAGAATGTTAATTTTATAACCTATAAAACATAGTGTAACATGTTTTATAGGTCAGATGCAGTGATCGATCCTTGGCTGATGTCCTTCTGGCAAAGCTTTTATACTCTGCATCCTTCTTTGAAAGCGTTACCCTCACTAAAAGAAGATGAAGCGTTCGTATTGATTTCCCCTGATGTTTACGGACACTTTTCTGAATGACCATCATCATTCTCTGTGTGTTGATTTTCTCATTACAGGCTGCCTCCGACATTTACTGTTAACTTTTTGGAAGTTGACACTTGTGTGGCCCAACGAGCGACCCCGACAGACCAAACCGTGCCTTCTTCAGCTTGTCCATTTCCTGCTAAACTTTTGTCTAATACAAGAGTGACTGATGCGTCGCACTTTCAAGACGTGAGACTGTTAGACTTTGACATCACTGGATCCAACATGGAGTGAGTGTACCCAGCTACTTTTAGATTTGATGCTTTTTATTTAGTGACATTGGTTTTTCTGATAGGTTTTCTTCTGGTGATGTAGTTATGATGCACCCCTGTAATGCAGCAGATGATGTGCAACAATTTTGCAAGCTGCTTAAGTTAGATCCGGAGTCCAGATTTACTCTAAGACCTTCAGAAAGCACACCAGGTATAACTGTGCAAAAGTGAAAAGACGATTGATAAATTGTGAAAATCCACTTCTCAACTGTCAGTTTTTAGTTCCAGCAAGACTTCCTCAGCCCTGCACTGTGCGCCATCTGGTGGAAACGTACCTGGACATTGCCGCTGTGCCTCGCCGATCCTTCTTCGAGTTACTGTCGACCTTTGCTACCGATGAACTTGAACGAGAAAAACTGTTAGAATTTAGCTCTGCGGCGGGTCAGGACGACTTGCACACCTACTGCACCCGACCGCGACGCACTGCACTGGAGGTGATCGTGCACAGAAAACTGTCACGAGTTATATTTCTATTATATTGAGATCGTAAATGTCATGCTTGTTTGCAGGTCTTAGCTGATTTTCCACACACTACGGCAGAAATCAAAGTAGATTATCTTCTGGATCTGTTTCCTGAGATCCAGCCTCGCTCCTTTTCTATTGCATCCTCCCTAAAGGTAACTACTGATCAATGCATGACTTCTAATGTTTTAAAGGTTTTATTGTAACCCAATGTCTGTACAGGCTCACCCAAACAAACTCCAGATACTTGTAGCTGTGGTTCGTTACAAGACAAAGTTGTACAAACCCAGAAGAGGTTTGTGTTCAAACTGGTTAGCATCACTTGACCCCAAAAAAGGTACAATCCTTTGGTGAACCTTTTCATTACAACTGTTGTATCGTGGGTTCCTTCTACTTATTATTTTGTATTATATTGAACACATTAAAAATAAAAAATGTCATTGAATATTTAACATTTTAATTATTCACATTTTACATTTCCAGAGGTGTATGTGCCGTTGTGGGTGAAAAAAGGCTCACTTAAGTTTCCCAAAGACAAGGATACTCCAGTCATAATGGTAGGACCAGGGACGGGGGTCGCACCCTTCAGATCGGCCATACAGGAAAGGACAGCTGAAGGAAAAACAGGTGAGTGCGTTTTTGTGTTTTGCCAATGAAGTTCCTCTCCGTTGTCTAACAAGTTTGCCTTTTTCCTGCAGCTAAT
The DNA here is from genome assembly GCA_015082035.1 of Chaenogobius annularis. Classification (NCBI taxonomy): domain Eukaryota; kingdom Metazoa; phylum Chordata; class Actinopteri; order Gobiiformes; family Gobiidae; genus Chaenogobius; species Chaenogobius annularis. The sequence goes on from BJKM01000120.1 coordinate 72,893, forward strand.
GTTCTTTTTTTCGGTTGCCGATCTGAATCTAAAGACTTTTATTTCAAAGCTGAATGGGAGGAGAAGATAAAGGCTGAAAATTTGACCCTCTTCACGGCGTTCTCTCGAGACCAGGTGATACATGCACTTTTGGCTTGTCAATCACGATAAAGCACTGAACCTTTATTTTTATTTTCATATAGGAAGAAAAAGTTTATGTTCAACATCGAATAAGTGAAAATGCTGAACTCTTGATGGACTTGATAGTCAATAAAAATGCATGCTTTTATATCGCTGGGTAAGTTGCTGTTTTTAACATTATTATTTCAAAACATTTCATTTATCTACCAATTTAATGGTCCGACCAAATGGAAACAGAATATTAGTAAATTGGTAGCATATTGATGTGATTGACATGGTGTATATATACCGTAATTTAAAATTAAGACTGTTCTTTGCCCCTTTGTAGAAATGCCAAAGAGATGCCCAGTAGTGTCCGTGATGCCCTGAAAGGGATTTTTGAGCAGCGAGGTTCAGTCTCAGCCGAGGCTTCAGAGCAGATGGTGGTGGCTTTAGAGACGTCAGGTCGGCTCCAGAGTGAGACCTGGTCCTGATCACATGACCTTCAACATGAGCTGCTTTTGGAATATGTTTATTGCATTATTTAATTCATAAAATTTATGATTTACATTTTAATAACAGTGTTTGAAAAACAAGTCTATATTGAAGATGACTCATGTTCATGAGTTTCAGCAGCTTGTTTATAGGGGACATTTTGAGAACTATTAAAAATGTTCAATGTTTTGTTTCCAACTGTTTAATTGCTATGGCAATGTTCTAATTATTAATTACATTGAAACCCATGGATAACCAGATCAAATATTCTTTATTGTTTTATACTAAAGGCTTTGGTGTTTCCACATTCTCTGAAAATACAAAATGTTGCGCAGTACAAGCAGAAGACGTTGGCTTCATTATTATTATTGATAGTCCTGTATATCAAACTCCAGCTTTAGTAAACAAGCACCGTTTTAATGTTCCTATTTAATAATGTATACAGTCAGAATGCTCCAAATATTTGAACGTAACAAAATATAAACTATTTTTTCTTAACTCTATTAGGCCCACCGAATTTCCCATCCTTGCCTAGTGTAATTCAGTTGCAATTTTACAAATCAAAAACAGTTCCAAATTTTAATGTGAACATTAAGCTTTCCAACAGTATATAGCAAGTCTCTCTAGCTTAAGAAAACTATCTCCATTGGAGTAAATGGGAACAAAAGACCCAAGCCGTCCCTGATCAGTGACAGTGGGCCTTAACAGGGTACAAAAACGTTTGTCCTTTCAACACAAAGTAAGCAGAGTTCAGGAGTCTGCAGAAAGTGGGCAGGTAACCAGTAATACCACTGAGGAAAATGCTCAGAAGACTGATGCTGTGCATAGGAAAATATATATAGGAAATACTTCATCTCAGTGCTAGTGTGTGGACCTGGTAGATCTCTTTTGGGAGGTTCATTTGCTGTTCCTCATGGACAATTTGTAGACCAGCTCTTCTTACGAGACTACGGACTATGTCAAGATCCCTACAGACACTGCTGTCCACTTCATCAGGGACCACCCCTTCGTAAGACACGTTGTCCTTGATTACTATCAGCCCATTGGGCCGCAGACCTTTCTGGCAGCGCTGCAGGAACTCCACCAGATGGTTGTCTGTCAGGTGCCCTGAAAGACAGAGGCAAACTGACTGACAGAGCTAATATTATAGGAGCAATTACAAAAGTGTTGTCAAAATGTGTACTTACCAATTACCCACTGAATCCATATCACATCATAGCGTCCACTCTCTGGTACAAAGTCTTGCAAGCCGCAACAGAAAAAGTTCCCCACTCGTTCACTGTCCTCTCCCAGATATGTTTTGGCTTTGTCCAGAAACTCCTGAGTCACATCCACCAAATCCACAGTTTTAAAAAGAGGCAACAAGAGGCGCTTGGTGATTCTTCCAATGCCCGCTCCACAGTCCAGGGCACAACCGGCACTTGTCTTACCTTCGCCTTCCTTTGATCATGAACAAAACAAGAGCTTTAGGATTTGGAACAAGAATTTACGTTTTACAATCTGGGCAAAATATTAAATGTATGATCTTTCTGAAGGAAATACTGTAATACAATGCAGAATTGAGGGTTCTTACTGAACTATTGGCAGACACGTCCTAATTAGTCGTGTTTTGTAAAGGCAAATGTCATAAATAATGGAGACTGTAGTTCCTTACGCCAAGATATTTCTGCAGGAAAGCTTTAGATCCATTGATATCAATGCTAGAGATGCTGCCATAACCACCAAGCATCCCGTCCACTGTAGGGGGCACATCTTTCCAGTAACCTTCGGCATTGGAGTAGAAATTTGTCTCATTTTTTGCTATGTCGCCCATCCTGAAACAAAATCAAAGGTTAACATTTCAATAAATAGCTGGCAAAATGTTTTAATGTAATACAATTAGACGTATGAAATGAATGCACAATTTCTTCACTCAACAACCAGTCCTGGGGGCTCAGCTGTCAACACGCGTCTCCTGACCATTCTTAGCATTCCAAAGAGTGACCAGTAACACAAAGATATCCTAGAATAACGTATGTTTCAGAAACCCGGGTAAGTTAGAAAATGCGGTTACTTTATCGGCCAATGTAAGAGTTAGCTATAGACTGTTACTGATCTTATTACAGCGTAACTATGGCAGACAAGTCCAAGATGCACGCGTGAACTCAGCAGGCGACCAAAATGTAAGCAACACTGAACTCTCTGTACTTTTTGCAGCATTTAGTTTCTCTCCAGGCCGATCGACACCAACCTGACCCCGTGTTAGCAGCAGTTTGTCCCTTTAGACGTGCCCCTCGCCGCCCCAGCTCTTCGGCGCTGAACTCGTTTTCTATTTGAGACATCGCTGCACATGGAGCACGTCATTTCCTTATTTGGTTCCTGCTCCGGAGAAGTGTCAATGTCGCCCCCTGCAGGCCTGATCTCTAAAAGCCACCGAGCTCACAGATTTTAACTGCACTACATATTGTTACCACGAGGTGGCAATGTGGCTGTAGCTAACACAGACGGTATGGTAGCTAAGTGTAATGCGCAATTCTCTGTATTTTAGATTCATCCGATTTTTATTTATTTTTTTAAACCTGCTTGCTTGAGTTTTTACAGTGCTGTCGCCAAACCGCCACAACAGACAGTTTTGTAACTTCACTCCAGTCTAATCTCTTCCACCGAAAGAGGCAAAGTTGCGGCTTCTCAGACTCTGGGTGAAGTACTTGTAATGACCAGTGAGAGGCACTCTAACGCTTTTTAGTTGCTTTATCTAGCACAGGCACATTGGGTGTTAAAGGCGTAAGTCTACATACAAAGTCTATGCTATAGCCTAAAAGTTAGGTTAAATATTATCTGTGGACTTAAGTTTTGGTTGGCACCGACTCTGAAAACACAGAACCTGTTGTTAGATTTGATCCCACCGTACAGGGGCGCTGGACTGGAGGGGGAGTTTGAGTCCAGGGCCCAGAAATTTGTGCTACACACTTGCATCATGGTCTCGTTATGAGCAGTTATCAGAGAGCATGGGAACCACGACAGAGTTGTGTTGACCAGGGCTATGACTGTGTCTTGTATAAGTTAAATAATGACTCACTGGTGTGATTTTAACAACGTTAATTGAGTCATTCAGAACACTACCACCCCATTGACAGTCAATTAGATTAAGGGTTGAGTTAAACACATCAGAAGTTATGAGTCCCACACAGTAAACTGTAAAGGATAAGAAATTAGAACTTGAATTTCAGATATCTTCTTAGTTATATCCAATGTGTAAACAGTTGGGTATACACTAATTGCCTACAGAGTGTAATTGTAATCATGCCTTGCATTCAAAAAGGTGTGGACAACATGGTACTAAAACATAGATGTACAAAAGGTCGACAAAGATGCAGCTCTATTCAAACTTTGGAGTTCTATCCAATCTTATTGGAAAACCGTCCACAATGAGCTCTGCACTGAAATTAGATATTGATCCTCAGCCCTCCCTCCCCTCTCTACTCCCGCTTTGGGACAGTGCACACTCCGTCCTGGTGATTTCTGCTTGTTATATAGTCTTTCTTTCTGTCTTCTTCTGTCACTCTCTTTTTATTTTATATGCTTCATGTTTGGTCAGACCCACATAGATAGAGCACTTGAAGGAAATGTATGTGACAGAGCCTATTTGTTACCACTGAAAGACATTATTAGCAGCACTCACATAATTAACTGAGGCATTTGAAAAATTGTGTGTACAAAAAATTTTTTTTTACGAACTTGGTTTTTCTTGCATGATAAATGTACAGGTTTGTGCGTGTTTTAGAAGAGCAATGACTGCTTGTGTTTTTAATGGCAAGAATAGTGATAGCAAGAACAGCAAATATAAAAATATGTCAACCCAACAGTGCCAACTACAGAAATGAACAGCTCATGACAGAAGTAGGCCAAATACAAACAACCAATAGAAAGAACACCATGTTTTTCCTGCAATAAGAAACATGTGATTCTAAATACATTTCACTACATACTACATTCACTTGTTTGTTTGTTTGTTTGTTTGTAAATCCCTCATAGCAGAATTACATTAACATTTGTAGAAACAAAGCAGACCTTTATTTGCAGTATTTGATCAATACAAAACTTTTATTGTTTGAACTTCTTGGTACAAGCTACTAAAGCTTGATGAGGAGAAAATAAGCCGTGCTTCACTCCCCCATCTCTCCTCCCACTTCCCCAGGGCTCACCTTCACTCATCAACTCATCTATTTTTCCCCTTCTGTTGCCAGGCAACAGACAGGAAAAGCTTCACAGCATCACTTGAAGCAGTGCAACCCAGAAGAAGAAGAACTTTGAGGAAGACTCACATACACAAAGAGTGGAGAAGGTTTGCCAATATGAATTTGTTAATAAAATCTGCATAATCCTGAAGCAAAATCCGAATGCAAAATTACAAGAACAATTTTCCAAAATGTGTATTACTAATGAAACATAAGTGCCATTTTGATGACAATTATCTTAATTAATTTGTGTCGAAATCAACATATTAGGAAACAAAGGGTCACATCAGATTTTAAGAATGAGACCATGCTGGAAAAAAATATAGACACAATAAATTCATACCTTTTGCACATTCTCCTGGCAGGCGATGGAAGGCCATCACGAAAAAATGGATGATACAAACTGAACCAAAGACTGGACTGACACAGTAATAAACATTAGAAAAAATATAAGAAAAAAGACATTTGAACTCAATTTTAAAATGGTAAAATTTGACAAACTTTGGACTAAGTGGGACATTTAATGCTATAGACTTGATTGGATGTCTTTTTGTGGCCTTAATGTCGACATTTTTATTCTCTTCTTGTGTGTAGTGTTTTCTCTGTAATGTAATACCCTGTTTTTTGGATTTTATTTGAATATATATATATATATATATATTATATATATATATATATATATATATATTTATCAAAAATCAAAAAACAGGGTGTACCGTTGGTGGACAGCCATTTTCAGGTCTCTTCAGAGATGCTCAATTGGGTTTATGTCAGGACTCTGGCTGGGCCAGTCAAGAATGGTCAGAGTTGTCCCGAAGCCATTCTTTTTGTTTAGTTGTCTTAGTCATTGTTTTGTTGGAAGGTGAAACCTTCGGCCCAAGAGGTTTTCTTCCAGGATATCTCTGTACTTCTGCATTCATCTTTCCTTCAATTGCTACCAGTGGTCCTGTCCCTGCAGCTGAAACACCCCATAGCATGATGCTGCCACCACCATGTTTCACTGTTGATTGTATTGGGCAGGTGGTGAGCAGTGCCTGGTTTTTCTCCACATATACAGCTTAGAATTGACTCGAAAAGTTCAATGTTGGTCTCATCAGACCAGATAATCTTATTTCTCATAAAGACTGGGAGTCCGTCATGTGTTTTTTGGCAAACTATGCCAGGCTTTTTCATATGTCTTTTTCACTGAGGAGAGGCTTCCTTTGGGCCACTCTGCCATAAAGCCCCGACTGGTGGAGGGCTGCAGTGATGGTTGACTTTGTGGAACTTTTCTCCCTTCTGCATCTCTGGAGCTCAGCCACAAGTGATCTTTGGGTTGTTCTTTTTACCTCTCTCACCAAATTAGGCTCTTCTCCCATGATTTCTCAGTTTGGCTGGGACGGCCAGGTCTAGGAAGAGTTCTGGTCGTGCCAAACTGCTTCCATTTAAGGATTATGGAGGCCACTGTGCTCTTAGGAACCTTGAGTGCTACAGTTCTTTTGTAACCTTGGCCAGATCTGTGCCTTGCCACAATTCTGTCACTGACCTCCTCGGGCAGTTCCTTCGACCTCCGGATTCTCATCTGATTCTCATCAGATTCTGCTCTGACATGCATTGTGTGTAAGGCGTTATATAGACGGGTGTGTGTGCCTTTCCTAATCGAGTCCAATCAGTTTAATTGAACACGGCTGGACTCCAGAGGAGTAGAACCATCCCACAGCAAAGGGTTTGTGTACTTATGACCATGTGATATTTCAGTTTCCTTTTTGAATACATTTGCACACATTTCTAAATTTCAGTTTTTTCTGTCAAGACAGGGGGCTGAGTGTACATTAATGAGAAATAAAATGAACTTTTTTGATTTTAGCAAATGGCTGCAATGAAACAAAGAGTGAAAAATGTAAAGGGGTCTGAATACTTTCCGTACCCACCGAATACTACTGTAGATGGTGTATCTACAATGGTAGACTTGGTACTTTTTCTTTTCTAATTTTTGTTAGTATCTTTGACCGTTTGACTGGGTTTAATATGCCATTAACATTAAAGTATACTAATGCCATTGGATAGCTGTGTTGTGATTGCTCATTCAAATTTGTAACACCCATAAACACAAAAACTGCAAGAATATAAAACAAAAGATAAACCAAACTGCATAGAAAAAGGAACAATGTTGAGCCCAACAAAAAGGATCAAAAGATAGAGGGAAAACCAGTTAATTCAAGTATGGACTGAATACACTAACTCCCCCGACATGATCTACTGCTGAAAAGTGTATAATTGGCCCAACGCCTACAAAAGCCGAGGGTTTACAATGACAAATAAAGTCAAGTGCTTAAAAAATGGCTCAAAAGGCCATGTGGCATCCATCTTAAGTTCAGTATTATCAAAATAACAAAAATGTAGTGTCATTTAATTGAGCTTGCATACCCCATGTTGGGCCATTAGGCCATATCTTGTCGTTCTTCATTTCTCCATGTTCTGGATTTTTCTGAGAAATACTTCTAATTACTAATTATTGCAGAAAATGACAGTGCAGTGAGTGATTGGTCAAAGTGACAGACGTTTAAGAAGTGTTCACGAGTTCAACAGCAGAGGGGAAGGTCTTGTGGCGGGAGGTTCTGGTCCGGATGGACCGTAGACTCCTGCTTGAGGGGAGTGGTTCAAATAGTCTATGTCCAGGGTGAGAAGGGTCAGCTGTGATCCGACCTGCTCGTCCCAGTGACCTGGAGACGTACAGGTCCTGCAGAGATGGAAGTCTGCAGCCGATCACCTTCTCAGCAGAACAGGCACGATGTACGCTGTCAGTCTCTGTTTGTCCCTGGCATTGTGGCTCTAGCGTACCCATACGGTGATGGGAGGCAGGTGAGGATGGGACTCAATGATAGGCCGTTAAGGTAAGAACTGCACTGGCTCTAGCTTGGCTTTCTTCCTTCAGCTGCCAGCAAGAGAACAGTACATTTCCTCTGTGTCTTTTCCAGGGCTTTCCTAGTCTTGATGAAGGAGCTGATGGTGGGTCTATCCACTTGAGGGCTCCTGGGTGATGGTGGTGGCAGAGGCAAGCGGTAAGGCAGTCCATCGGTGGCTCTGATTGGGGGAGTCTGTGTCATCCTGGTGAGCGGGGTCTGGGGGGCTGGGGGGCTGTGGAGGCTGTGACTTTCCCTGAAGTCCACGATCATCTCCACCTCTCTTCTGGGCGTTGAACTCCAGGTTGTTACCGCTGCACCAGGACACCAGCCGGTCCACCTCCCTCCTGTAGACAGACTCATCCCCGTCTGAGATGAGCCCGATGAGGGTTGTGCGTCCGCAAAACTTGATCAGTTTTACAGAGTCATGGCTGGAGGTGCAGCAGTTTGTGTAAAGGGAGAAGAGGAGTGAAGAAAGTACACAGCCCTGTGGAGTTCCCGTCAGGTCTCTTGTGGGAGTCCCGTCATCTTTTCTTTGGCTGAACCTGTTAGCGCTCTCTAGTATGAAGGGTGCTAGATGTATACCTGTCCCAGTGGACGTCAGGAATGATTATTACCAGAAATGTACATGTGTTTGCCCTTTCTGCACCCTCTGGCACTCCTGTGAGTCTCAGATTTTTTGGCAAGATCTAGACTCCAAATCCAGACAATTTACATTCATGATTAGGTTCTTGCCTGTAAAATCTTCACCGTGGCTCTCAGCTTATTTACCTTGTCTGTGTTGTCTGAAATGCGCAGCTCCATCTCCGCCCTTCACATGGGCCCATACTCTTGCGCAAGACTCTCATGGGCATCTTAACTGTCATTGAGAAAATCGCAGCCTTGAGCTCACGCATCACCCCTCTTTGAAATCATGGCCATTAATTGGCCAAGTCTGTCCCTTGGTGAGTCCTCTCATCAGATTGCAGGCCCTGTGCCGTGTGTGTGCGGTAGTAGCTATGCCATTGCCAGCTTGAGAGTCTAGGTAACTTTGGAGGTTCTAATCGGTCATCTTAAACTGTATGGCTCTCATTTAACTTTCGATTTCTCATCTGATTCAGCCATCCCTCAGTTTTGGTTATGGGTGTAAAAATTGACAATATCTTAAAATCTAGCAGAGCGCTAAGCAATGTGATCTAGGAAAGTTTTCATTTATTTACATTTCATGAGGAATAACCCCTTGAGATGAATCATCTCCTTTTATCATGGGATACTTTTACAGAGACTAGAGGACTGGGTGGGCATCACTGGCACTGCCCTAAACTGGTTAAAGTCCTATCTGGAAGACAGGAAGTTCTTTGTCGTTTGTGAAATTGGTTAACTGTTGTCTCAGACCAGATGCCCCTGACCTGTGGGGTGCCCCAAGGGTCAATCCTGGGACCCCTTCTGTTCAACCTCTACATGCTGCCATTAGGTCAGTTGATACGCAGCGAGAATGTGTCCTATCACAATTACGCAGACGACACTCAGATCTATGTTTCACTGACGGCAGGTGAATATGGACCAGTGGATTCACTCTGTCACTGCATCCAACAGATCAGTGTGTGGATGCAAAAACAACTTTCTCCAGCTGAACTCAGACAAGACTGGAATCATCGTCTTTGGCCCACAGAAACAAAGAGAAAGTGTTAACAGTCACCTCCAGAGTCTCGCTCTAAAACCTACAAATCAAGTGCGTAATAATGGACTCAGATTTGAATTTTAACAGCCACGTCAAATCAATAACATCAGCAGCTTTTTACCATCTAAAAAATATTGCCAAAATCAAAAGTATAGTGTCTAAACCAGACCTGGAGAGACTTATCCATGCGTTTGTCTCTATTGGTTAGACTCTGTAACGGCCTGCTCACTGGCCTCTCCAAACCAGCTGTAAAACAGCTGCAGTACATCCAGAACGCTGCTGCTCGGGTCCTGACTAGAACCAGGAAGTACGATCACATTAGTCCTGTGCTCAGGTCTCTGCACTGGCTCCCTGTGGCTCAGAGAATAGACTTCAAAGCAGCTCTGCTTGTATACAAGTCTCTCCATGGCCTAGCACCAAAGTACATCTCGGAGGACGTTAGGGGTTAGTGCCATATGAACCATCTCGGACTCTGAGGACCTCAGGGACCGGCCTCCCTGCTGGTGCCCAGAGTCAGGACTAAACATGGGGAATCTGCGTTTCAGTTTTATGCAGCTAAAATCTGGAACAGTCTCCCTGAGGATGTGAGACAGGCCTCTACTCTGGCAATGTTCAAATCTAAGCTAAAAACTGTTTTGTTTGGCTTTGCATATGACTGAAATGCTTTTCTTTGCACTCTTCTCTTTTATGTCTTGAACTATTTGATGGATAGCCTGAAAATGGCACTTTTAAATTAAGATTTTGTGATTTCTGCCATGTCTTTGTGATTTTAATGCATTTTTTTCCTGTTGTGTGAAGCACTTTGAATTGCCTTGTGTACGAATTGTGCTCTACAAATAAACTTGCCTTGCCTTTATAGGGGGTTCTCAAAATCAAAGGTCATAATGTAATCACCTTATTCCGCCCGCCATCTTTTGCCTCTTTTTGTTACAGATCGGCATTTCCGTTGTAATCGCACATACGGTCAAGTGGGAACTCTGTTCGCTTAAGTGGAGAACGAGGGAAAATTGTTGCCGCTAAAATATAATATAAAGTAGATTGATTTGTGTAAGATGTCCAATGTTCCCGTGACAAACAAGTCAACAATGCACTGATTCCCTGGGCGGGCTGAAAACGGCTTTTTAGTCTGTGTAGAACTTATTTCTTCTCGAGGTCAGCAGCCCTATGTTAACTAATACAACCGGAAGGAGGATTACGTCAGATGACGGTGCAGGTGGGCTTCCGGAATAAGGTGAATAAGGCCATTTTCTGGCCTCAAATTTCCGCGCAGTAGTTTTCAACTGGAAGTCAGTGGGCCTGTTGTTTTATTAAGCTGTGATTTAAAACGCCCAAAATATAAAATAATGATCCACGGGTGACATACATTAAAACAATAGCAGACTAAAGCATAATATGCCTTCTTTAAGGATTTATATGGCAAAATTGTGTTTTTGAGTTTTGAATTTAAGACCGGTCTCTATTTCTGTCAAAGGCACAAGCGTTGATATGCAAGTGTCAGACAGACTGTACAGACAGACTGTACAGGGCCAAGAGAGAATATACTAGTCCAGGGTCCTGCTGAAGTCAGATTATCCAGTCAAAACAACTCTCCCAACCAGTGCAGTTTTAGATTAGCACTTGAAACAGATTGACATACAGAGGACATTATAATCCTATAATGCTCCAATATAAGCAGTTCCTTACTGCTCAGGTCCACTAGCAGTAAGGTAATGGAATTTAGTTTAGTTGTTAGCCCCCCCCCCACCCCAACCATGAGTTCATTTGCCACTCCATGAAGTTTACTGGAGCTATGGAATAGCCATATAACTTTTCTTGAGCGGGTAATGTGGCTCTTTTTCATGCAAGTAAAAATCCATCGTTATCGGGGCTGAGCGTGGTCTCTCTCTCTCTCTCTCTCTCTCTCTCTCTCTTTCTTTCTCTCTCTCTCTCTCTGCTGTGTTGTGCTTTTGATTCCTTTTTTCTTCCTTGTGGCAAAGCAAAGCAGCAGCCTTCTCCTCTGTGTCACCTCCACTACCCCTCCTCCCTCCATCTCCCGCTGTTTCCACCCAGCCTGCTCTTTTTTCCACTGTGTGTTTGCAGATGAAACGGGCAGCCTGCCAGTTTTTCATATTTCTTGGCAGCAAAGTGGCTAGCCAACTTCCTGGGGATGGGGTGGGGAGAGGGGGGCTAGGGCTTGCAGAAGGTTACATTTGCACAATGTGTCTGGGTATAAAAAATGAAGAGAGCTGGAAAAAGAGGGAGGGAGAGAGAGGAGAATGAAAGACTGAGAGAAAGCCAGGCTAGATCAGCTAAACGACTTTACTGTTGTAGGGTAATGGAAAACGCCCTCTGGGGGAATATGCAAAAGTATCAAGTTGCATGCAGTCATTACAATGATGTCTGTCCTGCTCTATTTCGTTTTGTCTACCTTTTTAGGAATGCTACCCCTCCAGCACGCAAACTCAAACACCTACCCTCCCTATCTCCGTCTCAGAGGTGCGTGAGGCCTGAGCAGATAGCTCTGGGACTATTGGGGGGGGGCTGCTTGGGTTATTTGACAATTCTGTCGGCTGCTGAGTACGTAATAACAAATATCCAGTACAAAAAAACTACACACTGAGCAGATAAAGCCAGTTTAAGTTAGTATCACATTGTAAATCTAGGTTAAGGATGGCAATACATTTTCCCCCGAAAATGTAAATATTTTCAGTCAAGGGCCAAATTGTTGCAGAGTTCATTATGCAAATATGAGATTTCCATTAATTAATGTGGCATTTATGAGGAGTTTTGGTCCGTCCACCAACTGACAGTCTATTCATAGTACAAGGGAATCAAAGTTACAGCAGTGCAATTAGTTAAATTTTCAACAAATCAAGATCCAAATGTTTCAAATAATCAATAATGAGTATGGGAATTTTTTATAGAGAGGTCTACTTCCTGCTGTTTGGAGCAGATTTTGAACCTTGGAGCAAAACATTTCACTATTCTTTGTGGGCACTGATTATACGTTTGTTTTTTTTAAGTTCCGGGACTAAATATTGAAAGGCACTGGGTTTTTTTTATAATAGAAAAAAAATCATCATCTGAAGTTCTGTCACACATCATGTTTGATTTTAATCGGCACTTTGTTTAACATAGTCTGAGCTGACAGATGAGTGGATTTGTGTTGTCTTTTTTCTATTGGCCCAGAGGCTTTATTAGACAGGACAACTGAGCGGGAAATGGGGATGAGAGCGCAGGGAGGACATGCAGTACATTGTTGGAGCGGGGATTCAAACTCACACGTGGCGCCTGGCATGTGTGCTGCCGCCTTAACCACTCGACCACTGGGCAGCATTATCAAGTCCTTTTCAAATTGCAAATTACATTACAGTCTCAAGCTAGCTAGCATTAGCCAACTGTTTCATCATAGGCTCTTAATCTTTGTTTTTTTTTTTTTCTGGAGATTTCAGAGTCAGACCCTCTTATCTTATCAGGCTGTGTTTAAATGTTTGAATTGTGTCACCAAGGTAACAGTGGGACTGTCCTCTAAAAGAAATACATGCTCATCTCAGCGTGATGTCACTGCGAAGTATCAATATCAATTATTATTATTTGTTTATTTGGTCGGGACAGTGCATGTTAATGAACATACATGATATACAACGCTAGGCTAATTTCTCACAACACTCTTTTCATACACCAGCATACATAGACACTGGGTGAAGTGTCTTGCTCAAAGACAGTCTGCACTACCCCACTGTGGCACCTAGTGTTCCACCATCCAAGTACTAACCAGGCCAATCCCTGCTTAGCTTTCAAGATCTGACGAGTTCCAGCATCAATGAGTTGGTGGCCACTTCAATTCAACTTAACCCACAATCTGTAAAGAAATACAGCTCTCAATTTTCTTTTCAGCACCTCTAACTTATCTCTATATCTCTATATTTTATCATTAATCAATAGTGTTAGATAAAGCATGTGGTATAAAACTGTAGGCTATATGTGCTTGAAACTTCTGTATTACATAAGAACAACATTGCAAGTATTGCACAAATGTCTCACTTATTTTGCATTGCTTGAAATTAAAGATAAATCATGAATATGATATTTAAAAACTGAGCTCAATGAATGCAGTTTCTGCCTTTCCTGTTCCTCTGCACACATGCACAACACACACCCCCCTCTCTGAGCTTTTCTATAATTCACATTCTGTCAGGACTGTTCCAGACTGCTGGCTCCAGCCTCCTTCTTGCTCTCCCTCTCTATAGCGAATGAAAGTAAAGAAAAAGGGACAGAAAAAAGGTTTTGAGAGGCAAAGCTGACAGAACCACACACAGGCAACCACAGCAATGGGAAAAGTCTGCAGCACATTTTGTTTTATATCACACCATTTATTTTTTCATGTTTTGTGTATGAATTGTCTCTAGTGCACATAGTGATTTCTCAAACAAACCAGTGTAAATTAATTGTGTAGTAACTTGCTTTATAAATTTGTCTAAACTATCAACATAAGTATAGGCCCTTTTCACAATATACACGGCTAGTTCCGATTACCGTAAAAGTGCAGATCTTCACTTCTCATGCCATTCATCCTCTATGGGATGCTCAAATAAATCAAAATAAAAAAGATCTCAGAACAGAGAGCGAGTTACACATAATCACTGTCAGCATGAGTGTTTTCGTCACAATGCTAAAGGTTAATTAACTTAAATATAAAACAGACAAACTTGATAAAAGTACATAGAATGCAAAGTCAAGTGTTTTTGTCAACACGTTAGTTCAGTTTGTGACAGGGCCATTGATGAAATTCTAAGTTGTGCCTCCATGCACCAACCCCATTTTTAAATTTGATTTTATAAATATTGCATAACTCACAATCCGAAGTGTGGTCTGGGGGGCCTCAACCAAGAAGTTTTGAAGATAAATCAGAATTTTCTGTATTCTGTTTATTAGCAACTGATTAAAATTATTAGCAACTGATTAATGTGCACTGTCCCTGTTCAAAATAGACAAATTTAATAAAAATAAAAATAGTGCTACAAAGATGCAAAGTATGGATTTAGCAGGGAGGTGTCGAGAGCTAGATCACAGTACAATACGCATCTGAAGCAGCATTTCTCTGACAACAACACCTCTATGTGGAGAGGGCTCCGGCTTCTCACCAACAACAAGTCCAGAGCCTCCCATGCAGCAGATAACCGGAAACTGGCTCGGAGGCAGTGCGTCTGACTGAGGAAGAATGTCTCAGACTATCAGCACAGGATCTCCACAGGCTGTGTACTTTCTCCTCTGCTCTTCTCCCTATACACAAACTGCTGCACCGCCAGCCACGACTCCGTAAAACTGATCAAGTTTGCGGACGACACCACCCTCATTGGGCTCATCGGGCTCATCTCGGAAGGGGATGAGTTTGTCTACAGGAGGGAGGTGGACCGGCTGGTGTCCTGGTGCAGCAGTAACAACCTGGAGTTCAATGCCCAGACAGTGGAGATGGACTTCAGGAAAGTCACAGACCCCCAGCCCCCCCTCACCATGACAGACTCCCCCATCACCACATGGACTTCTTCCGCTTCCTCGGCATCACCATCACCCAGGACCTCAAGTGGGAGCCCTCCATCAGCTCCCTCATCAAGAAGGCCCAGCAGAGGATGTACTTCCTGCAGCAGCTGAGGAAAGCCAAGCTGCCAGTGCAGATGATGGTGCAGTTTTACACGGCCATCATTGAGTCCATCCTCACCTCCTCCATCACGTGTGGTACGCTGGAGCCACAGCCAGGGACAAACAGAGACTACAGCGCATTGTGTGCTCTGCTGAGAAGGTGATCGGCTGCAGACTTTCCAATCTCTGCAGGACCTGTTCGTCTCCAGGTCACTGGGACGAGCAGGTCGGATCATAGCTGACCTTTCTCACCCTGGACACGGACTATTTGAGCCACTCCCCTCAGGCAGGAGGCTACGGTCCATCCGGACCAGAACCTCCTGCCACAAGAACAGTTTCATCCCCTCTACCGTTGGACTCATGAACACTTCTAAACACCTGTCACTTTAACTTATTAACCAATCATTCACTGCACCGTTCTTTTTCTGCACTACAACTGTATTTTTTTCTGTAAAAACTGTGTACATAGTAAGCCTTTCATATATGTTGTTTTATCATTGTTCATTGTTTTATGTCGAACCAAATCACCAAAGCAAGTTCCTGCGTTTGTGAATCCTGTTCATTGGCAATGGCAATAAACCTTTTTCTGATTCTGATTCTGATTATGAGGGCCCCCCACAGTCCCCAAATGTTCCTGCTCCGCCCCTGCTCCAGCATCATCTAAAGCCCTTCTCCTGCTCTACTGCAGGATGGACTGTGGCTCCAGCGTAAAAACAATTTACACTTACAATTTACATACTTTTTAAACATTTGGACGCGTGTCAGCTCCGTGATTCAGCTCCATGATTCCGCGCCAGCAGGAATAATCGTATGTCGTTTCATTCTGTCATTTTCACGGTTTCTAACTCAATATGAGGCCAATTTTCATCATCCAAAGATCATTTTGTTCCACGAGCTACGTAGAATACATATGTGCAGTGTCCATGATCTCTCTGCGTCGGTTTGAACTGTGTAGGGTTGTGTAGCTGCAAGTGCTCAAACTCACTATAGACAGAGAGATAGCGGCAAAAGTCAAGTGCTATTTAGTTTTGAATTGATAAAAAAAATGAAGACAGAGTAGGTCTACTGTAGGTTCCCTGTTTCATTGCAAAAGTAACAGTGCAGCTGTGGCACAAATAGCCTATTATGTCATTCAATCCAAGCTGGTCAAGCTGGTGGTTCCCCTCGGAGCACTTGATACCCTATGCACTGTGCGTTGAGTGTGTAATGGGAACGGCGGCACTGGTCTTATTTTTACATTATTGATTACATTTATTGTATAGACTTAATATAGAGACAAAATCACTTACTTTTATCAACATATAGGTGTACCCAGGTGAAGTATTTACAAAGGTGCCTGTGATAATCCATCTGTAACTCTGTAGCGCTCCGCTTTGTGTTAATGAATTATTTATTTTAGCGCGACTCGGCTAATTCCCCATAAGGAATGAATGGAGTGGGAAGTGGAGCTCCGCATTTTTAAGGCACCTGGAACAAAATTGGTTTCGTGAAAGGGCCAATACTGAAAGACAGCGTTAACCAATTCAAGGGTCCGAAGTGACTTCACACACTCGTTGCTACTGCTATCTTGAGGACGAAAGCCTCATCTTCACTGTGGGCCGTTACACCGAAAAGTCTCAAGAAAAGGATTATTGTGGTCAGGAGAGACCAGCGGACTTATAGAAATCACTCCAGACTGAGCGCTGAGCTGTTTGTTTCAGGAAGTTAGCAGCTGGCTAATGCTAGCTAGTTTATATATTATTGCGTGGCTATGCTGATAAACTAATCTCCAACTGTCCAGGTGTTATAGTTTAGGCTCAGATGTGTGCTCTTGAAAGTTTTGAGGGCTTGTGGTCAAGAAAGCTTAGATGTAAATGTTCATAAGTTTGTTGTGGCAAGTTGTTGCTGTTTTTAAGTGACTCGTTGCTGTATATAGGAGCAAAGCCCATAACTTCTGTCTTCTTGAAATATCAGCCCTTTGAATTTTCAAATTTAACCCATGGATAGGATCAAAATGTCCAAAGTCTCACAACAGAAATAGAAATAAATACTAATATGTTTCTTAAATCCCCTTTGACGGATGGGACCAACCCAATGTCCTCTCAGGGCAATGATGGACAGCATGGTACACTGCCCCCTTCAGTCAGGGAATACAAAAGCAACTAATAGCCTTTTGGCCAAGCAGAAGAAGGCAACCTTTTTAGAGTTGTATGCGTTCTTGGTCATACTAAGAAGAATAGCCACAAATGTTGCCAATAAAACATCAGCATTTGGTTATTTAGCCATGGGTTTTGTGTCAAATATAAGCCACAGAGAATTAGGCCTCTTTCCCTGTGGTTATACCGATATACCAAGAAAGTGATTCTTGGTATATCGGTATTTTGACGCGCTCTTCTAGTTTGTCACCACATCGTCAAAAAAGTAGGCCTTAGCTACCAGCTTCTAAAGGAGCCACCTCTGGACGACAGCTGAAATAAACCAACATAGTGGTCATTAGGACGCAGAAGGCAGGCAGAGAAGAGACAAAGCTGGAAGGCTGTGAGCAGAATGTTTGCAGGCTCTTTATTCTGCTGTGCTCCCCTCCCTCGCTCCCTTCAGCCCAGTTAGATGGAGACACGCACACGCATACATACACAGAAAAAACTGAAAAAATGGAGGCGAACCAAGCGGGAAGCACACAAAGCAGCTGCGCTCTCCAGCGCCAGTTTACTAATCGGCGTCTTTGCTGTGCTTCGTGCCTGTCGCCGTACACCGCACTATTGCCATGGCGACCGGGGTCTGAGTAATCATTTGTGCAATGACCCCTATTCTCCAGAGGGAAGACGGGAGGGGGAGGAATGAAAGCAGCGCCAGCAAAAGCAGAGGAGCTCCGAGAGGGAGGGGCCGGGCACAGGGCTGCAGGAACCTGACAGAAAAAAGCAAAGGGAAAACTGATTTTCTTTCCACTGGCAGCAGGCGGAGAACCATTATTTTTTACATTATGAGCAGAGTTTGGTGGTCGGCATATACAGTAGAATGGTGAGGATGGTGGACATTACTAGCTCTTGGTTAACAGAAGGTGTCTTAGGAGAAAAGCAAAGGGGAAAGACACAAAAACTTAGTGCGCAATGGTTTCTTTTTAGCAAATGGCCTATAAGGGCCTATTAGCAACAAATGCCAAATCATGGTTTACTTGAACGGCAACATTTAGCAGTGATGACAGGCCTGAAGGGGGCACTGTAGGATCAGTATCCCCCTTCACAGCTGTCTGAAACCTAAAGCTCAGACTAAGGCACTCAATTACTCGATTACTCTATTACGTGGCAAAGATTTAAGAAAATCTCCAAAAAACAAAATAACAAAATCAAATCCATTTTGCTTAGCTCGGGGCTAGGGAGCTTGATGGTTCTGTGCAGTATCTTTTCTGTTCCTAGCGCCGCACTTTTCTAAACTGAGATGTCTGATGTTTTTCCAGGAATCTGCTATTGCCACTCCTCCAGTTTGGGGGTCACTGCCCCGATGACCACACACACTTTGTTATGTTACAGCTTTATTCCAAAAGGGATTCAGTTCATTATTTGCCTCAAAATTCTACAAACAATACCCGATAATGACAATGTGTAAGAAGGTTTGTTTGGAATTTAAGAAATATTTAAAAATGACTTTTGCCATGACACTCAAAACTTTGCTCAGATACATAGTTTTTCCACCATCTCTGTGGAGAGAAGATATCCTTCCAGAAGAACCATCTCTGCAGCAATCCATCAGGCCTGTGAGGTAGAGTGGCCAGATGGAAGCCACTCCTCAATAAAAGGCACATGACAACCCTGAAGGCACCTGAAGAACTTTCAGATCATGAGAAACAAAACTCTGGTCTGATGAAACAAAGATTGAACTCTTTGGCTTGAATAGCAAGTTTCATGTCAGGAAGAAACCAGACATCGCTCATCACCTGGCCAGTACCATCCCTGCAGTGAAGCATGGTGGTGGAGCATCAAGCTGTGGGGATCAACAGAAAGATGAATGCTGCAGTGTACATCCTTGATGAAAACCTGCTCCAGAGCGCTCTGGATCTCAGACTGGGGCCAAGGTTCATCCAACAAGAGAACGATCATAAGTACACAGCCAGGATAACAAAGGTGTGGCTACAGGACAACTCTCTGAATGTCTTTGAGTGGCCCAGTCAGAGCCCAGATTTTAACCCAATTGAACTTCTCTGGAGAGCTGTTCTGTCAACAAAGTATTGAGCAAAGGCAGTGAATACTTATGTACAAGTAAGTTTTTTTTATATACATTTGCAAACAACCTTCTTTCACACTTAAAACATGGTACAAAAGGCTCCTCCCTTCAGTGGGACTTAATAACGTCAGCCTGCCCAGGGACGACTGGTGGAACCCTTAGCACTTGAGCTACATTGTACAATGCATCTCTCCTGATAAAGTTAATGTATAATGTTAGGGTTAGGGTTAAAACACTGATCAATAATAAAAACAATATATATTCAATCAATATGGCATGTATTAAGAAACAATAAAAAATTACTATAGTATAAAATTAAAATTGAAATAGGGATTACTATGTACACAAGAATTACAGTTAAATTTACAGATGTAGTGCAGAAAGTGCGTGATTGAACAGATGCAGTTAAAGTGGAAGGTGTTTAAGAAGTGTTCAGGAGTCCAACAGCAGAGGGTAAGAAACTATTCTTGGAGGTTCTGGTCCGGATGGACCGTAGCCTCCTGCCTGAAGGGAGTGGTTCAAATAGACCATGTCCAGGGTGAGAAGGGTCAGCTGTGATCCGACCTGCTCGTCCCAGTGACCTGGAGACGTAGAGGTCCTGCAGAGATGGAAGTCTGCAGCCAATCACCTTCTCAGCAGAGCACACAATGCGCTGTAGTCTCTGTTTGTCCCTGGCTGTGGCTCCAGCGTACCACACGGTGATGGAGGAGGTGAGGATGGATTCAATGATGGCCGTGTAGAACTGCACCATCCTCTGTGCTGGCAGCTTGGCTTTCCTCAGCTGCCACAGGAAGTACATCCTCTAATTGTCATTATGGGGTATTGTTTGTCGAATTTTGAGGCAAATAATGAATTTAATCCATTTTGGAACAAGACTGTAACATGACAAAATGTGGAAAAAGTGATGTGTTGTGAATACGAGCTGGATGCACTGTATGAATGGCTGTATCCTCAGTGCTTGGCAGGGTGTGGTTGGGAATGCTGAGAAACCAGTGTAATGTGAGAAAAAAAGAGTTTCTGTTGGGGAGACGTTTGAGAAGAGAGTGAAGATTAAAGCTGAGGATGTGACCATCAGTATCATTAAAACTGTACCTGCTGATGCTGCACTTCCTCAGCTGATAATGTATTCATCTTCTTTTACTCTTGTCTTCAAGAGCCCACACAGCTCAGAGTAGGATAAAGCTCAGAGTAGGATAAAAATCAGAGTTCTCAGACTAGATCCGCAGCTTGGGAATGACTTTTGGATGAAAGTCGAAATGTCTAGTTTTTCAAAAACAGTGTCCAGATGGCTACAACTGAATCTGTTTCTACAATTCACGTAGTGTTTTATGTTTTTTTTTTTAAAGGAGTTTTCTGTTTTCTAGAGTTTGGTGAGTCAAATTTGATTTCCATTCAATATAAAAAGCTGTATGAATGAAGCACAGAAAAAAGGATTGACCCCGGAAACAGTAACTAAAAAGAAGCAGCAGAATCTGCCATTGAAAATAAAGTCTGGCAAATATATATAAATATATGGCATCATAACAGCTTGTTTCTTTTTTTTTGGCTTTATTAGAAGAGAGGACAGTGTGTGAAATGGGGGATGAGAGAGAGGGGAGGACATGCAGTAAAGTGTCGGAATGGGGATTCAAACTCACAACACTGTGGCCGGCTGCACTTGGAGCCTGGCATATGTGTGACCACCGGGCAACATCATCATTGCTTGTTTCATAGACACAATTAGAAGAAACAGGGTCTTTGCCTGAATCTTACATACGTTCATTAAGCATTGATTTTAGAAGCTATTTCTCACTCGTCTCTTTACTCTTTCCCATCTAGGTCCAAAACATGCCAACAGAACACACACAGGATGGACCTCACATTAGACCATATATCTAAATCCTAACTTCCCACTCCCCATAGAGTGGGATGAAAACTCAATCAGTTAAATGTGAAATAGTGTGTGTAACCAACAGCAGCAGAAAAAAGAAATCCTGCCCATTTTTTGGGGGGGATTGAAAGTGCCCCAAGTCTTCATCAATAAATCACCATACTCATTCATTCATTTTCACTGTTGAGGCTGTGCTCTAAACTTTAACTTGTGATAAGAACAACACCTCTCATAACTGGAAGCTGCAGTTCAGTCATAGCTCTGATCCATTGCTTCTCTCTGTTGCTTCTACATATCAGTCCAACAGGAGCTACCCTCATCCTGCCAGAGTGAATGGATGTTATGTCAAATACGTTTGAGTGTCTTATTCTGGGTCACAACTACAGCATTATAATTGATTCCTAACAATAGTCAAACTGGCATGCTTTCGCTTTAGAAGGCAAACTCCTAGCAACACTCACTTTCCAAACAAATTACGACCAATAATGTTACTATGAACTAAAAGAAGAACCAGATTGAAACTACAAATTAAATCTGTATCACTTTCTATAAACCAGAAAACGAAAAAGGTAACAAAGAATCAGCATTGCTGACATGTGCTGCTTGGATCACATTTAAGATGCACACATAGTAATCATGCAAAGTATGAATCACAGGGCTAAAACTGGGGAGAAGCAGGTATTAAACTGAAGAGTATAGAGGCAGAGACAGTCATGCAGCGAGGCTGAAAAGATGAGGAGAGAACATAAACAGAGCAGATGAGCGCGGGCGGGAGGAGGCTGTGAACTGAGAGCAGATACACAGAAGAAAGACTGAAAATAGAAAGACACCACAGTAACTCTCCTATGCACACAGCTCTGCAGTAAAAAACAACTCGTGTGTAAATAGAGATTTAATAGCATTGAATGTCTACAGTAAAATTCTTGTATGCTATGGGCACATTTTTAAATGAAAGAACATCAACTTTTTACCTTTTAGGTTGGCATGGGGAATGGGTCTTAAGCAGTGGGTTTTATATTCTCTCATAGGCCAAGACAAAAAGTCCAAGATTGGCCCACCATCTCTCTCTCGCTCTCTCTCTCTCTCTCTTTCTGTCCAGTCAGCCCCCCCCCCCATCATAGCATTAAAACTAACCCGTTTGAATGACATGGTATCATCTAATGAAACCAAAAGTGAACATATGCTTTGGTTCCACATTTTTTTCCAACTAGTAACTGCAATGGTCACAAAAGATCCAATCATATGTCTGTATGCCCATATCTGTTTTTTTTTTTTTTTTTTTAAACATTATTTTTAATTATTTATTTTTTTAAGTAATCTTAAATAAAATAAGTCCCTATGGCGTTCTCCATCACAAGCTGCTTAATGCTCTCCTCGCAAATGGAGCTGTGTATTCTCAGGACTTTCAGAAGCTGTTTTGTGACAGAAAAACTCTGTCCTGCCTGCAAGATGCAAGAAAAGTGTCTCACCTCTGAGAAAGAATTTGGGAGATATTTCAAAGCTCTAATCACACATGACACAAAACTGGAGCTGCACTGGCCTCTACAGGTTAAATGTGGGTTATTGCATTCACTTGGCCATCTGAGGAGTGCTCATTCTGAAGAGGTCAAGGCAAAACTGCTTCCTGTTATTTGGAATATGAATTTGTAATGTTGCTACACAGGGCCTATGTCTCTATTATTTAATTTAATAGCAATTCATTAATTATGTTTGGACTCAATATGTAAACAAAATGTAAACATTATATCAAAATGTAAACATTATAGTCTATGGGCCATAAACTGTGCAATCAAAAAAAAAGAAAGTCACAGACTTCTTTGCTTGTAGAATATGGCGTTTGATACGAGATACAATGTAGATGAACTTACTTTGAGTCTTGATTTTCTATGCTACTAGAGAGGTCCTGATCCTATATGTTGGGGCGGGGTACTGATGCTTAGCTACGGATCACTGCCATCTACAGACAGAAAGTTAGTAGGGGCACAGTGTGAGAGGTTTGATTGTAATAACAGAGATATATGCAAATAATTAATAAAATGTATTTAAGTGTGGTAAATAGAGCTATATGAAAAATGTAATAATTAACAATTAAATAAATAATTGTACATATATGTATATACACATATATATATATATACATATATACACATATACACACACACACACACACACACACACACACATATATATATATATATGTATATATGTGTATGTGTGTGTGTATGTGTATATAAAAGCTGATTGTACAATAGAGAAGCAGAATGAGCTCCTCACTTTGGGTTGCCAGAACCTATGACTAAAACCTGTTGGAAAAACAAATAAACAAAAGGGCTCTGATCTGAACACTCTAAAAACCCCAGCGCCTGCAGTCAATCATTAATTAGCGCTCAGCCTCTGCAGTTCAGTGAGTGTCAGTGGTTCTGAGTTTTCAAATAAGGCACATATACTGAGAGTGTACAAAGCTTCACGCAGGATTGATTTGATTAATTTATAAAGGTATGGTATGTAACCTGCAACTCTTGCTGTACAAAAAGAAGAAGGGGGAAAAAAAGAACTGTGTTGCCAGTGCCTTCCCTGCAGAGAGGACTCGGATACAAGTTTAGCTCCCTCTCAGTATGGACAGACCATTAGGCATGCAAAGAGCTGCACTTTTTTTTTTTTCTGATGATAATTGTGTTCAATGTGGTTATAGAGCTCTAACCCTAACCCATGTGCAATGGTTTCCCCAATAGTGTATTGCCCAATCATTCAACTGACAGGAAAGGGCACGCAGCATTTATCAACAATACAAATATAAATTTGATCACCTCATGTAAGATCCATGTAAAGTCCCTTTCCTATTATGTAAATGCAAAATGCTATTGAAGCTCAACCCCTTCCTAATTTTAGGAGACACGGCCACCCGAAACTATTGAATACAAATTAATTTTATATTAATCATTCTTTAATACCACTTTAGATTAATTAAATCCTTGTAAAAGATCAGGTCAACAATTACCATCCCATACAAGTGTGAAAAATGTACAGATGCAGAAAAATTACTGCATACTTGGACTCCTAAATAGCCTACAACAGTGCATTATTGTTAACAAACATGTGACCTAATATAGTTCTTGAAAACAAAAATATATATATAATGCTTTGATCAAATAATATTATAGTGATTTGACATTAGTTCAAAATGCAAAGGCATTGAGTGCACTTAATCCAGAAAACATATAGTTCGAAGACCCTATCCTGTGAATGGACATGGTATAATCCATTAGGGGAATTCATCAAATATCCATGTCTGTATTTCTTTGAAAGGCTATTGTATATTTCAAGAGTCTATTGATTATTTTGTAGTAGTCTAGGCATAGGTTTTCCTTTTCAGTTTATCATTCGTTGCCAGGTTACTCACTGGACACAGCCCAGAACGTGTGCAACAGAGTTTAGTGTTCACTCCTAGTCTAGATCTAATGTTCACTGTTCAGGAGCCTAGTCTAGACCTAATGTTCACTGTTCAGGAGCCTAGTCTAGACCTAATGTTCACTGTTCAGGAGCCTATTCTAGACCTACTGTTCACTGTCCAGGAGTGACCTACTGTTCACTGTCCAGGAGCCTAGTCTAACCTAATGTTCACTGTTCCGGACCTGTCTAGACCTAATGTTCACTGTTCCAGAGCTAGACCTAATGTTCGCACTGTCAGAGCCTAGTCTAATGTTCACTTTCAGGAGCCTAGTCTAGACCTAATGTTCACGTTCAAGAGACCTGAGACCTATTTCACTGTTCAAAGGCAAGCCTAGTCTAGACCTAATGTTGCACTTTCAGGGAGCCTAGTCTAGACTAATGTCACTGTTCAGGAACCTAGTCTAGACCTAATGTTCACTGTTCAGGAACCTAGACCTAATGTTCACTGTTCAGAGCCTAGTCTAGACCTAATGTTCACTGTTCAGAACTAGACCTAAGTTCACTGTCAGGAAAACCTAGTCTGCACCTAATGTTCACTGTTCAGGAGCCTAGTCTAGACCTTAATGTTCACTGTTGCAGAGAACCTAGCTAGACCTAATGTTCACTGTTCAGAACCTAGATCTGAATGTTCACTGTTCAGGAGCCTAGTCTAGACCTAATGTTCACTGTTTAGGAGCCTAGTCTAGACCTAATGTTCACTGTTCAGAACCCTAGTCTAGACCTAATGTTCACTGTTCAGGAACCTAGACCTAAGTTCACTGTTTAGGAGCCTATGTCTAGAGCTATATTTCACTGTTCAGGAACCTAGTCTAGACCTAATGTTCACTGTTCAGGGACCTAGATCTAATGTTCACTGTTCAGGAGCCTAGTCTAACCTAATGTCACTGTTCAGGAACCTAGATCTAATGTCACTGTTCAGAAAGCCTTAGTCTAGACCTAATGTTCACTGTTCAGGAGCCTATTCTAGACCTAATGGTTCACTGTTCAGGAACCTAGTCTAGACCTAATGTTCACTGTTCAGGAGGCCTAGTCTAGACCTAATGTTCACTGTTCAGAGCCTAGTCTAGACCTAATGTTCACTGTTCAGAACCTAGTTCTAACCTAATGTTCACTGTTTAGAGCCTAGTCTAGACCTAATGTTCACTGTTCAAGGACTAGTCGAGGACCTAATGTTCACTGTTCAGGAACCTAGACCTAATGTTCACTGTTCAGGAGCTAGTCTAGACCTAATGTTCACTGTTCAGGAACCTAATCTAAGTGTTCCTGTTCAGGAGCCTAGTCTAGATCTAATGTTTCACTGTTCAGACTAGTCTAGACCTAATGTTCACGTTCAGAACTATCTAACCTAATGTTCACTGTTCAGAACCTATTCTAACCTAATGTTCACTGTTCAGGAAGCCTATTCTAGACCAAGTCACTGTCAGAACCTATTCTAGACCCAATGGTCACTGTTCAGGAGCCTAGTCTAGACCTAAATTTCATTGCCAGGCCTAGTCTTGACCTCATGGTCACTGGTTCAGAAACCCTAGTCTAGACCTAATGTTCACTGTTCAGGAACCTAGACCTAATGTTCACTGTTCAGGAACCTAGTCTAGACCTAATGTTCACTGTTCAGAGCCTATTCTAGACCTACTGTTCACTGTCCAGAGCCTAGTCTAGACTCTAATGTTCACTGTTCAGGAACCTTGTCTAGACCTAAGGTTCACTGTTCAGGAGCCTAGTCTAGAACCTACTATTCATGTCCAGGAGCCTAGTCTAGATCTAATGTTCATTTTCAGAGGCCTAGTCTAGACCTAATGTTCACTGTCAGGAACCTAGTCTAGACCTAATGTTCATGTTCAGGAACCTTGAGACCAATGTTCACTGTTCAGAAGAGCCTATTCTAGACCTACTGTTCATTGTCCAGGAGCCTAGTCAAGACCTAATTTTCACTGTTCAGGACCTATTCTAGACCTAATGTTCACTGTTCAGGAACCTAGTCTAGACCTAATGTTCACTGTTCAGGAGCCTATTCTAGACCTAACTGTTCATTGTCCAGGAGCCTAGTCAACCTAATGTTCACTGTTCAGGAGCCTAGTCCTAGACCTATTTCACTGTTCAGGAGCCTATTCTAGACCTACTGTTCACTGTCCAGGAGCCTAGTCTAGATCTAATGTTCACTGTTCAGGAACCTAGTCTAGACCTAATGTTCACTGTTCAGGAACCTTGTCTAGACCTAATGTTCACTGTCAGGAGCCTAGTCTAGACCTACTATTCACTGTCCAGGAGCCTAGTCTAGACCTAATGTTCACTGTGTCAGGAGCCTAGTCTAGACCTAATGTTCACTGTTCAGGACCTAGAACTAATGTCACTGTTCAGGAACCTAGTCTAGACCTAAATGTTCACTGTTCAGGAACCTTGTCTAGACCTAATGTTCACTGTTCAGGAGCCTAGTCTAGATCTAATGTTCACTGTTCAGGAGGCTAGTCTAGATCTAATGTTCACTGTTCAGGGAGCCTAGTCTAGACCTAATGTTCACTGTTCAGGAACCTTGTCTAGACCTAATGTTCACTGTTCAGGAGCCTAGTCTAGACCTACTATTCACTGTCCAGGAGCCTAGTCTAGATCTTAATGTTCATTGTTCAGAAGCCTAGTCTAGAACCTAGACTGTTTCACTGTCCAGGTAGCCTAGTCAGACTAATGTTCACTCAGGAGCCTGTCTAGACCAATGTTTCACTGTCCAGAGCCTAGTCTAGACACTAATGTTCATTGTCAGGAGCCTAGTCAGACCTAATGTTCAGTCCAGGAGCCTAGTCAAGATCTGATAGTTCATTGTTCAGGGAGCCTAGGTCTAGAACCTAATGTTCACTGTCCAGGAGCCTTGTCTAGACCTTACGTTCATGTTCAGGAGCCTAGTCTAGACCTAATGTCCACTGTTTCAGGACTAGTCTAGACCTAATGTTCACTGTCCAGGAGCCTTGTCTAGACCTTACGTTCATGTTTCAGGAGCGCTTGGTTCAGAGCCTAGTCTAGACCTAATGTTCACTGTCCAGGAGCTCATCCTCAATAGTGAGATAAACAACTAAAAATATATTTTTTAGAATGAAGTCTGCATTTCTTGAAATAATCAAGCCATGCGGGATATAATTACCTCCGTGGGAAGTTTGACGTGCTGTAACCTTATTCTGCATGTTATTGCCATTTTAGCGTCCGAAGGCAGTGATACGGTGTAAAGAAGCAGGGAGCTGGTGTTTTGTAAGCGTCTGTTCGGAGCAGCAGTAATGAGGACATTCCAGTTTCTCAGCCTGGGTGGAATTTGAATAGTACAGAGGAACCGCCTGACGCTCATTGGACGGCCACGACATATTTCCAGGCTGCGTGCTTGTCACTCAAGAGAGAGATGTCCGATGATTGGTTGGTGCTAAATAAGGCGGGGCGTGGTGCTTCAGTATAAAGGCATTCGGCTTGAAGGCAACTACAAATGATCGCTCACTTTGAAAGGAAAGCGGATCATGTTATCCAATGTTTCTCCACAGACCTGACTTAAACTTGTCTTCTCACACAAAACGTCTCCCACTGAGATAGCTCAGGGTGGGTCACTATAATGATTAACACAATGGAATGCGTAGCAGACGCACAAAGCCTAATCTCAATTTCTCTTATGAAGATTCACAACTCCCGAACCCAAAGAGGGGGAATCAAGCTGCACAAGAACCTGCTGGTGTCTTATGTGCTAAGGAACGCCAGGCAGGTCTACATCAAGGAGAAGTACGCAGAGATCTACAGGATGCAACAGTACGAGGAGGTGATGACAGTTTGCAATGAGATACAAGAGCTTAACCCGCTCGAGCTGGACGCGGAGGACAGAGAGGACGAGGACCTGGCCCGGACTGCGTGCTGTGGAGAGGACTTTCAGAGAGGCAGCGTCAAGGACCCGGAGCCCGCGTACTACCGGAGCTGCTGCATGGAGGCTCCCCTTCCGTCCCCGTGTGACCAGCTCCCCGTCAATACCAACACGCACTGTAACAAAACTACGGTCCTAGACTTGGACACGCACGTAGTGACAACCGTGGATAACGGTTACATCCATCAGGACTGTTGCTGCGACGCGTTTCAGTGCGCGCAAAGCGCACAATCTCCAGCTAAAAAGAGGAAGATGGACTTCGGGTACTGTACGCCTGATTTAGACGAACTACAAGACTTTACCACCTCCAGAAAGAGACTGAAGCGAGAAGACTGTGTATACTCGTGCCAGGACTTTACAGACACTTCCAACATCTCCAATTTGATATCCATCTTCGGATCGGGGTTTTCTGGGCTGCTGAGCAGACAGGCGGACTTGGAGCAGATCTGTAGCAAGCAAGCACTCGCTGGTCTAGGCGCATGGACTCGGGCGATAGTGGCTTTTTGAACACTTTACAGTTGTGGGGACCCGGTTCAGTTGAAACTCTCCACACATTCTTACAATGTGAAAACAACTGTCCACAGCCTTAAGGTCACTGATCCAGTTATCAGAAGTAGCCAAATTAAACGAGTGTTTTGTCAATCGTCAGTAACCTATGTGTGCAGCTATGACGGAGAGTTCTCTAAAACGTATTGGGAACGCATTCATGAACATAAAGGCACAATGTTCTTCAAATATTACATGTCACTGAGACAACTGACAGCATTTTGGTTCACAGTGGCACATGTAACCAGGCAAATTGCCACGCACAAATCTGCCATGGGTTGGGTCAGTCAAAGCCTATTGGTTTTGTTTCACAGCCTCACATTTTCAGCAGACATGAGTGATTTGAATCTATGAGGGTCTCGTCTTATGTACATTGGTGTATTTTGTATTCAGGTTACTTGGTGTGCCATCACTCCTCATTGCCTCTCACCACTGGAGGACGTGGGGCGTTACAACTGAGCCTATCTTCTCTAACTTTAAATCAGAATTACTTTATTTTTGCAGAATATATTACTATTTAAAAATAATTACAATTGTATGTGATATATGTGGAGACCTCTTGTTTACATGTAGGCCGAATACACTTAATGGAGATGGGGAGGGTGGAAAAATTGCCTTAATACTAATGCACACTACAGCTAGCTATTGTCATGAATTGAAAGTACAATGAAAGTGACTGAATGTCTTGTTTGCTCCTGTTCTTTCGGGGTGTTGCACATTCAAAACTGTTGTTCTGTGAAACTAGTCCCTGCTAAAAAAGTTTGTGGGCTCAACGTCCTCATTGAATCAGTGCTTGTCCTTGTGGTTGTCACTATGCCTCCCCCCAGTGTTCACTCTCTCAACAAACACTATTTTATTACTACAACCCATCCTGTTTTTTGTTTTTTTTTGAGTGTGTCTTTGTTTGGAAATAGTCCTTTTGTTTTAAAAAGGCAATCTCATAATTTAGCCATACTCTAAAGAGATCCATGCATTAGCTTTATGAGCACTATGTGTACCAAAATAAAGAGAGTATTCAGCCATTCTCTATATACTTGTTATTCATGTATTTTTGTGCCCAATAAATTGTATATCACCGGGTAAAACTGTTGCAGAAAAATATTTGTTAAGAATTTATAATCTTAATAAAAAAAATTAAAACCATGATCTCAGGTTTCTGTGTTATTTGCTATAAGTTAACAATGATACATTTTCAAATTGTTGGAGAATTTTAAGGGCTCTGTGAAGGTAAATGAAGATTTAAAAATACAATTATTTTGTTTGTAAAAGCAATCTGTAGGGTACAATTCTTTGCATTACCAGGTAAATGAGGTAGCGGCCAATAATAATTTGAATGTTTTATAGCATACAGGACAGCCGTATGCATGTATGATGGACTGTTTCTGTAATACTTTACATTAAATCATAACTCATAGGTTCTCTGTTAATGCAAATGAGCGGTTCGTCAATGAGTCTTGCAGTGAATTGGGAGCTGTGTTTTGATTTTCCACCACCACCACACGCTCCATCTCCTCCCCCAAACTTCAGCGGTGTTATCTCTGCTCTGTGCCACTTGGTGGTGTTCTTTAAAATCAATGAATGAAGATATGTGTGCACAGAAGAGCCACCTCAGGCTGACCCTCCTCTCCCTGTTTGCCTCTCTCTGCTCTCACGCACTACAATACACGTCCAGCATCTATCAACTACTGCGGCACTACTCACTACACGGCAGCAAATCAGCAAAAGATACAGAGCATGCAAAACTAGTAGATTATTCTCAGGTGTTCTATTAAAAAGACGTTTTTGCTTCTTTGAAACAGTGACTCCATCAGGACAAAAAAAAATACAGCCTCCGCAGACACAAGGTGTGAACAATTGGTTGGATTCATGGTGAATACACAGCTCCTCCATCTGGACTGGGAAAGACTGACACCCAATGAAAGAGTGTACTGAGGAATAGTTTCTTCTGTAAACACATACACAACTAATAATATTCTCAGGTAAAATGTTACATTAACAACTCAGAATATAATAAAAAGCAAGTTATAGTAAAAGATAACTCTTTGTTTCTCAAACGTCAAGCAAACACATTGATATAAAACATTTAAACCATTATATTTTAATACTATATATAACTATATAGCCTATTTTATTTTTGTCAATGGGATCATATTATTAGGCCTACATAAGGAAACAATTCGTAGACACAGCTATTGATGAAGTACAGTTAAAAAGTGAGGAACAGCGAGTAGAACACAGACGGTGGAATTGTGTAAGCAGTAGTGAAATGATCCGAGGCACTTTGTTGTTTTATGATACATGGACAGACACTGATAAATAGTGTCAACAGAATTATAATTTCAAAATGCATTTATATACACATTCAGTGGTGGGCACTTTGATTCTGTTGAACAACACATTTGTTACAGAAACTGACTGATCGCCTGTGATGAGGAAAGTGAGACAATGGACTAAAAAGGCACTGACATAAACTTAAGTTTACACTTTCCCAAAGCATTTGTTTCTTCTTCATTTGTTGGCCCACCTGATTCTGTATAAAGGACAATGCCAGGTGGTTGTGTTGGGGCAGAGCTGGAGGGGGCCTGGGGGGGGGGTCAGGCACAGGGTGGGGGATGGAGGCGTGCTTTGTCAGGAGCAGCTTGATGTGTGGGGGTTTGCAGCAGCAGAAGGAGGGGGGCTCAGCACATGTGACAGCATGAAGTCTGGCAGGGGGGGGGGGGCAGGCCACAGGGAATAGGTGCTGTGCGGTTTGGGGAGGGGGTAGTCGCACAGTGGCAGCAGAGAGCACACAGGTCAGCCAGGTTGTCAAATAGGTCCAGGAGGGAGGGTTGCCCAGGTCCTGTCTGATGTAGGAACAGCCTTAGCTGCATAGGTTAGAACCAGGACAAAGGCCCACTGGTTACATTTACACAATAGAGCTATTCACATACAAACAAGCAAAAAATGTACACTCTCTTTAAGTCTGGTGTTAGGAGTTTTCAGGTGGGGTCAAGAACACAAGAGCTTCTCAGCAGAGTGTCCACAGCAAATACGTCACATGGAGTGTTGTATGAGCCTGTAGTGCCGTGAACTGACTGTAGTCTTTGTTAATGGATGAGCTCAAGTCATCATCATGGGGGGGCTTAGGGCCAGAACTTTTCCAAAACATTTTTTTTTAATATACCTACCCAGTAAAGTGTGCTTTGTGTAAACCTGATCAATGATCAACTCAACACAATCGGTCAATCATTGTTTAGTGAGGATTGCATCTAAGACATTATTTAAGTTCATAAATGCACTAACATTCTAATTTAAAATTGGTGCTTAATGTTAAGAGTCTTTGAGTCTCCTACATGTTGAGCTACTGTTGTTTTCAGAGTGAGCCCAGTCATCTATAAGGGCGGAACTAGGTCACCATCCTATTTTTCAGATATGCAACAGAATAAGTCACTCATTTGCATAGAATAGTAAAAACAAACGAGGTCAGCCCTTTACAGTATTACGGTGCTACTGAGGGAGGAGCAAATAACCATATCTTATAATAACGATAACGTTTGTCTTTTAAAGATATATTTGGTCTTATAAAATGATCATAACATTCTAATGTAGGCTAATAATAGAGAAGGATAATAATATTATCCTGTAAAATCTATTCTGTATCCGAATACTTGTTAAAGATGGTCCGAGTTCAGTTTTTCAGTCGATGCAATATTTGTCTTGCTGTTGTGGCCTAAAACTGATATTTTCCAAAGATTATATCATTATTCTATGGCAGTGGTATAATATGTGGCATTTTTATGTATATGTAAAGATGCAGCCACCTCTTTAGCTTTGTTCCACTGTGAACAAACACATGGGCACAAACACACTGTTGACGCTCAGGAAGATCATCTGTGCTACATATTAAAGATTTTTTCTTTTTACATAGTGGACGGATATATGGAAAATCCTGCATATCAGAATCAGAAAGGGTTTATTGCCATTGTCATTGAACACAGTTCGCAAACATAGGAACTTGTTTAGCCGGTAAGGTGTAACATAAAACAATGAAGAATAATATTAGCATATTGGCTAATATTGATATATAGCCCTATACATAAATATATTCCTGATTCCTACATTACAAATGTAATTGGTCACGACTTATCTGAAATGTAAAAACAGTTGCAAATGCTGTCTTGTATGTTTGTGTGTTTGGAGCTGTGAGTTGCTTTGAGCCTGCAGCTGCATCCTATTTGAGCAACTGCCTTCACTGAAGTCACGAGACCAAACAAGTCCTCACACGTCTACGCGGGTCCTCCATGCCTCACATTCCTCTACATTAGGTAAAGGACATCCATTGGTTTTAATTGTGGTTGTATTCTTTGCTGATATCAGAACCAAAACTACTAATAAACTGGAGGACAATTATACAATTATTCTAGCGTTCCTCCTTCGAAAGTCTGTTTATTTCAGCAGTACACAGTAACTTAGTATTGTAACATCTAGTATTTAATAATTGCATTTACATAATGCTATTCACGCCTGTTTGATATCAGATCACTTCAGATACTTCAAAAACATTCAGTCAAACTGCTTTATAAGGCCCTGGTGGCAGTTTAATTTTCAGATCCATTGAAGGTGGCTCCAGTATTGTTATACTGATACGGCTGCATCGGTCACAACGTCCAAGTGTGGTTGATCCTGTACAGACAGAAGACCTGTCCAGTGGAGACAGCTGTTCAGCACACACAGTTGCTTATGGACTGCTGTGCCTTCTTTCAGCTCCTGGCAGTGCGCTCTATGTAGGGGGATTTCCACCTCTATCATTAACTGAGGGACTGTTGCACATTGTTTCAGTGGCGCAAGCACTACATGACTGGGATTTCCCCTGCACTGGTAATGACATTTGTCTCTGCTTGAAGAAGTAAAAAGTACAAAAAGGTATTGTGGCTCAAGTAAAATTAAATTTGCCTTAATTTTCAACCAATCTGTAGAACTAATAATCCTGAATAAAGCAACAACTACACTTGAAATTTAGATGTCATTTTCAGTCCTGGACATGCTGCAAAGGCAGTTATATCGCTAAAGCCTTTCAAGACACCACAGCTTTAGAGTAAACAGCAAAAGAATGCACTTTTCTTCTTTTCTTTTTGGAATACTGTGAAACATTTATTAAATTATATTTGGCAGGTTATGGTAACGACAATATTTTTCCCAAGCAAAGAAGACAGTCACATTGTAGCATCAAAATGACCGCTAACAAATGTATTATGCATCAGTTGTACATGTAGAAGGGAACCACAAGGAGTGTTTTCTTTTTGTTATTTATGAAAAAAAATGACTATAACAAGAGAATTTTTTAATCTCCGCATTTATCATATCAAATACATATCAAAACAAAAATGTAAGCTATATTTAAAAATGGTTAACCTATTACTTCAGATTTGACAACCAATTACCTGACAGTAAAGTGTCACAAAATACTCTTATGCATGAATAAATCATTTCAAAAGACTCTACTAAATGCATGTCTGATGTTAGCCTATTAAATTAGCTTGGTATTGCTACTTTTTTTTTTACTTTTAATCCAAAAGACTGTTTTAAACTTGAGAGATTTTGGTCATATAATATACATGTCATTCTCACGACTGCGTCAAGGCTTCACAGGCTGGATGGAGAGCAGGCTACCGAATTTGAAGTGCTGAATCACAGGGAACTTCTCCAGACACTAAGATACAAACAAAAATAAAATCAAATAATCAATTATTAGTTATAAGTTGTTTTTTGTCTTACAACTTCATTCAATAACTTCACAACAAACACAACAAATCTACATCATTTGGGGAAAGCCTGGTAAAGTCGTCGCAAATGAGCCAGACAGTGCTTTATATGTACAAAACCGGACACAGTTTCGGGGTGGGGGCCAAGAGCAGTGGGTGGCTGCAGTGGGGGTTGGGACGCTGAACAGGGGACCACATTGAAATTGAACTCTGATTCTCAGACTGTCTGCACCGTGACCCTATCAGTCATGAGCATCTCGCTACTGGGACTGGGCTGAAAAAGTACCTGCGATACAAACCAAGACACTACGTCTCCAAATAAGTGAAGAGTTTTCATCTCATTGCTCCACTGTCATGGTTAAAACAAAATACCCTGGCAAAAATATGTCTGAAAATAAAGCTAGAAAATGAAATAACTCCTAATTCAATGCACATTTAGTCACATCGGTTTGACTGTGGATCTTGAACGACTACACCTGTTTTCAATATACTCCAACCCCAACACTGAAAAGCTACATACACTTTACTTTATAGTTAGAGCATACCAAAGTCTTATATATAGTGAACTGTTAATAGTTCCCAGTCTTTGGGCCTCAATCATACAGCGAATAACAACACATACGTATCACGTTATAGCACAGTTTAAATTACTCACAGCACATACATACAACTTACTGAAAGAGAATAGGTACAAAACCTCTTCCCAAATGTATGTCTAATGCAATAATGTGTCAAATTATAAAATCTACATACAATCTATACAATGACAGACTAAAATTACATTGGGAAGTTTACTTGTATCCAAAACATTGTGGCCTTTTGTTTGTGGTCTATTTTTTAAACTATATTCTTCATGTCCAGGTTAAAATGTATGCTTTACAGTGAGATTCAAAGTTTTGTGTGTGTTTGTTTTAGATTTTTTTGGCCCATATTTTTGAGTGTGTCTATGGAGAGTCATAGTGTGAATTGGGGGAGACAATCGGCAAATGGTTGGGACCTGGAGTCAAATTTTTAACAACAACATACAGTATTTTCAGCATCCTCTCGGCTACAGAAACGGGAAGAAAGTAGTGTAGTGTAGCACCAATAGACCTTGGAGAATTACCATGACCATTGAGCTCAACAAATGGGCAATTTCTAGTCGTAGAACCACATCTAACCTGAATGAAAACTAATTATTCCTCTGTATCAGTTAACAATGGATAGCTCAGTTCTGATAAACACACAACTCAAGGAAGTGTTTATTTCGGTTGTGTATGACTCAATCAGAACGGCTTGTGCAGTCTGCTAGGTGCAACAGTCATTTTAACATTACATTCAAGTCAGAGCAAGTCCGTTCTCTAAGGAGTCAACGTGAACTGAATCTTGTAGATGCTAAGCTATCATACATACATACATACATACAGCAGAGACAAACTGACATAAGCACACCTTTAAAGCACAATTAAAAGTTTGCACCATGTTTAAACTATTTCTAGCTAAACAGAGCACAAAGATGTTTATGGATATTTTTTGCCAATTGTTTGTTCTATAACTCTGAACTACAGAACTGAATTCTTAGACACATGGGTCTAAGAACGGTCCAGGACTGGAGCTCAGAAAAAGAACGGTTCTGCTCCCTTTCTGTATGGCAAGACTCGGCCTGAACCTTGTGTGGGGCCAGCGAAGGGAGAGAGGAATGCAGAGTGCTGATGGTTGCTCCAGGCTCGGAGGAAGGTCGGGACACAGGGAGGGAGGATTTAATGAAGGGAACGGGAGGAGGCAGCGGGGGGAGGGAGAGGCAGACTGCTTGGCCCCTCAGCTCTTTGGGAAGACTTGCAGGCTGCACTGGAAAACACAGGATGTGGGTATGCAGGCGGGGAGAACGGGCTTAGACAGCCCCCCAACCCCACCCCCA
Source organism: Chaenogobius annularis (assembly GCA_015082035.1). Lineage (NCBI taxonomy): Eukaryota > Metazoa > Chordata > Actinopteri > Gobiiformes > Gobiidae > Chaenogobius > Chaenogobius annularis. Next base: position 109,449 of record BJKM01000120.1, read on the forward strand.
ACCGCCCACACACACAAACCCATTCGCTCCATACCTCGCTTAACCCCTTCCTGTCTCTAAACCAGTCTGTTCAGACGCTTGGCTCCAAATGTGCTTGTGTGCAGCCTTGCAAACACGCCATAACCTGATTTTTCACATTGCTTGTAAACCAGTTAGGGACCGAGAAGTGAATGACATATCAAACATACCTTGGTATGTTAAAATGTTTCCTCAGCTAAAATAACAGCCTCATGTTGGACTTAAGTGACTTTAAAGCACTGAAGATAGAGTAGCCTTGTTTGCAAAAAGACAAACATCTCTGGAGCTAAAATTCAAAAGTGAAATAACAGTTTGAACTCTGGAAGAAATGCGTAATCCTCATAAAGATTGTTTTGTTTGTTTTTGTTTTAGATAACTCTGAACCAAATTAAACTTCCAAACCAGACAAAGTGGAGTAGGAGTCAAGCAGGAGATTCTGACAGTAAACAAAAAGCAATGTAACCTCACTGTAGAAACTAAACTAGAATGGCAGAAAAAGCATATTAAAAGGGGACATATTGTGTAAAATTAACTTTTATGAGCTTTTAACCATGCTATAACTGCAAACATAATAATCTTCCTCAGAATTGTATTTCAATTGATTTATGCATGTTTGTATTATCCTGCATTTGAGGCTTGAGAGCTCCAAAAAAAAAATAAAAAAATCACCTACCCCCTATCTCTGCACTCAGCTTTGTACTCATTTACAATTTTATAAATATAATCAAACTTTGGCTTATACATGTGTGGTTCAAGTAGCCATTTTTCAACAATAAAAGCACGTAAATAAAAACCTGCTGTTTTCTACAGCGACGTGACACTATGAAGGGGCGGAGCTTATCGGTTTAGAACAGGAACTTATTGGACCTGTTACTATTCCCTCTTTTGTTATTAATCAGGGTGGAACAAGGGGCCGAGTCAAGAACATCATACAGCACATAGATTTAATAAAGTATACGCAGGTGAAAAACAAACATGAGGGGTCAGTTTCTTGGTGGCTCTTTCAGTCTTTAAGTGTTGATTTTGTGTAATGGGACAAGACATTGCTTATTAAGAATGAGGGGCTGATGAACACACCTAAAAGTTGTCATTATAAAATGACTAATAATTAGGTCATTCTGGAGTCATTTATAAGTGCGTAGTGAAGCAGTACCTCGGCTTTGTACATTTTGATCAGGCCCTGGTTGACTTTGGACCAGGAGGGAACAGCACTGATGTTCCACAGTTGATTAGAGTGCTCGGCAAATGGACCCGTCTTCATCTGTTCAGAAAAAGAAAATATTTAATAACCAATAATTAAATATTAAGCAAATGGTTTATTTTAAGGGGGCAAATGCACATTGACTAATAAAGTTACTTTTTTTCCCCCCTTGAAGAAGTAGTGGAAATAGAGAAGCACTCACCCAGACTACTGAGGTCTGAGCAGCCACCAGACACGGGAATGTGAAAAATGCAGCTTTGTCTTCAGCTGCTGGTAACCAAGGATGTTTTCAAATGGTATAGTGTTGGGTATCCTTCTTGTCTTTAGATAGTCTTATAGGGAATTTATGATCTAAACTGATCTATAGTTCCTGGAAATTATCTCTCCAATGAGAGCATTTATATCAGAAGTAATTACGCAAAAGGTCTGTGTCCACATTTTTCTAATAGGTTTCGTTCACATTCTAGAATATGATGATGCTATAATCTCAGATGCAGGGCAGGGGCCTGTGTAACTCTATGGGAGACTTACTGTTTTTGAAAGAATGATCCAATGTAGAAATCCATAAACATTGAACCGTATCATTGATCCTTATTTGCTAGGGATTGTCTCATTGTCATATTAACGTCACGTCTTAAAGTTCTTTCAACAATCACACCTTTGGGGTATAATAATGACAACATTTAGTGAGGCCACTGTGAAAATGTAATTTCCCTTTTGTCTATTTATGCTGACAGAGAAGACGTTGAACTTTGTGTCAGTGTTTTTCATGTGGAAAGACCCAGTAATTACAGATATCATCAACCATAAACCAGGTCAATAAATCTGTAATCTGACATTTAAACAGTAAATTGTATCAAATAATTCAGATCTGCTCTGACTCAGTTTTAAACTACAGACGTTCTAGTATGTTGGAATGTCACGTGAACGTAACCTATTCACAACCACTGCACTGCTTTAACAGACAGGGGTCCAATTAAACACTTAAAATGAAAGACTTTGGTGAACCATTACATAGTACCAATATGGCAGCACTTGGTTTGTCACTCTGCATGTCACCACTAGAAGTCACTAAATCTTAGTTTACATTTTGAGTCTTATTCTTTTGCTGACCTCTTTGTTGACCATTGTGATCTCTTACAGTAAAGGCAATGGCTATCAAAAAGAAAAACCCAAATTGTACTTGAATGTATAAAGCAACAGTTTATAATATATATATATATATATATATATTTTTTTTTTTAAGTTACAGCAATCAATTGTTTGGCTGTAGGAGTGATTTTACATATGAGCATTATTTGAGTACAAACATAAAATCAAATTGCATACATTATTTTTTACACTCTAATTTTTTGTGACTCTTATGAGACCGTTTATCATTACTAGTATTTTTTCATGACACTTTGTGAAAGTGTAAAACTATATTCAGGACGCCCAAACAAATATCACTGAAGTGCAGACTAAATGAATAAATTTATGAATGTATAAAGTGTGTTTTCCCACCATTTCTCCCAGGAGGCTGAGGAACCCAAAGCCAGACCCCGGGGCATCAATCTAACATCCCCCCTCCTTTTTCCATGCACCCCCTCATCGTGCTCAGACACTTTCCAGGGCCTTGCATGAGAACACATGGGGGAAGGGCCTGAGAGAGGGGGGGTGGAGACTGCCTGTATTCCCTGGAGGAAGGAGTGATTCACAGCAGCATGTGGGGAAGGAAGTGACTCATGTTGAGGACGGAGCGCACACAAGAGCGCCGTTATTTGTGAATTTAAAAAATAGAAGACAGACCAAAAGGAAGTTTTCTATCACAGCTTAACTGCAAGTTTGGACATTATTAGACCATAATACCCAAACTATAATAACTGTTAAAGTAAAATGTATGTAATGTTGGCTTTGAAGGCAAAACTGATATGTGCCAAATAGCCAATGATGTACTAGGGGAAACTTTAGGGTTGATATAGCCTAGCAAATCTAAAAAAAGAGAACATTTAACATTTAAAGATCATTGTAAAAAATTAACTGAACTGATTTAACGAGAAGGCTGTGCTTTACACACCTTCATCCTTTTTGAGGGGATTTTGATTTGTAAGGACGTCGCTGATGACAACTTAACAATGTTTCAAGTACATACAGCATATGAACTAATCAATGTATTAATAAAAAAAACATTTCCTTCTTTGGGTACACAAATAAGACCAACCCAGTGATGTTTTTATAAAGACAACCTTAAAAACAAAAGGTTTCTTAAGAACTTTTATTCAGCATTTGAACTTGATCTTTTACTATAACTAAATATGTCACTGAATTCAGCAGATTCCCCTACAACATAAATGATATTAGAATACTAAGAATAGTAAGCTGACCAGGCTCCATTGAATGCAGAAGCAGCATCCTTTCGTGACCAGAAGAGGGAGGAGAAAGCCTCTGACGAAGAAGGAAAAGGATGTAGATTTTAAACCACCGCCCTCCTCTCTGTCCCTGCCCTCCTGTTCCTCTACAAACAAAGCACACAGTTCCTGCTCTGGCCCTGTCCCAAAGCAGGCTCCCATCTGCCTTCCCTCCGTCTTCCTTTTCCTCCTTACTGGACCAAACCTTATACAGCTGTGGCCCAGTTAAATTATTAAACAGCTAGGCAACTCTCTGTCACTCAATCAAAGGTTCAGGACAGCTCGCCTATTTCTAAGGTTCTGGACACGTTTAAAAATAAAACTTTTTTTTTTGGTCCATCAACAATCTCACAACACCCATTTCTCAAAATGGCTTTTACGACCAAAGCATTTGCCCTAAAGATAATTCCTTTCTGTAGGTCTAATTTTACATGATTAAGCAATTATTAGTAAAATAAATGAAAACTAATTTAATATGACATTGCTGTGTTTTTATACCTCATTTATGAATTTGATGCACTCTAGAAACATGTAGTCCTGGTGATTTTCATTGACTACCTTCTTCTCAATAAAGTGTCGTGGCTCCAGGGTTGGATGATCTAAAAACAACAGATGCATAATCAGTTGCCACAGTAAGTATTTTCCCATTTAATTGGCTACATCCTTTAAGTTTTTTTGTTATTACCTATAAACTGGGAGCTCCCCCATATAAAAGGCAGAAACTGAAAATCATCCAGGCCCCAAACTCCTTGACTACCAGCCGGCTCCATTCTGTAGGTTTTCTGCAGCTTTCTCATAACCTGCAAATACCTCCAAAACACATACCATAAAAATGTGTTACTTAATTTATACAAAGTATTCATGAATTACTTTCCAGAAAGTATTTCTAATTAATAACTGCACATAGTAAAAAAGGATAAAGTAGTGTTTAATTAAAGGTATAATACTCACCTGTCAAAAACCTTAAACACCATAGCTAGTCGATCCTCTACTTGAAGTGCTCCAACTTTACAAAGGCAGCAAAGAAATGCTGCAAACGCTGCCTCATGACCTGAATTAATACAAAAATACAAATTCATACAAAGGTTTAGTTTGTTTTAATCCATTTTTGTTACAATAAAACATACTTTATGTAATTAGCAATGGAGCCAGCAAAACAGCAAACTGACAGAGCAGATAGGCAGCATTAAAGCGCCTTCTAGTGGCCAAACTAAATAGTGCTTAAATTGTATACCAGTAAAACAAAGACATAGGACAAAGAAAGGATGACCTGTTCCATAGTCTATTCTGGTTTGGTTCCCGACAGACTCTTTCAAGTAAACAGCTACTTCTGGGGCTGCAGCCTGTTTGTCAGCAGAAAGCACGGAAGCAACCAGCGACTCTGCATTCTGAAATAAATTAGTGCATAGAATCTGTTTACTAGAGCTGGTAAATTTAGCTGATAGCGTCAAAGTTAGTATTCTTATAATCACCTTGTCTAGTTTGGCATACCAGATCCTGAAGGCTTGATTACCAAATCTTGACGGTTGATTGACAGGAGGAGTTTCATCAATCCATCTATCCAGAGTATCCAACAGTTCAAGTAGCTTTTCCACAGTCTGTCATACAAAATGACAATGACAAGCTAATTAGGCCATACAAAACATTATTTGTACAATTTATTTGTAAATATGATCTAGAAGCATTCATTCACCATATTTTAACATTTATTCGAAAAAACTAATCGATTTGACTAATCGTTTGACTAATCGATTAATTGAAAAAATAATCACTGATTATACCATTACCAAAATAATCGTGAGTGACAGCCCTAATTACTGTATTATTGCATCTTTTACATTTTATTGTCAACAATTGTAGATGTGCCTGAATGTTAAATTGTTGCTTTAAATATAATATAATATATATATATATAAATATAATTTTTCATAATATACAATTTAAAGATTAGAGTTAAGGAAAAATATGAATAAAACATACTTGCAGTTTGTATTTAATTGTACAATACATTCTTTTTTGTGCAATAAATGTATAGATATTTATAGACGTGTTTTAGCACCTTTTTGAGCTCAAGGCCCAACTTTTTCTGTACAAAGTAACCTGGAGCCCAATCTCATTTTAAATGCATTATACACTGCCTGTCCAAAATAAAAAGCCTCCAGCTGGATTCCCCTAAGCGAATAGGTCTGAGGTTTCTATTTAATAATTGCTGTATTGCCTTTCAGTTGCAACATGGCGCCAACTAATGCAGTGAGTGGCTCCTCATTTCTGAAACAATCATGTGGAAAGACAAATTCCTTGGTCATGGAAAAGATGTCAGTATGTTTGAGAAGGGTCAAATCATTGGCATCGAGCAGAGAAAACATCTAAGGAGAAGCAGGAACTAATCAACTACAGGTCTGAACCCCAGTGAGAGTCTGCAATGAACTCGAGAAGGCTTTGTGCAGTGGTCACTCTCTCACATCATCAATACAAGATCAACTGCTGAAAAAATAATGCAACACTGGAATAAAATTAATCTTTTGACATTGCAGAAGCGTATTAAAACCACAGTGCATGTGTGCTGTAAGCAAAGCTAAAGGCGTGACAACAAAATATTAGAATGTGTCCCCTTTTCCTGTGGTGACTATTCTTATATAGTTTTTTTACACTCGTTCTTTGGGCCCTGGCTCTACGGTTAAGACTCACTGTTTTAGCATTTCCGATGGATTGCCATAATATAGTCTGAATATCATCATCCAAATAAAAAAAATATATATACTGAATTATTCTTTTTCTTCAATTGATACCTCTGACGTGACCATCATCATTCCTTTGGGGTATAAAGCTAACTGGAGGCACCGCTCTGTCTGAAGCTCTGTTACTGAAGTTAGACTTTAATCTGAGTTTTTTCCAACAATAAATAACAGACTTAGTCGGTTTCAAATTACATTGCAGCCAAACGCAAGCTAGCATTAGCAAATTGTTTTTCAGTTAAGTCACAGTCACCGTGCCGGACCATGAATGCTTGCATTGATCATAGGCTCCTGAAAACGTCCATCCATGTTGTATTTATCTTCAGTTTTCAGACCATTTATAGACTTTTCTGTTTGTGTTTGCTAATCTGTGCATTGTGTCACCATGGTAACGGTGGAACTATCCTCTATAGAAATGCATTCAGCTCAGCCCAGTGTGATGTAACTGCAAAGTATCAATATTGGCAAGGCCCACCCCTAAATTAAAGCCTAAAATAAAAAAAAATTAAAAGTATTTGAATGTGTAACTTACTTGCGATATTGTATATTCACATGTGAGTTTTTTTCCCTTCACACCTTCATTCAAGGTTAAAACAAAGCCGATGTAGTCAGCATATGCCTGAAAAACAATAAAAATAATACGTAAACACGCTGGATCGAAGCTATGGCCCGATTTCCATCCGTTGTCTGCTTTCAAACTCATTCATAGTCCATCAGAGAACATGGACACTGGAGGCAAAGGGAGTGAAGTGTCTTGCTGAAGGACACAACGAGAGTGAGTCAAATCAGAAATCAATCACAGAGTTTGTTCTTAATGAACTGCGTGATAAGTTGTTTTTTTAAAAGCTTAAAAACAAATGTACTTGTACTTGGGATACAGCAGTCTCGAAAAGCAATATGGAGATGGTTAATATTATTTCAAGCAAACGTAAACATCCATTCAGCGTTTGGCTGCACAACGCACACTCAAGAGCAGCTCATTCTTTGATCCAGCATTCAAAGAGCTGACCAAGACTGGACAGTTTTTCTGTCTCTAGACTAGTGAACCTACTTGAGACCGTTTCCACTTGCCCATGTCAGGAACCATGTTGATTTCATTCTTAGGAACCACAAAGTCGAAGTTTGGGGAGGCATCCTGAGGTCTACTGTCAGAGCTGTAGCCTGAAACGTGCACACATGTGTTAGAACTGTGTTAGGGATGGTTCATCTAGTAATTCCAACACAAATATACATTTTTGTCACATCTGAAGATTATTTTTATTTTAAGGCAGCTCCAATGTGTCAATGAACATGCATTATCTTAACTGCTGGTGAAGCCCATAAGATAAGGTGATGTTTGTAGTTTGTTTACTACCTGATGGTTGAGCTGCTTCCGCCATGATTCCGTGTGGCTTCTTCAGGAGTGAGCGCGTTTTGGACACTGCCCCCTGCTGGGCTCAGATTTAACTGCCCTCGTACTAAAATAATAAAGAACAACGCTCTCTAGTGTTGGGAGACATGCCTGCAATGTAATCAATAGAGGAGCATTTTGAATCTAGTTCCAACACTGGTATTATAAGTAAAAGGTTTTACAAAAGGCTCAGGTTAATTATGTGATGATAAGTGTGACACATTGATTAATAAAACACAAACGCTGCTGTGAGCCGCATCTGATAACACAGGGACAAATTAACCTTTTTTTTGGAGCCCTGGTTCAGAAAGATTGAGTAGGTGTTTCTTTGTGAAGGCAAAATGAAGTTTCTACTCAAAACATTCAGCCAATTGTATCGATACATGAGTCGATGTCCCCATGCCCAAACTAAAAGAAGAGTATTATTGTCTTTTTTGTGGCCAGTGACCCAGCTCATACTCTCCCGCCAGTTTGAGTTGATGTCCTCAGGGAGAAGGTTTAGAGTCTCAAACTGTAAACTGAACAGATTTAAACATCCATTTGTACTAATAGCAGTGCAGATAGCAGAAGTGTTGCCAAAAAATAACACTATAGATGAGTGACAGTGCAGGTGCTTTTTGCACACAGGAATGTGCAATTAAAAAGTTGTCCTGGGGTAGGGGTATTATCTGATCTTAATTTACTAAATTAAATTTTATTTTCCAAAAATGCACCGAAACGTTGGTTGCCACCAGAAAACCACAAGAAGAAGAACTTTATTTTCCACTGAGAGGTTTGCAAAACTAACCAACACGAACTAAACATGACTCTGAACCAGAGTCAAGGCGAACCCTTGGATTGAGCACAGGTCACAGTTGAACCAGTCACTCGGTGGAAACGACTCAAGCTCCGATCATTGACAGTAACGTTATATTTAAGAGCCTCCCACCCGGAAACTAGCGATTCTCTGGACACAGAATGTGGGGCATTTGGAGCAGAACTATGGTAAGCAGCGCCGACAACACCACGGCTATTTATCGCTTTGCCAACAAGGGGAATATTGAAGTTAAGAGGTCACCAGTATCGTTATAGACAGAGAAATGCCTTTCCACGTGGATTCGAGCTTTTAAGCCTTTTTTATCGCCAATGTATTCAAGTTTGTTTTGGCTAGCAGTCACTTAGCAGCTACTAGCAACAGCAGGGAATATAAAAAGAAATGTAGGTCAAAGGTTGTGCAGTTTATAAACGCTGACAAGGCTTGTGAGTGACTAAGTTTTTATTATGTGAAACATCATTGCAGTCAAACCAAACAATGGTCCTATTTACAAAAACATGGTGGCATTTTTATCAAGCCAGACACCTCATTATGTCAAAGTTGACTTAAAAGGAGAAGGCAAATGGTTGTTCAGTTCCTTATACTCAAGTTCATTTAGCGTCCTTAGCTCCTATTTTAGATCTTTGCACCTTTTAGACTTTATTAAACTATGTACATTGCACATCTGTCTCAGTTCAGTTCCTTTAAGCAGTGAATGCCAACAATCACTGGACTCTCTCCCACTGTCACAGGTGAAGGTGAGGATGCCAAAACCGTGTGCCTTGGTGAAACCGTGCCACTTGGTGAAGCCTGTATCTGACACTCGCATTTATGGAAGATATCTGAGCCATCAGAAGGGCTTGCCCACTCTGCCAGTGCCCCCTCTGCAGCAGACATGTGAGCGTTACATTGCAGCCCTTGAACCTATTGTAAACGCAGAAGAGCTGCAGCACACAAAGGTCCTCGTCGATGAGTTTCAGAAACCTGGAGGAGAGGGAGAGCGACTACAGTGGGCTTTGGAAGAAAGAGCAAAAAAGACTGAAAACTGGGTGAGTTCAGTGCACACCATAACCATCCTATTTGGAATATTTTTTCAAATGAAATGTCACTTGTCTTATAACAAGACAGTTGTATACAAGGGGTAGCTCATTTACCTGACATGTTTCGGCGGCAGGACTTCCGCCTTCATCAGAGGCCATTGTCTTGTTAGAAGAAAATTTAAATTTAAACATAACAATCAGCTCGGTCACGTGGTCATGTGGGCGATATACAGTCTTGCAACTAGTTTTATGTCAACACAAGAAGTCTTTTGTTAATAAATAACTACATTTGTAAAATGTTTGTCATACTTTGATCTGCACTTATATTTATGATATTATATTTAATGAACATTGCTAGAGTAGATGGTTTTGTGGTGTAATGGTTCAAGTTTTTCTCTCCAGTTGTCTGATTGGTGGGTGAAGGTTGCTTACCTTGACTACCGGTTGCCAGTCGTGGTCCATTCTAGTCCTGGCTTGGTATTGCCGCAGATGAGCTTCAATGATAAACATGGACAAATACTGTGAGCATCACACAATCATTCCATAATAACTTATATTACATTGTTGTGTCATTTAAATATTCTATTTTCATAGATTTGCTGCCAAACTTATTGCAGGAGTTTTGGATTTTAAGACAATGATTGACAAGTAAGAAAAAATATTATTATTGTAGCTTAACAACAGTTAAGAAATTGCGTTTTAAATAAATACCATGTTATTTACTTGTTCTGTATACATCTATAGTCATAGTCAGTTTTTGTACATAATTGTTTTAGCCTTATAGTCTGCATTTTATATATGTCTATATGTTTACGCTACTTTCAATGTACTTTATTTTATTCTTGGTATTGTTATGCATTCATGAGCTTTAGACTAATTTTTTTCGATCAGTGAGACGCTGCCTGTGGAGCACTTGGGAGATAAGCCTCTGTGCATGAATCAGTACTATCAGGTGCTTTCGTCCTGTCGCATCCCCGGCCTGAAGAGGGATTCAATCGTGAACCACGCCAAGAGCTCCTCACCACCAAAACACATCACTGTCATTCACAACTGTCAAGTAAGGACTCATGTCATTTGAAATGATATAAGCAAACGTCTAACAGCATTTTTGGATAGTTCTTTGTTCTAGATGTTTACAACAGTGATGGGATTCCACTGACTGTTGACCAGCTCTGTGGCCAGTTGGAACATATCTGTAATTCCTCACGGCAAACCAGCTCTGAACCTGTTGGGATCCTCACAACTTTAGACAGGGATTCATGGGGCAGGACCTACCAAAACTTCATTAAGGGTAGGCCTGTCACGAAAACAACGATGAATGTAGTGTGATATATTGTCACAGAAAATATCATGATAAACCATAATGTTGAAACATTTTATGATCCATGTATTCAAAAGCAGAATCATTCTATTAAACCGTTTATAAATTAACAATAACTTAAAAAAATATGCAGTGAATAAATCGCAGAATTAAAAGTAATACTAAAGTAATTAGCTAGTCTACACCTGAAATTTTACTGAACTACAAAATATTAAGAGGTACACACAATAAATGATGAGCCCATAAATATTATTCAAGCTTTCATTTATTGAACGATTAAATCAGTTTTTTCCTTTTCCCGAGTATTTTCTAATCCACTTGGTCACCAGCATTGTGTATGTTAAAACTTCATTTAAAACATAAAACATAATCTGACCCTTGACCTGACGTTTCATATAAGAGAGGTAGACTGACATAAATTATATACAGTGTTTTCAATGCACAGAAATTTGCATTAATTAAACCAAACACCAACACTCCTCCAGGTATGTGTTTGATGAAAAATTTACCTTTTTATAACTTGTAGAATGTTAACAAAAATAAATGCTGCTCAATACCCCTTTAGTTAAAACGTAATGTAAATGTCCAAATAATCAAAATGTAACCAATATGATGTATAATGATTTAATATAATGTCTAATATAAAATACAATATAACAAAATGTTAACTCTTTTGTACAGATAAGACAAACCAAGATTCTGTGTCGGCAATTCAAAGAAGCATTTTTACTGTGTGTTTGGATGGAGCGATGCCGCCGGTCGCAGATGACATGTATCGAAGCTGTGCTGCTGTTCAAATGTTGCATGGAGGAGGCAGTCAGTGGAACAGTGGCAACCGATGGTTTGACAAGACACTGCAGGTGTGCTGTAGATGCTAAATCATTTAAACACACATTTATGATGTTTAAATATAATGGAGATAGCCACTGACACCGTTGGGCACCTTTGTCAAGGTGATTCCATGTCATTTGACACTTAAGCAGTAATTTCACATTTACAATGAAAAAACTGAAAAACCGCCTGCTTTTTTATTACTTTGCACTTTGTAAATTTTAACTTCAGTTGGATTATATGTAACAACAATGACTGTCATCTAACCTTTATTTATGTAAAACATTGTAGTTTATTATTGGAGAGAACGGTACATGTGGAGCAAACTATGAACACGCCCCCGCGGAGGGTCCACCGATTGTGGCCTTGATTGACCATGTGGTCGAATATACGTAAGTAGATTAGTAGTGTCTTATCCAATGTTTTTGTTTTTTCTTTTTAAGGGAAAGTAGGGGTGCAACTGGTTGCTAAGTAATACTGCAGAAGAAATCCTTTTAAACATCCCTTTTTAAAATGTCCCTTTTAAAAGTCTGAATGCATTTCTGAAGACTTTTTCTTTTTGTGTGTTCCATTTTTATTGAAATGTAATGTCTGTTTTTTTTGTTTTTTTGTTTTGATGGGGTGATTGGAAACAGGAGAAGGTTAGAGCTGGGAAAAACTCCTGTCTCTGCGTCTTCTACAGTGTCACAGAAATTACATTTTAACATCAGCCCAGAAATTAAAAAAGACATTGAGGGGGCCAAGCACGCAATGAACCAGTGAGTTTGCAATATCTGTTCTCCTACTTATTAAATCTTCCTAACAGTTTCTATTCGAAAACATGTTACATGTGGATATTTGCTGAACATTTTCCTCTCTCAGATTGGCACAGGACCTGGAAATGAGAGTTGTTGTATTCGAACACTTTGGAAAGAATGTTCCAAAGACCTACAAAATGAGCCCTGATGCCTTCATACAAGTTGCCCTACAACTGGCTTTCTACAGGTGAGATACAGTGAGGAAAAAAGTGTTTAAAAAACCTGGAATTTTGCCACATCTCCCACAATTATGAAGAGGTCTGAAATTGTCATCATAGGTGCATTTCCACAGTGACAATCTAAAAAAAAAAAATCACATTGTATGATTTAAACAAACAAAAAACAGAAAAAAAATATTTGTATGTTATTGCTGCAAATAAGTATTTGAACACCTGCTAATCAGCAATAATTGTGGCTCTCAAAGACCTGTTAGTCTGCCTTTTATAAAGTCCACCTCTACTCCACTTATTAATCTAAATAAGTAGCACCTGTTTAAGCTTTTTTGTTTGAGATTTTGTGGCCAGTATGTCCTTTCCTGTCTAATAAAGCAGAGTGAAATGGGGGATGAGGAAGAGAGGGGAGGAAAGGCAGTAAATTGTCAGAGACGGGCAGCACCTGTTTGAGCTTTTTAGCTGCATAAAGACCTGCTCACCTCACAATCAGTCAGACTCCAATTACTACCATGGGCAAGACTAAAGAGCTGTCAAAAGACACCAGAGACAAAATTGTAGACCTTCACAAGGCTGGAAAGGGCTACCGGGCAGTTGGCAAACAGCATGGGGAAAAAAGATCTGTTGGAGCAATTGTTAGAAAATGGAATCAGAATCTGAGAGGTTTTATTGTGCCATTGTCAATTAACTACAACTGAATCTTTTTCTACATTGTCAATGAACAAAATTGACAAACATAGGAACTTGTCTCGGCATTAAGGTGCAACATAAAACACTGAGCAATAATAAAAACAACATATATTCAATCCAAAGGGCATGCATTAAGAAACAATTTAAAATTTCTATAGTATAAAATAAAAATAGGCATTACTATGTACAAGAATTAGTTAAAGAATTAGTTAAATTTACAGTTCTAGTGCAGAAAGTGATTGAATAGTTGCAGTTAAAGTGGCAGGTGTTTAAGTGTTCATGAGTCCAACGGCAGAGGGAAATAAACAATTCTTGTGGCGGGAGGTTCTGGTCCGGATGGACCTTAGCCTCCTGCCTGAGGGGAGAGTTCAAATAGTCCATGTCCAGGGTGAGAAGGGTCAGCTGTGATCCGACCTGCTCGTCCCAGAGCCCTGGAGACGTACAGGTCCCGCAGAGATGGAAGTCTGCAGCCGATCACCTTCTCAGCAGAACGCACAATGCGCTGTAGTCTCTGTGTGTCCCTGGCTGTGGCTCCAGCGTACCACACGGTGATGGAGGAGGTGAGGATGGACTCAATGATGGCCGTGTAGAACTGCACCATCATCTGCACTGGCAGCTTGGCTTTCCTCAGCTGCCGCAGGAAGTACATCCTCTGCTGGGCCTTCTTGATGAGGGAGCTGATGGTGGGCTCCCACTTGAAGTCCTGGGTGATGGTGTTGCGAGGAAGCGGAAGGAGTCCACGGTGGTGATGTGGGAGTCTGTCATGGTGAGGGGGGGCTGGGGGGCTGTGACTTTCCTGAAGTCCACGATCATCTCTATTGTCTTCTGGGCATTGAACTGCAGGTTGTTACCGCTGCACCAGGACACCAGCCGGTCCACCTCCCTCCTGTAGACAGACTCATCCCCTTCCGAGATGATCCCGATAAGGGTGGTGTCGTCCGCAAACTTGGATCAGTTTTACGGAGTCGTGGCTGGAGGTGCAGCAGTTTGTGTACAGGGAGAAGAGCAGAGGAGAAAGTACACAGCCCTGTGGAGCTCCTGTGCTGATAGTCCGAGTGTCTGAGACATTCTTCCCCAGCCGTGCGCACTGCCTCCGATACTTCAAAAAGTCAGTGAAGTCAGGCATGTTGAGCTGGGAGAGCTTGTCCTGAGCAGAGCAGGGAGGATGGTGCAGGGAGGATGGTGTGCAGCAGGGAGGATGGTGCAGGGAGGATGGTGCAGGGAGGGAGGATGGTGCAGGGAGGATTGGTGCAGGGAGGATGGTGCAGGGAGGATGGTGCAGGGAGGATGGTGCAGGGAGGATGGTGCAGGGAGGATGGTGCAGGGAGGATGGTGCAGGGAGGATAGGCTAAAGATGACTGTCAATCTCCCTCGGACTGGGGCTCTATGCAAGAGGTGGTGCAAAAGGATCAGGAATGACCTGAAGAGAGCTGGGACCACAATTTCAAAGGTTACTATCGATAATACACTACATCGTCATGGTTTAAAGATTCCCCTGCTTAAGTCAGCACATGTCCAGGCCTGTCTGAAGTTTGCCGGTGACCATCTGGATGATCCAGAGGAGTCATGGGAGAAAGTCATGTGGTCAAATGAGACCAAAATAGAATTTTTTGGTATAAACTCCACTCTCTGTGTTGGGAGGAAGCAGAAGGATGAGTACCATCATACTTTGGGTGTGCTTTTCTGCACCGTCAGTGCCTTGAAGATGGGTAGTGGCTAGGTTTTCCAACAGGACAATGATCTGAAGGCAAGGCAAGTTTATTTGTAGAGCACAATTCGTACACAAGGCAATTCAAAGTGCTTCACACAACAGGGAAAAAATGCATTAAAATCACAAGGACATGGCAGAAATCAAATCTTAATTTAAAAGTGCCATTTTCAGGCTATCCATCAAATAAGCAGAAGCACCCAGCCAGGAGTGGCTGCGTAAGAAGCATATCAAGGTTCTGGAGTAGCCTCGCCACTCTCCAGACCTAAATTCAAAAGAAAATGACAGTGACAGCCCGAAACCTGACAGATCTAGAGAAGATCTGTGTGGAGGAGATGGCCAAAATCCCTGCTGCAGTGTGTGCAAACTGGGTCAAGAACTACAGGAACGTTTGACCTCTGTAATTGTAAACAAAGGCTTTTGTACCAAATATTGACATTGATTTTCTCAGGTGTTCAAATACTTATTTGCAGCAATAACATGCAAAGCAATTATTTAACAATCATACAATGTAATATCCAGAGTTTTTCTTTGAAGATTCTGTCTCTCACAGTGGAAATGCACCTATGATGAAATACATATTTTCCTAACTGTATGTCTTGTCTTAGTGCTCTTATACAGTATATTCTGGTGGCTCTAGACACTGACATGTCTTCTCTTTCAGGATGTACCAGAACAGCTGTGCCACGTATGAAAGTGCCTCTTTGCGCATGTTCAGGCTTGGTCGTACAGATACAATACGATCGGCCTCAAGTGCCACGCTTGAATTTGTCAAAGCCTTTGACAATGTGTCCAAACACAACACAGAAAAAGTTGAATTGTTGGTAAAAGCTGTAAAGGCACACCGATGGTACACCAACATTGTAAGCAAATTTGTGCAAATTGCAGTGGGACCTACTTTGATGAGCGCTTTTACATTCATGTTCTTTACTGTGTAACAGGCCATCAGTGGACAGGCTATTGACAGACACCTTCTGGGGCTAAAGATGCTGGCTCTTGAAGAACATTCCCCTTTGCCCTCAATCTTCACTGATGAGTCTTATAGCAAAGCTTTGCACTACAAACTATCCACCAGTCAGGTACAAAGTATTTTCCTTCTTTAACAATTATTTCTAAACTCTAGTAGTGATTTTCATCAGGGATAATTTTTACAAAATGTATTCATATAGATTTGTTGTCGTTTACATCTTCACTTAATTTTCATTCCCTACAGGTACCATCCAAGACTGATTGTGTCATGTGTTTTGGCCCTGTCGTCCCAAATGGATATGGTGTCTGTTATAATCCTATGGAAGATCACATCAACTTTGCTGTGTCGTCTTTTAACACTTGTAATGAGACAAATGCAAAATCTTTTGCACAAACTGTAAGGGAGGCCTTGTTGGACATGAGGACTCTTCTGGCACAAACACCCAAAGCTAAACTGTGAATTTAAGGAAGGATGTTTGTTGACTGTGACATTGTTTGTACTTTATGATAGCATGGCCCACATGCAGATGGTTGTTCATTTCATTTTCTCAAAATTGAGATTATAATTGCACATTTGGTAACTAATTTTAACTTGTAAATATTTCTTCAGAATGCTTTTAATTGTGTAATTAACTGAAATACTGAAAGCCTTAGATTTATCTTATACAACAAATACTTTCTCATGTGGAACTTTATTCTTAAACAATATAAATATTTTTAAAATGTTGTCCTTGGTTTTCTTTGCCATAGTGTAACAGAAGTAACTCCCTAAGGCACCTTCATTTTCGCACTTTAAAGTACACATAGCACTTTGGATAGCACGCAGCACTTTTCAACATAATTTGCACATTTAAAGAAGCACTTTGCACATAGTTTTGTGTGTGTTATTAAAAATTTTCATTTTGAACTCCAAGGCACAGTGTTACTTTATTGGAAGACGCTGTCAAATTAACCAATTATAACAAATTGTGTTTGTGCTATATCGGTTGAATTATTTAAAAGCGTTAATGTCTGTTTTAAAAGTGTCTTAATGAACACTTCAATATGCAAAAAGGAAACTGATCTGGTTTCCATCAGGTAAATACTTCACCTTTAAAAATAAGCAATTATGTGAAAACAAATCTTAAGTATCATGAATTTGAATGGAATCTAAAATGCCTGTAAATGTGTGCTGTTTGCCAATATGGACTTACATTTTAATATGCACTATATTAAAAGAAATTTAATTTTATTATATATAATGTTATGTAACAGTGGATAATAATGAATTTATTATATTTGTATGATTTGAAATATAAATTTAAACCGCGCATGTCCAAACTGCGGCCCGGGGGCCAAATGCGGCCCTCAGACCAATTTATGTTGGCCCTCCGGCTTCTTGCTAAGTTAGTCCAAACAACAAAAAGTAGCACCTTTTTAATGTAAAATTTTAAAAATTCAAGCATTTTGATGTTATACCAACCTAATATTAATGTTCCTTATGTTCCTAAGTCTTATTAAAGGTGTGGAGGCCCATCGAAACTCTGTCAAATGCCAAATTTCGAATTATTAACTTCATTGTTGGGTTGAGTGTGGCCCTCTGCTCCGTATAAGGGTTAGGCTCATATGGACCAATCTCAATTCTGGACGTGGATTATCGTATATACACTTCAATTATGTCCAAAAGAGTGGAACAAATACTCCCTAATCGAATTCACAAGGATCAGACAAGATTTATTAACAATAAACATGATACACCATAAAATGGGCTTTACACATAATGACCCATATACAAAACCAACAAAAGTAATACGTTTGGACGCTGAGAAAGCTTTTGACTCTGTTAGCTGATCTTATTTATTTAAAGTGCTGCACAAATTTGTAATAGATGATTTAATAATGAAAAATATTGGAGCTGTTTATGACAATCCAGCATCAAGAATTTAAGTTAATGGTCACTTGACAGACCCACTGAGTCTGGAAAGAGGAATGAGAAAGGGCTGTGCTTGGCCCCCCCTCCTGTTTGCTTTGTACTTGGAACCATATTAGACAATCAGAAAAAATCCATGGTGTTACAATTTATGGGACGGAACATAAGATTGCCTGCCACACAGATGATGTTTTATTCTTTTTGACCAAACCAAAAATGTCCATACTTGAAGTGATGCATTTCCTTGAATATTGGCCCAATATCCAGATACAAACTGAATATACCAAAAAAAAAAATCTTTCTTACTGGTGACCTCCTTTGACTTTTAGAAAGACCTACCCATTTAGAACATTTGAAGGAAGTGGAGAATCCCTATGTGCTTATGACATGGAAAGAGCTAATCATAACATACAAGCTAAACAAAGATGCTAATATCTCAAGCTGGTTGACATATGATTACAGTTTTATGCTAAATGTCACCAACCATAAAATTGCATGTTTGGAAGGAATTCTGTTGGAAGAATCTGACCTACCATGCCAACACTATGGAAAGGCTGAATGTTGGAGAAATCGTGGTTGCCAGAAAGCACACCATTATCATGTGTTCTCGGACTGTTCAGTTGCACCAAAATATTGAACAGAATTAACAAGGTGTTTCCAACACCACCATCCCACTCAATTTCAGAACTATGTATTTGGGCCTGAAAACCCCTGCCATGGACACAATAAATTTAAATCTTTGGAGCATACTTCTGGCAGCTGGGAAAAAGGCCATCACACAAAATGGAAGACACAAACGGCGCCTATGATTAAGGACTGGATCGACACATTAACTGACAAATGGGGGGGGAAATCACACATGGACTCAATTTGAAAATAGACAAATTTGACAGAAACTACATCAATGGGACTGTTAGTTTGGACATTGTGTGTCCTAACTTTGTTTTTCTTTGGATGCCTTACTTTTCTAAATTCAATTATTTTATTTGACCCAATTAGTTTCTCTTCTCTCTGGTCATGTCTTGTTTGTTTTTGTTGTTTTATGTTTTGAAAAATTAGGAAATTAGAAAAAATGAAAATAACAAAAAAATCATATATATATTTTTTTATTTATATATATATATATATATATATATATATATATATATATATATATATATATATATATATATATATATATATATAATTTTTGGAGGTGGTTTTAGGAGCGTGATTATGGTCACACTCAAAGCAGTATCTAAACAGTTAATTTTGTGATTGGGTGGCACTGCTTGTGACTTGTACCAGCACCTGTAGCACAATGTCAGGACCATGGACAGCAACTTTTCACACATCGTAGGTCTCTAATTTTTTACAGTCCCTGTGTGTGTGTATGTGTGTGTGTGTGTGTGTGTGTGTGTATATATATATATATATATATTGTTTTTCTCTTTTATAGCAATTTATAACATTTGAGTGATGGATTACAGTCACACTGTATCAGAGGAGCTGTGCCCGGTCTGTGGTGACAGAGTGTCTGGATATCACTATGGGCTGCTCACCTGTGAAAGCTGCAAGGTACATTAGCCTTGTTTTCTTTATTCATTGTGAGATATTCATGCTGGTTGTAATTATTTATAGCAACCATTATTTTGATAGGGATTTTTTAAGAGGACCGTTCAAAATAATAAGAGGTACGTGTGTGTAGAGACCCAGAAGTGTAGCATTGACAAGACCAAGAGGAAACGTTGTACATACTGCAGATTTCAGAAATGTCTTGCAGTGGGGATGCGACTAGATGGTGAGAAAAACATTAAGTCCCACAAGTTTGTTGTGGCTTCTTTTTTTTGTGTACATTAAAAATTGTATTTATTCATTTACAATTACTCCCTGTTTCTTGTACACCAGCATAGTTTATTTGTTGAAAATACATACTGTATGGTCAACAACTTTATCCATTTATCCTTCAACATGACATTCTTATCATAATTGAAATTCTTAACATTGAATTGAATTGTTAAATGTTCACAGCTGTCCGTGCTGATCGAATAAGAGGAGGTCGGAATAAGTTTGGACCCTTGTACAAACGAGACCGTGCCCTGAAGCAGCAAAGAAAGACTGAGGCAGAGGCTCTTCTAGTTTCCCCTCATATCCAGACAAACTCTACTTATCCTGTCAGGTTTGGAATGGGGAGCACTCTATCACCAACAATTACACCTGAAACTAATTACGTTCATTCTGAGACCTCTCGGGCCAGAGCACATATTCTACATTTCACTTTGGGCCACCTGGAGGACTACAAGGGGCCAGTACAGCCCAGGGTTCCTCTCTTTGTGTTGGAGCTGGTGCGCTGTGATCCTGATGAGAAAATTGTACAGAATAAGATTAGACAAAGTATTCAGCAGCACAAACATCAGTGGAACAATGGTTTACCAAGCCTCTTCAGTCTCATGTTTCTCCTGACTGAGCAAACTCTCCTCTCTATGGTGGAGTGGGCTCGTACATCTGTTTTCTTCCGACAACTTGAGGTAAAGGCAGAAATAATATGTTATTTTAAAAGGTACATAGCGTTAGCTGCCTTGTTTTTGTTTTGTTTGTGGGAGGTAAATGACCAAATGATGCTATTACACAACTGCTGGTCTGAGCTGCTGCTTCTTGACCTCATCTCCAGACAAGTCCTAAAGGGCAAAGAGGGTCGGCTTCTTCTCATCACTGGACATGAGGTGTGTATGGTAAAATTCTTTTTTTTCTTTTTGCTGGTTTGTTTTTTTACTGAATTGTAATTTCTCTCTAGTTGGTATGATTTGAGTATATATTGGAACTTTTTTATTTTAATAGGATTTAATATCCAAGTATTATGTTATAGATTGATCTTTCCGTGCTTGAATGCCATGCTGGTCCCAATTTGTCCAGTCTCATTAAATTGGGTCTAGAGCTGATCGGAAAGTTTCAGCTCCTTGAAGTGGATCATCTGGAATTTGTCTGCATTAAGTATCTTATTATTTTCAATCCAGGTTGGCTGTTTAACCTTATAAAACTCAAAATCTGTTGGAGAATATGTTTTTGATTTTGTTTGTCTTTCAAGGGGCAGATGGGAAACAGCTTGAAAACCGTTTATTCATAGAGACTGTCCAGGGGCAGGTTCGTGGGGCACTGCTGGAGTATTCCCTGTCCTCCCAGTATTCGGGTCGTTTCACTCAACTGCTGCAGTGTCTGTCTGAGATACACATTATAAGCACCTTGGCCGAAGAGTATCTGTGGAGCAAGCATGAGAGTGGAGAGGTGCTCTGCAACAGCCTCCTCACTGAAATGCTTCTTGCCAAGAGGAGCAACGCATAACTATCACCCATAATCTACTTATAGGCTTTTTAAAAATTTAAGATAGCAATATTTAAACTACACTTACACATCCAATATGGTAGATTTAGTTTATTGAGCAACATAATTAGTTTATAGTTAGTTTATTGTCTAACACAATTATTTGTCTGTGTGTAATCTATCAAGAGTGTAGTCTATGTTTAGGCCTATAATTGATTGTACTGTGCTTTAACTGTCACGCTAATTTCACAGAATATGTTAAAAGTAAAATAATTTGCAAACTGCATTGATATTACTATATAAAGTCTGTAGCAGTGAACATGTGTGAGTTAATTTGCTTGTTGTGATATCTGAATCTTTGGTCCAGGAAAATATTTTGGAACAACAGACTGGATCAAGTCTCAAATTCTCAGCCACCTGCTATAACAAAACAATTAATCAACATAATGCATTGACCTTTTGTCTGGAATGGCCCGCCCTGAGCCAAACAACCCTTCATTACAGTAATTTTGACCTGGCCTTGACAGAAAGTGGTACAAAGTTGAAATACATGGGGTTTTTACTTTGACACAGGATAAAAACTTGAATAACAAAATATTTTGTATTTAGCCTACAGGAAAAATGTAGGCCTATTTTATTGTGGAAACAATCTTATAAAATAAAACAATTACAATTATGGAAACTAATGGTAAAATGTTAATCGTGCCAATTAAAGTATTCAGTTACAATTGTTTGACATATAAGGTTATTTTACGCCAAATAATACCTATTTCATTGATGCTTGTTAAAAGACCGTCATATTCATAGATCCATGGTTATTTTCAGTAACTTCCATCACTTCCGGGAAACAGACTTAATTCAAGATGGCGACGCTGGCAGTCAACCGGGCTCCGTTGGGAGGTTTCAGTTTCGAAAACTGTAAAAGGTGCGTTATTTCTTTATAATTGAATGAAACACTACAACGTAATCATATGACCGATTCTTTTTTTGCATAATCTAAGCGTTAGGATTTATTATAATTATTATTTTCTGAAGATGCTAGCGTTGAGACATCAATGGCTACCATACAATGACTCAGGCAAATTCCCATTTATCTTTTTACCGCCAAATGGGCATTTTCGCTTATCATATTAACGAAAGTAATGTTTTATTTTATTCGTATATGAGATTTCCTAAATAGATTTACATTTCATTCCGTCAGATTCTTGATGGTTAATCACAATAATTTGACTTGCAGTGCTGTGCTAAAGCCACATCAGAGATCAGATCAGAAAAGGTTTATTGCTATTATCAATGAACAATATTCCCAAACATAGGAACTTGTTTCGGCGTTAAGGTGCAACGTAAAACACTGAGCAATAATAAAAACAACATATGTGAAACGTATATGAAATCAAAAGGGCATGCATTAGGAAACAATTAAAATTTACTATAGTATAAGATAAAAATATACTTACTATGTACACAAGAATTTACAGTTAAATTTACAGATGTAGTGCAGAAAGGGGCAGTGAGTGAGTGAGTGATTAAATTGTAGTTAAAGTGGCAGGTGTTTAAGAAGTGTTCATGAGACCAACGGCAGAGGGAAAGAACCTATTCTTGTGGCGGGAGGTTCTGGTCCGGATGGACCGTAGCCTCCTGCCTGAGGGGAGAGTTCAAATAGTCCATGTCCAGGGTGAGAAGGGTCGGCAGTGATCCGACCTGCTCGTCCCAGTGACCTGGAGACATACAGGTCCTGCAGAGATGGAAGTCTGCACCACCTCAGCAGAACGCACAATGCGCTGTAGTCTCTGTTTGTCGCTGGCTGTGGCTCCAGCGTACCACACGGTGATGGAGGAGGTGAGGATGGACTCAATGATGGCCTTGTAGAACTGTGCGCACATGTTTATAACTGATCTGAATTAAAAATGTAAACACATTCAAACTGGCACTATAGATGTTTTATTATACTGTAGACCAGTAACCAATAACTATTGAGAACGAAACCCCCAAAATAACTATGTAACAAAATCAGGTTTCTTATGTGTTGTGACCAAACATCACAAAAAGATGGTGTTGCATTATAAAACGAAATGCCATTTGGAATTGTATCTTGAAATAATCTCGTCATCCCTACTTTGGGAACCACTGTGGACATTGTTGATGGAATACCCTCTAAAATATGTGGGCTATTTCGTACATAATGTGGCAAATTGTGTTTTTAAGGCTTTTTTGTGTGTCTTGTTTCCAGAAATGCTCTCATAGAAGGAGAGGCTAATAAAGTTGGGTGCAGCTTGCCATCAGCTCGCAAGACGGGAACCACCATTTGTGGAATTGTTTTTAAGGTAGGTTACTTGCCCACCACAAAGAAACATATCAACTAGTATCCAGGAAGTAGCACTAATGTCTTAAATAAGGAAGAGGAATTCCGTCCATACAGAAGAGAATTACAATCAGGTTAAAATCACGCCAAACAAGCACATTTTTATTTAATTAATTTAACAAAGTGAAGGTGGTGTTGTCATGACATTTAAACCGTCAACTAATAATAAGGTAAATTTAGACAAATTTGATAGTGATGTACGAGTGGTTTTTTTCCGTCCCAGACAGGAGGGTGATCATTAGGTCCAAAAGCCACTGGGCATGACAAGCCTCAGCAACACTCCCCGTTGAGTGCTCTCATAAAGAATATGTAATTTATTCCATTTTTGAAAATTTCAAGGACTGTGGAAAGTTTCTGGGAAATGTTTCTTTGCCAGCAGTATGTGTGGAATAGAGTAGAGATATAGTTGTTTTTCCTTGTGTCATGTTTACTCTTGAATCTTTTGTCTCTTTCTGCAGGGTGGTGTTGTCCTTGGCGCAGACACAAGAGCCACTGAGGGCATGGTGGTGGCAGACAAGAACTGTTCAAAAATCCACTACATCTCCCCCAATATTTAGTAAGTAACATACATTGTGGCCTCTGCTTTCTAATGCATCAATTTGCTTTGCCTGTAAATTGTAATGTCTTTATCCTCATGTATTTTTGAATGTTCCAGCTGCTGTGGGGCAGGGACAGCGGCTGACACAGAGATGACCACACAGCTCATCTCCTCTAACCTCGAGCTCCACGCACTCTCCACTGGGAGACTGCCTCGAGTAGCCACAGCCAATCGCATGCTCAAGCAGATGCTTTTCAGGTAGTCTACCACTACCAGATGAAATAAAATGGTGCATAATGCACCGATAACAACACAATTAAAACGATTTGAAAGATTCCAAATAATGCGCTAATGGTGAAAATGTATATAGAAATGAATTTGAACATTTAAATGAAACGTAGCTACATTGTGATAACGCTTGTGAAGTGTGATCTAACAAAACAAAAAAACATTATTTTTACAATTGCGGCCTGCTGTGCTTTAGGTATCAGGGCTACATTGGGGCCGCTCTGGTTTTGGGTGGGGTTGACTGCAACGGTCCACATCTCTACAGCATTTATCCTCATGGCTCCACAGACAAACTGCCCTATGTCACCATGGGTATCTATATCTTCATTCAATTTAGACTTGACAATTGTATTATTTTGGTCTAATGGCTTCTCCTGTTTTTTATTTAGGGTCGGGGTCTCTTGCTGCTATGGCAGTTTTTGAGGACCGCTATAAGCCTGACATGGAGGTACTTTTCTTGTATTTTGTACTGCATAAATACACATATTTAAGATGAAAGCACAGATCGTAAACTTGGGACTACTTGCAGGAGGAGGAAGCCAAGCGACTGGTGCGTGATGCTATTGCCGCTGGAATCTTCAATGATCTGGGCTCCGGCAGCAATATCGATCTTTGTGTGATCAGCAAAGGCAAAGTGGATTATCTGCGACCTCATGACGAGGCCAACAAGAAAGGTGTCAGGTATGAACAAGGGCCTGCTTTTTTGTGAAGTAATTAAATGCTATTCTCAATATTTACAGATGACATTTTCTACTAATTTAACTGACAAGTGCTTGACCAAGTGAGGTGACTTATTGTCTTGTTGCTCGTTTTGTACTAAGATTAAATGAGCTTGAAGCCATGCAGCAGTGAGTACAGAAATACTTTTGGGTAGTGTTCTTGTTGTGATGCCTTTTGCATAGACAGTTTAACAGTTGCCGAACTCTGATGTGGTGTGCTGTGAGCATTGACTTTGTCTTCACATTTTTCAATATGTAATATTTTGTAAACGTGTCCCCCTGTAGGACTGGCGACTATAAATACAACAGAGGTACAACCGGTGTGTTGACCAAAGTTGTGCAGCCGTTGGATCTGGAGGTGGTTGAAGAGACCATCCAAACCATGGACACCTCCTAAACCGCTGTTTGGCAAAGATTCATGTTCTAAAAACCTTAAGAATCATTTTGTTAGAATAAAAATGTTCAATTGTCTAAAAGTGTCTTCATAAATGTGGTGTTTGTGTTTACATGGGCACCTCTACGTCCGAATAGACTATATGTTTATCATTTATCTGTGTTACAAAGAAAGACATTGCTTCACAAAAATTTTATTTCATATTGCATTGGAAAATACAATTTTGTAACAAAGGCAAACTGAGGCAAAGTCAAAATAAGTACAGTAAGTGCTTGATAAAATGTACAAGAGTAGAGCTTATCTACTTGACAGAAGAAACCAAAGTATTTCACAGCATCTTGTTAATAAGGCGCGTTCACAGTGACTGAGGTCTATACAGGCATAGAAAAATGTAGACTCAATCAAGCATCACATAACACTGCATTTGAACATTTTCTTTGAGGAACATGACCATGATATATTGTACCTTTAATACACCATACTGTGTGTTCAGTGCCTTAGATCATTTCTGCATTACAATGAATAATTATCTTTACAAATACACTAAATGACCCTTATGAGTGAGGTATGAACCTCTTTAATATGAATAACAGTTTTCTACTAGCATATTCATTATTTTTGGAATGTAATTGTCGTGGAGTTAAACAAAACAGTAACACAAACCTAATTTAAATCAGAGCTACTGTAAATGAAAAAGAACTTCTTTCCTATAACACTGTCCTCCATAACAGCTGCAATAGAAAGATCACAGTTTGTACAGTCTTTGGTGTGTTCCTGACCTCTGGAGAACGACAGGTTCAGACTCTGGGATGTTTTTCTGCAGAGACAGACATAGCTTACGTCTAGTGGGTTTGAGGTCCTTACGCAGTTGTGCCCGAAAGCGGAGCTACTGTTCAGGTGCTTGAAGTCCACATGTGCATTTGTTTGGCAAATTGCATCACAAAGACAATGTCCGGTCTCTGATCTGGGTCTGGGTTAATGCACATGCCAACCAGGTCTCTCAGCTGCAAGCAGTATTGAAACAAATTAATCAAGAGAATATTGTGCAACAGTCCTATACCAATTAAAGATTGTAGACCTATGAAAGAATTATACATTTTAAGTGACGTGTTTGAACGTGTACCTTTTAATAGGCATCACACCTGCTTCGTGTTAAACAACAAAATCATGCCAACATTTAAGATAAGTATATAAGAGATTTGATAATTGGCACAAACTAATTGACACAACTGGGCCAAATGTCACTTTTAAGTTAAAGTAAGCCTCCATGTGTGTATACAAACCTTTTCAGAGTAGTGATCGGCTGGGAGAGGAGGATAATCACACTGTTCAATCTTCTGGCACAGGGACAAGAGATTCATCTTATCCCCATAAAAAGGACTCTGAAGAGCAGCCATCTGTGCACAGTGGACACAATGTACATCAGATTAATCATGTGCATTTGGGCTGCGTTTCACAGATTAGGGCTCTAATGTTGACATCACACAAAATCGTTAAAAAGCTACGTTCATTCATCTTCTAACGCTTGTTCCCGCTAGGGGTCGCGGGAGACTGGAGCAGTAACTTTGGCCCTTAGGTGAGGTACACCCTGGACAGGGGCAAGCCCGTCGCCGGGTTAACACAGAGACGCAGAGAGACAGACACACAGAAGAACATTCACTCTCATCAAAAGCTTTTATGATTTTATTATGCATTTAGCACAACTGTATTAAGAGATTTTTCCATTCCTAGTTTTCTATGTTTGAAATTATTAAATGACTGTTGACAGTTGTTTTAATGTTCATTAATATGCATTGTTCCCCCTGTTCTTAATATATAAATCAGAAAAGTCCCCCAAACTTTAATATATCATCCTTAGAATCAGAATCAGAAAGAGTTTATTGCCATTGTCAATAAACAAAATTCAAAAACGTAGGAACTTGTCTCGGCATTAAGGTGCAACATAAAACACTGAGCAATGCTGCTGGTGTGATCTGGGATAGCAGTAGCTCAGGTTAGAGGGGACTCGTCCACCAACCGGAGATTGGAGGTGTGATTCCTGCTCAGATCTATTGCTGTCATTAGGCAAGACACTTCACACACCTTGCATAGTATGACTGTGAGGTTATTTATTTATTTGACAGGGACATTGGGCATTAAACGTATTGCACAGCCACAGACCAGATAGCTACAAACTAATCTTCATCGTCCCTGGGCAGAAGCCAAGTGACAGCAGGTTCACAGTGTGCAGGTAATCCATAAAATGGTGTGAGTGAGTTTTGGTGGTGGTCCCCGGGGCTGATGGCAGAGATTGGCGGCATTGCTTCAGTCAGTCTGCCCCAGGGCAGCTGTGGCTACATACAGCAAGTAGCTTAGAACCACAAGTGTGAAGTGAATTAATAATAACCACAGTGTAGCGCTTTAAGCCTGTATTATTATTAGGCCATTCTTATCACCATGATTTTATGATTAGATCCAAACCAAATTAATGTTATAAAACTAGTAAATACAACTTTTTATAACAACTACAAATCTGACATGGCAGTCAATCTTTGACATGTTGAAGAGAAAATGTTCAAACCCAAACCTGGCACACACATCATTTATTTATATTGCTATTTTATATTTTTGTAAGTGTCGATTTTTTATAAGTTTTTCTCTTTTCTAATGGCATTGGGGATTACACTAAAATAAAGCACTTTGTTTTTATTTTTGAAAATGCATAAAATTGCCTGGCATCTGCAAATGGCAGACAGTTTGTTGTCAATTAGTCCAGTGAGCTTCCACATACCAACAAGATGAGCCAAACAGAGGACCTTTAAAACCAGTCTAGGAAAGACTGCCTTAACTATTACCTGTGCCCTCCAGTGAAACACAAGGAAAACCAAGACCAAGAAATTATGTTTAATGTGCAAAAGTTGGAGAAAAGTGGCATTTTTTTAATTTGAAATGTTGTTTATCTAAATCCTGATTCTTCTATTAAGAATATAATTTCTTTATCTCAGTTTACTCTTTTCAATTTAGATTTTTAACACAGAGATTATATTGATAACAAGTATTTAAATAAATTCACTCGATTTTCTATCCAAACCACTCCTGTGACATTTGCACAATGTTTCACATGTGATCCAAATGTCATTATCAAATAAATAAATACAAGTAAAATATAAAACTTGCCTCATATAGAAGACATCCCAAGGACCAGATGTCTGATTTAAAATTATATCCGTTCTCATGGATCCGCTCTGGTGACATGTAGTACGGTGTCCCCACTGGCCCAAAAAAACCCCAAAGATTATTTATGATAATTATTGTTATTTATAATTAGACATTCATCCACACTCAAGATGATGTTCAGTAAGATTTTGTTTTACCTAAGGAGTGAGCTGCAGTGGTTTTTGAGCTAAAGAAACGTCCTAATCCAAGATCGCCCAACTTTACTTCTCCAGAGGCAGTAATGAACACATTGGCTGGTTTGATATCTGAAACACAAAATGTAAACTTCAAAGATAAATTATCTCAATTAAATTGAGACAAGAGGCAAGACAACAGTGGTGAGTATATGTAAAATGAATATGACATTTTCCAACTAAGGAACTTACCCCTGTGCATTACTCTACGTGAATGCATGTGCTCCAGAGCGCTGCAGAGTTGTACAAAATATTTCCATATTGTCCTCTCTGGAATCAGTCGTCGCTTCTTCTTGAAATACTGTGAATTGCCCAGAAGAGTTTTGACTACATTTTGAACATCAGTGGCATGACATGTGTAGCATACCGGAGTGTAGTTTTTCAAACCTTAATCATTTGGGACAGATCACCGGCATCAGCCAGCTCCAGCACAATGTTGAGTTCATTGTCTTCAATAAATGAGTCTAGGTACTTGATCACATTTGGATGGTTAAGGTGCTAAAAAGGAAAAAGAACACATTTAGGCCCATGTAATATGTGTGAAAGTGTTGGGGAATAGTCAAATCCAAATGTACCTTAAGTAAATCTATTTCTTTTATGCAATCCTGACGCGCTTTGGCATCCATCATCTCAAAGATCTGCAAAGCCAAATATATAAAATGTATGTATTGTTAGATAGAGGTCACACTTACTTAAATCTTTATTTGATGAAATGCAACTAAAGTAGTATAATGTGTAACGCACTGTGTAACAATCTGTAATAACATTAACACTGCTTTGTTATGTGTGGGCTAATGTTACTGAATGTGACACAGCACGTTACATCGTATTTAATCTGTTGTGTTCACGTTCAACCGTTGGAGTCATAATTTCGTCTAGGGAGCGACCTATGTCACTATGTGGCTGTTTTTGTTAATGAGCAATTGATATTAATATTAATAATCCATCCTACTTCACAGGTGTGGCATATCAAGATGCTGATGAGAGGTATGAATATTGCACAGATGTGTCATAGGCTGGCCACAACAAACGACCACTCTAATATGTTTTGCTTTATTGTGAGGGTCTGGGGGGGTCATAAAACCAGTCAGTATCTGGTTTGACCACCAAAATGGCTGCCCACGTTGCAGGAAATGGGCAGGAACTGGAACACACTGTCGTATACACCGATCCAGGGCATCCTAAACATGCTCAATGGATGACCAGTGCGGTCAGCCTAAGGCACACCTGTGCAATATTCATCCCGTCTCATCAGCATCTTGATATTCCACAACTGTGAGTTGGGATTGTTTATTAATGTGAATGGCTCAGTAAAACAGATTTTTATATGAGTCTTTTGTGTTTATAGAAAACATTTCTATATCTTTAAGTTCAGTTCATGAAAAATGTGTGTTTATATCTTTGTTCAGTGTAGATAGGACCAGTAATTACGGAGCTATTAACCTTAAATCATGTAAACACATCTGTAGTTCTGACCCGTCTCAGCCCAATGTTAAACAAAATGCTAGAACGTTGGAATGTTGTGACGTGAACGCAACCTATGCGTTTGGTGGGTTCAATTGTTATTTGATACCTGGACTTTTTTGAGTGCAACTAGCTGTCCTTCCAGCAGATATGTGGCTTTGTAGACCTCACTGAACTGACCACGACCAATCTTCTTTTCAATACGAAAGTTTGCAAGCGTGCAACAGTATGTGTAGCTTTGCACATTTTTCTGTGTATTATAAAATTATATTTTAGTAATATAACACACCAATGTACACAAGATTATTTAATATTTCAATGGGGAAAAAGCTATGCACCATTCAATAAGATATACAAATGTCTTACCTGGTCCTCCTGGATGTTGTAAAATGGTTTATTGTTGTCTAACGTGGCCTCATTCTGCTGCGCTTCCATAGTGGCATCACCTCCAGGCAAGTTTCACTATTTCAACATAGTAACAGAAAATAATGTGGTAAGAGGTCCTGATGTCTCTACATTATGCCACATAAATAGACTAAAGCACAATAACAAGTTCATTTGAGTACTAAAATGCAAATAAAGTTGAAAAAGAAATAATATCTGCTTTGACTGATGCATGTTATCCCATGTCAATAAAAGAACACATAACTGTAAATGAGGGGAAAATAACAACTGAGTGTGCGAGGTTGATCATTTAGACATCAATGCCGCTCGGACTTTTCTTCATATCTAACCACTTCTTGCTTTTGGCAGAATCCATAGATCCTCTTTTTTATTTGATTTTTAAGGTCATATAAATATTACAGTTTTTGTACACCTTGAAAATGACATTTTAAGAAGCATTCCAATAATGCATTTCAAATGTACTTAATTGAAACAATTGTGTTAAATAAAATACATTTATTTTTGCATTTTCTTTTTTATTTATTTGATTATATTATATTATATATACATTTATAGATATATTTTTTTATTAAATTTTTTATTGATTTAATTATAATACATTATATATATTCAAAGTTTTGAACCGATTCCCCCTCCTCCTTCCTTGAAGGGCTACATTCAAAACATACATCAAAGTTTGAGCAGGCCTTTTATTGTTCCATGTGGTTGTGTAATCATTTTCTCTGCTTTCTGCCTGAGAGAAAACAGATTGTAATGTCTGTTGCACACTGTTGCTGTCTGTTCTTGTGACCTGTTGAGTCATTCCAATGTGATTTTGCATAAAAACTTTATTTGCAGTCGTCTTATCAAGGGCATTTACTCAGTATGTTTTGATCAACCAGTAGTCCAAGAATCTTCCAAAAAGTTTCTCCCAACATGTTTATTATTCAGCAACCCCCTGTGCACTTGCACCTCAAACTGCAAGGTAATGTTGAGTCAGCACTAACTGTGGCACATGTGCAAACTTGCACGCACCTTAACCTACTCAGCTCCACCGCAAGCCATTAACTTTTTAGCAATGCCAATTGGGCAGGCTCTTTACACATCAGGGAGGCCTTAGTTCAGTTAAAGCATTGTTTGTACACGCTGCAACACATGGTCAGGGAAATGTTATTCACCTCAAATTTGCTGCACAAAAATGCCAGTTGTTTCTGGAATCTGAAATATCAGAGTCAAAATACGGACTTCTACGGCCTCTGTAGACTTTTTGTTGTTGTTGTTGTTGAATGTAAATCATTAAACGATATATTTGAGATATTTATTTAAACACCTGTCAGAACCTGTCAGGTGTAAACAGATGATGGGGGATGAGATAAGGGTCCGTCCAGTCACTTACACCAACAGACAATATAAAATGATTTTCCATGTGTTTCTATAGAGTTATGAATAGCCTACTTATACAATAATACACTTCTTCTCAATAAATTATTACTGTTTTAATCAGATATTGATAGCACAAACCATTGCAGTTGGTTTTGGCAGAACTATGCCGGAGAAAAGCTCTCGGTTTCCTGAACCCAAAGACAATTGCCTACAACTTAGACGGAGGGACACCTTTACACTTCATTTAACTGTCTCCACACAGCACGTTCAGAGCTCATCTCTGCCTCCACCAGGCACTCTTTTATGATTCA
Source organism: Chaenogobius annularis (assembly GCA_015082035.1). Classification (NCBI taxonomy): domain Eukaryota; kingdom Metazoa; phylum Chordata; class Actinopteri; order Gobiiformes; family Gobiidae; genus Chaenogobius; species Chaenogobius annularis. The sequence goes on from BJKM01000120.1 coordinate 141,937, forward strand.
TTTTATTCATCCCATTTTGCAATATCAGTATTTTTGGTATAGATAATCTAGGGCAACTTGATGTTTTATGCATAACTTTAAATTAAAGGCAAAGCCTACATTGTTGTGAAAGCATTTCTAACTTAGTTCTTAAGTAGCCCATTTCCATGTAACAGTCGTCAGTATGTATGAAGACACGCTTCCTGCAGGGTGGACACTGACCAGCTGCGTGACTCCCTCTCACAGATGGCACGTGACTAATTATATCCAGTTATGTGACCTTGTATGCCCAGGCATCCTCACAACCAGCACCGCCTCATCCTGCTCATGCATTTATGTTCATTTAGATTCAGACACGAGTTGTTTCACGGGAACAAAGATCACCGCCTAGTCCTAGGCTCAATCCCAATTCTCCTTTGCGTACATTAATACAATATATACGTAACTAGTCTAAGCAAGCCAACTATCAGGCCTATATGAAAAATAAGGCCAATTGTTTTTGTTGTCAGAGCCGCTATCACGGCCATTTTTAACAAAAATATCAAAGCACAGCATATGGCTAATGTAAAACAAATGCATGTGGAGGTTTGTGAATGATATCAACCTCGTGTCTTAAACATTAAAAGTGACCCTTTATTTATTTATCTATTTATATACATTAATAACACAGACAGGTAGGAGATCGGTGCCTGTTTGATGAAAAGGTAAGAAATGCAGGTCTTAATTATTAGACCTACAGTTTTCGTTTCCGTTCGTGGCGCAGAAATATCATTTCCACATGTTGCACATGTCTGTGCTCACAGTAGAAGGCTAACTGCTAGCCATGGATCCCCACACTATTCAAACGTAGTAAACAACACATGTTACACCCATGGATCTATTCAAATATCGGCTACACCTCAGATAGGTCGATGTATACTCTACTAACAACCTGGAAATGCCAACTTATTCATGATTCAAAGGAATTGAATTAACGAGATTTTGGTTTCCTTCAAACTAGTTACTTACCCCAATAAGACAAAAGTTAACCTTGCCCGAAAGCTTCAGGACGATCCTACAACTTACATCGGTTCCTGTTGTGCAACTTTTAATCGACAGGCGCAGACCTCCCTCTGTCCGCACCGCCGATGCCCAGCGTGCGTGCGTGAGTGTGCGTGAGTGTGCGTGCTTGTGCGTGCTTGTGCGTGCTTGTGCGTGAGTGTGCGTGCTTTTGCGTGCTTGTGCGCGCCTGGCTATGCTGCTGTGCCACGCGGCTATTGTGGCTTCAAGAATGCAGACCTACTGAAATGATGGAACAAAAACGACAAGAACCGTAGACAAGAGTTTAAAAAAAAATCCCAAGTCTTAAATCAGTCACGCGCACACCTCATCTCCCCATCACGGGTGCCAAAACTTAGACTAGACATACAGTTGTAATTTTGTTAATACCATAGTATTTTCATATTATTTCCATCAGGCCTCGTAATAGATCAAGTTCAATTAGTCTACTAGAGAAATATAGATTCAGTTGCTTTTGTCTGCACTCTTAATAGATCTCAAAATCTGTGAAATACCTTTATTTATTTATTTTACTCTAAAGGAGGATGTTTTTCGTTTTGTTTTTATCTAAAGGAGTAAGTTGTTGTGGTTGTGGTTGTTGTTGTGGTTGTGGTTGTTGTGGTTGTGGTGTGTGAATAATTTCGGGACGTGAGCATGGACCTATTCAATTAACTGGAGGGCATGAGCCCCTTAATTAAAAAATATCTACAAATCCTGTGGCCCACATATTGTCAAAACAATTCGAGAGGGAGATTTCCTGGCTGTTCCGTTAATTTATGAGGCAATTAAAAATGTTTGCAGTAGGTTTTATCAACCTGCTATTTAAAAATGCTTCATTGAATAAAGCATCATTCATTTTGTGTTTCGCCAACACGAACACACGCATTCACTATCAATAAAACAAGTGTGGTCTATCATGGGTCTATCACACGATCAAATCATTATTTTGGGTAATGACTTGTGGGTGGTGTAGTTTTTAAAACTATCGTGAAGCATTGCCACACCCACTCATGTCGTCTTAGAAATACTACATTTCCCACAATTCAGTGGGGCACACAGCGTGACCTACGCGTGTAGACCATGGATATGGCGACGTGCGCCGCTATGTGACAGGTTAGCTCCAGAAAAACATCCCCAGACAGTCGCGGCTGCGCACTAAAGGCTGCTACCAGCGCCAGCTGGGCAACATTTAAGGATGGGGTCCCGAATCAAGTAAGAATATTTGTATTCAGATGTTTTTAATAGAAGTGTCAGGCCATCGCTAGCTTTGTTTTCGTGAGTCATTGGGGAAACTGTTCATACCAGGCCCAGACTTGTTGCGACACAAGCCTAAAATATCTGCAAAAAAAATCACGTTTGCTCTAAAAATTCTCAAAGCATTATGTTTTTTTTTTTTTTTTTAAAAAACCTCCCGTTTTCTTACATGATTCTCCTGTATGATCATGCTCGTGTTCTCAGAGTGTGCAGGATTTTCCCCTCTTCTTTGACCGGATGCAGGACAAGACACAAGTAGCTCCCACAGACAAGAGGATGACACATAAGGCGTGTGCTTCCTATGTGGGTTTATGTGTCCATGGATCCGTTACAATATACAATGGACCATGTTTAGAGGAGTCTGATTTATGCTTAAGAACATATTCATTCATCAAGTAAAAGACTGGTGTCTGCAAAACCAGATCTTATACTTTGGCAAGTGGAAGCGCAATCTGATCCACACACAGTAATGCTGTATCGTCCATCTGCATCTTGTTCTTCTAAACCTCTATAAACTATAAATCGATTATAGTAGTGTGTTTGCCTAGTAGTACTTTGCCTGATTTTATTAGTCGTCAGTTAGCATTTAATACCTTTATTTTAGGACTATTTTGACTGATACATAAAATACCCCATTTATTTATTTACAGACTTTTGAAGACAAATTGTTTTCAATGTTTATTTCATTTCAGGGAAAGCCCAGAGTCTACTTTTGACATTTATTTTGAGGTATCCCATTCAGGAACACCAGGCTCTAGTAAGTGACAACCTCATTTGTCTGCTCACATTCATATTATGTCTATGGGGCTTGATGATGATGATGATGATTATTATGATTATTAGTCTCATGTATGTGGTATGAGAAATGTGTGTGTAGTTTTATTTTTTATTTTTTTCACACATTTATGTTTTATAGCATATGTATTCATACTTCCAATATAAAACTGTGTTTTTGTTCAAATATGATATCATTTTGTAATTTATATTAATACTATTCATCATGATAGTTTTAATTTACAAAAATAGTTCACTGTTTTAATCTGACAGAACCAGTGGTCCATCGGCAGTTTCCTGAAGATTATAATGAGAAGGTATGAACACATACATTTCTTTATTGCTTAATTGGGGTGTCATGCATTTATTGTATGCACATTATTTTTTCTTTATGTTGCAGGAAACTCTTCAGACAGTACCCAAGTTCTGCTTTCCATTCAACATGGACAGGTAGTGCTTGTTTCTTCCAGGATTACACAACTGTTACTACTCCAATGCATACATTGGCTCAAAGTACATTGTGTTATAAACCACATGCTTCCATGGCTACACAACAGAATTATAAAACTTTTTTTCTTTTTTTTTCATTTAATCAAATCCTTGATGTTTTCTTTTTCTTCTTTTTTATATTTCAGTCTAACAGTCAACCAAGTTGGCCAGAACTTCACCTTTGTGTTGACTGATATTGAGAGCAAACAGAGATTTGGTTTTTGCCGTCTCTCCTCGGGCGCTCACACCTGCTACTGCATTCTCAGGTTGGTGTTTGTGTGCACTTTTAAAACAAGGCAAAATGATGATTGATTATCTTTTCAATGGTCCTTTAGTGGCTACAAAAAACATTTTGTCCAGAGCGTTCTTGAAAAACAGATTTTCAATCTCAGTTAGACTAACCCTGGTTAAAGATTAAAATATGCCATTTTAATGTCAGTGTAATCCCTCATTCGTCCAGGTGTGTTCCATTGTAGAAAAATGCCATTTTAATGCCATTTTAATGTAATCTATATTTATTTCAGCTACCTGCCTTGGTTTGAAGTGTTTTACAAGCTTCTTAACATTATTGCAGACTATACTATCAAAGGCCAGGTAAGAAATGTATGCTGTACATTGATCTTTTGCTGTCTTATTTTACAATACTCGATTGAAACATATAGTTTATGCCAAATTGCCTTCCAAATGTTTCAGGAAAGTCCTCTTCAAGAGCTCTTAGTATCTCTACATACGCTCCCTATCCCAGAGCCTGGGGTTCCCGTTCATCTGGGCATGGTGAGAATCTCTTCTTAGCATCTTTGCATGTAAAAGTCTATGACAGGTGTTCCAATACATATCTTTCTCTCTAATAGCATTCCTTCTTCACTGTGCCTGACATAACAGAGCTCCCTAGTATACCAGAAAATGTGAGTAAATTGCTTTGTTGTGATACAGTAAATATTGACACAAGACTGTGGTGGATTGGCGTAGACTTGTTGAAAAATACAGTACCAAGATAATTTCTTAACTTCTTTTTATCTTGCAGAGAAACTTAACAGAGTATTTTGTAGCTGTAGATGTCAATAACATGCTGCATCTTTACGCTAGTATGCTTTATGAACGCCGAATCCTCATCTGTTGTAGCAAACTAAGCACTGTAAGTATTTATTTTATTGTAATACATTATAGTGCATCCGGCTTGATATTGTAATCCGATTTTATGCCCTTGTTTTTACAGTTAACTGCGTGTATCCATGGGTCTGCCGCCATGTTGTATCCAATGCACTGGCAACATGTTTACATTCCTGTTCTGCCTCAACATCTGTTAGACTACTGCTGGTACATGCCGATACATTGACCTAACTTAAGTTTTGTGATCCTTCAAACCTAGTCAAAAATGTTTATACTTTGATGTGAAAAAACCTGCTTTATGTTCTAAATGATTTGTAATTGCTTCTGTTTTTAGTGCCCCAATGCCTTACCTAATTGGAGTGCATTCCAGCTTAATGGAGGTAGATTTTATCTGTCCAACTTAATGCATTTAAAATAAATCTGTCTAACTATTGGCTGTTTGTTCTTTGTAGAAAGTTCGGGCAATGTGTTTGGATGATGTGGTGGTTCTCAATGTGGACACTAACACCCTGGAAACTCCTTATGAAGACCTCCAAGGCCTCCCTAATGATGTGGTGAGGACATCAGCCTTATTATCGACAATGCTGTATTCAATGAGCATGCTGTGGTAACAGAATTCTTTGGCCAGGTTTCATCTCTAAAAAGCCGCTTGAGAAAAGTATCAACAACAACTGGTGATGGTGTAGCACGAGCCTTTCTGAAGAGCCAGGCTGCTCTCTTTGGCAGCTACAGAAATGCCTTGCAATTTGAGCCGGTCAGTGAACGCACCACAGCAGAATCGATGCACAGTGTCCGTGCTGTGTCTAACTTCAGTGATTTTAGGGAGAGCCAATCACCTTTAACGAAGAGACGTTTATCAACCATCGGTCTAGTGCAATGAGGCAGTTTCTTCAGAATGCAATTCAGTTGCAGCTATTCAAACAGGTATAATTCAATACATATAAAATATAGACGTTTTAAAAATAGTGCACCCTTCTAGATTTTATACATTTAAGAATATATATATATTTTATTCTAAAATGTGTTTAAAAGAATATTAAAATGGAGAATGAAAGGAAAAATCATTCGCCGAGTTATTAAAAACTGCTTTCACTGGTTTAATGACCAGTGACAAATATGCCTAAATATCTTGAAGGGTATACTAACTAAATTGTTGACATTACTGTACTGTTCAGTACTTTTTTTTACTTCCTTGCTGTTGTCGTGTGTGCAGTTCATTGATGGTCGTTTGGACCTGTTAAACTCAGGAGAAGGGTTTAATGACATTTTTGAAGAGGAGATCAACATGGGAGAATACGCTGGTATGTTGTGCATAACATGACCGTTCAAGCGCATCATCAGTACATTTATGTTCTTTGTTATTTTTATTCAGGAAGTGACAAGACCTACCACCAATGGTTGTTTACTGTTAAGGTAACACTTTGCAGTTGATTGTTTTAGGTTTACATAACTTGAATGATTATGGTTGATGGTAAATGTTTTTCTATCCTAATGATCACATTTTATTACAGAAAGGCGGCGGTGCAATCATTAACACAGTGAGGACTAAAGCTAATCCTGCAATGAAAACTGTCTATAAATTTGTAAGACTATTTTTGGCTTTAATCTAAGCTTGCCTTTATGTTTTTGAGAATGCAAACTAAGCTTTTGGTCTTTGACAGGCTAAAGATCATGCCAAAATGGGTATCAAGGAAGTGAAGAGCCGACTAAAACAAAAGGTATGAAATCCAGCTCATTTAAACACCTTGGGAGCGATATTGTCCCTTACCCCGACCCAAATCTAAACAACCTAAACATCTGTCACAAACCTCGCCCCATCGCACCGTCTCCCTGTCCCGCTGCAGTCCTTGGACCCTTAATGTCTTACTCAAGTTTTCCCTTTGCAGGAACAGGCAGAGAATGGCTTTCCCACGGCTGGGTCTGTGGTGATAGACAATGACAGTGCTTCGGAGTTTCCATCTTGTACTCAAGCTGTCAGGAGAGAGGGGCCGCTGCATACCTGGGATGACCGCAGACCAATCGCTATGCACTTTGGACAGGTGACACAAATGAGCAACATGGGTGTAATAACAACGTTAAAAAATTTACATTAAAACTGTCAACAAAATCTGCTTGAACTGTTCAGATATTATTACTTATAATGTTTAATATACATGTATGCTCCGAGGTCTTTTTGAAAGCCTTTGTCTTTCCGCAGACTCGACCGCCAATTTTGTTAAAAAGACCAAGCAGTAATGTGAGTTTGGAGGCTGCTGTGGATCCACTGTAAGCTCACTTTACTTGTAATTCACAAAACAAACTGCATATATTTATTGTTTATTAAGAGTCATGCTATGATTAATCTCATCGTACTCTTCCTTTAACTTTTCTTCACTTTTCAAATGCATCAGTAGGTAGATTTTCATGGCCAGTAAAAATGGAATAATCATATAACCCAATAATTAGATCTTATATTTTTGTGTGTGTTTACATGCACAAAAGAAATCTGATCATCAAAAGGATATCCGTTAATCAACTGTTGTGTTTGAAAACCAAAATAACTAAATCTTTAACATTTGTTTTCCCTTTTTATGTAATTTTCCTTGCCTGCATTTCAGAAAGATGTAACATGTGACATTTGCATAATCTGATAACTGTAGAAATCAGATTCTTGGTGTGCATGCTTGCATAGCCAATGTTATAGTAACACTTTCCTTGTTATCAAAAGTGTAGTTTTCTCAGCCTCTGCTCTCGCTCTGCTTGCCCTGGTGCAGCTCTAAACGTGCTTTTGTGTCTCTCCTCACTGTAGCTCTCTGCGACCCACTCGGCATTACACAGTCTTCCTGTCTGAGGATTCTTCTGGAGATGAGCTCCAGTATGACGAGGACTCTGTCTCTGGGTTTCCTGACAGCTTTCTCTTCTCTGCCCCTTTTGAGTGGTCTCCTCTGTACGCATTTCTTTCGCGCTGTTTAATGTAGTGACTAACTTATTTTATAATTCAATAATTTACGACTCACCTTGAGGTTATTGGGCATCATGGGCATGCACGGTATATCACGTTGTATGAGTGTATTATAATATTGTTCACTGATAAGAACATTTTCTTTTCAGAGCTCAGCCGTACCACTCACTGAAAGAAGTGGAGTTATTAGAAGGTGATGATAATGGTCTTGGTACAGAGCGACACACTGCTCCTTCAAGTCCAGTTAATGAAAAGTTCTCCAACATCAACCTGCTGGGGGATATTTTTGGCTGTCAAGATGAGCCTGACAACCAACCTATTACTCTGGCTAAAAGTCTGGAGGATTTGAGGACACCCAAAGAAACTGAAAATGTGCAATCTAAGTTCACCTATCAGGTCAGCTATATAAATGGTTTTGGTTCTCATTCTGACAAGCACTTGTATTTATATACAGTGCCCTCAAGAAATATTAGCACCATAGTGAAAAATATGAAATATGCTGTGAAAAGGTTTAGGTTTGTTATCATTTGACCAAATGACTACCTCTGAAGCTTTTTTTTTTTTAACAATTCAGATATTTAAATATATAAATATTCAGTTAAAAGGGAAAAAAAAGAAAACGTTTAACAAATTAATCTAAAAAATATGTGTGCCACAATCGCTGACTCTCTAATTAACATGGGGAATTTACATGAAAATAACATTTTAGTGTTGAGCTTCACTAACTGGGATGTGAGCATACGGAAAAAAATAAATTCTGATGTTTTATTTTTTTTACCGAAGTGTCTCCAGTTTGCCAGTTTGGGCGACAAACACCAGAAGTGGGTATGATGTTAAAAAAAAAAATACTTTGGAAAAGTGTCAACATTGGTGTTAAGTGGTTTTAATAATTTGGGCCTTAGGGGCTTGTCTTTAGGACCTGGATATCTTGTTAACACAAATTACATTGTGGAATCCAAGAAATATAAGAAAACTGTCCATGGAACATTTGCTTGCCCCTGCCTAAAAGCTGAAAATGGGCCATGGTTGCACCTTCCAGTTCTACATAATAATATCATACAGACCACATAGTATTGTTCTTGACCCCTCCATCCCAGTCAACTGAACTCAATCCGATTGAAAACTGAAAAGGCGAGTTCAGCGAGATGCACCTTGAAATATGAAGGACCTAGAGAGGTTCTGCTTTGAGGAAAGGTCTCATATTTCTGGTTATATATCTGCTTTGTTCATATAGATATTTTCTCACTTTTCCCCTTTGGTGCCAATCTTTTTTGAGCGCATTGTACTAAAGATATAGATTTTAAGCTTGTTGCAACATTTCACATTTAAGACTGAATCTTGTTTGCTGTTTCACAGCGTATGGACCTGAGCATTGGTGAACATTCACGGACACTCCCTGGGCTAAAACTGTCAAACCCGTACAACAAGCTTTGGAGTGTGGGGCAGGATGAGGCTGCTTTGGCCATGTGTTTGCCTCCCATTTGTGACAGACCACATTCTGTTCTTGCTGAAGCCCCTTCTCCAAGTCGTGAAATTCTCACCCTGGGGCAGGATATTCCAGACCTCACCAACACTAGCAACATCACCATTCCCCGGCCGCAGGGAAGGAAGACACCAGAGCTGGGGACAGTGTTGGCTCCTCCAGTGGCTCAAGTGCGGTCCAAACCAGCCGAAGGACGGACTACACCCGGAGGACAGGAGTTCAGACAAGCCCTGAGCCGGACTTCAGATGTGGACTTTCTGAAGCCCTCAAAGACGACAGAGGACAACTTGGATCTGATCAGTCTTTTGGACCCTCTCAACAGTTCATCAGTGAACAACAAGACAGAGAACTGCACTCTCTCCTCAAGTAAACCACTGCTCCCACCCCGGCCATACCCAACAGGGCTGCCTCCTTTTCCAGTGCAGCCTCAAATATCACTCAACCCCTTTGCCACATCTCTTCCACAAACCCCTCCTCAAATACACTATTCTCCTGTAGCCAGTGGTAACCCCTTTAGTGCAGTCTACAGGCCCGTTCCTCTGGGACCCTGCCTCCACGCACCACAGACTCCGCCTGGTCTGTACAGACAGCCTTCTCCAGGCGGCTCCACTGTGTCCCCCAGTTATGGACTCATGCACTCAGCCTTCCTTCCATCCGCCTCCACCCTGCCACAGTCCTCGGCCAGTAACCACTCTCTGTCCAACCTGGCAGACTCTATGACTGACTCCATCCAGAGCAGACTGACAAAACCGCTTCAAACTGAGGCTGAAATCCAAAATAGTCTGGATCCTTTTGGGGACCTGCTCAATATAGTCCAACCTACTGCTACTCCAAAAATGAAGGTGGAGGACTTGCGGAGGAAGTGGGAAACATTTGACTGACTTAACTGTGTGTATGCACTAAGTGTGGCCACGCAACCAGATGATTCCTCAGTGAATAATTCATGCAGAGTGCCTTCAACATGTGTTGGTAAAAATAATATTATTTTTTATTTTATTTTAATCTACTTCAAATTATATTTAAACATAAATCCTAAAACCCAACACAGATTTCCACCTGTAACAGAAACCATTGGAAGAGTGTTACATCTAACACTGAAACTGTATTCCAAACAATGTCTTCAGTTTTTAATCCTTTACATTACTTTTCTTTCTTTCTTTCTTATACTTTGATTTATCCGTTTCTAAATGGTCAAACTATCTGGTGATTATTGAGCTCCAAAATATCTGATTGTACCAAAGAAACCTTCGCATTACAAAACAAATTTGTTTTTAAATATGTTTCTTCAGAGGATAAGGAGGGTCAGAAGAAAATGTATTCTGTCTAAATTAATGGGTGAGGAATTATCTGGTTGTGGCCCACACAGACTGTCCACACTCTGCAGCTGACCAAAGGCAAATAGGTTTGAACTGATGTGTTGTGGACTGGTCATTCAGCCACAGCAACCTCTAAATGACAATTCTCTTGCTTTATTTGTATGTTTTGCTTTTCTACTCCTAAGCAAAGTTGGCCTTGTTTTAATATATCCAGATGCCAACTGGTCCATGGCCCATTGCCACTTGCTTACAGTTAAATGATAATTTGCACTATTTGTAGTGGTGTAGTTATGTGTAATGCACCACGTTAGAGTAGAGATAAGATTAGTAATTTAGCACTCAATGTGTCCTAGTTAAACACCTAATATCTGCATAGTTTTCTAATAAACAAAATTGACAATAGCGCAAGTTTACCAGTCTACTATTACAACAACTATTTGCATTGTGGTATGTAGCTACATAGTGTGGTGCATTTCCGTTGTGCTTAGTCTGTCCCTGACAGGTTTGAAGGCTTCATGCACAATGCCTTTATGAAGGATTTATCTGTGATTTTATTTCATTTAGTTTTTATATAATACACTGGAAAATATTATATGAGCTCGCTGTACCTGAACCAGTATCAAACCTATCCGTCTGATGAAATGTCTAGTTTCTGTTGCAGACTTTTTTTCCTTTTTATGAAAGCTATTACTCTTTGCACTGCTTCTTCTTGTCCTTGTTTTGTTACAACTGCAAAATACTACAGCACATGTTATTTTGATGAGCCATTGAAAAATAAATTATCAGTCTTACCTAGTCTTGTAGGTTGACATCACTCAAATCTGTACTTATAAAACATGTAGGGTCTAAATAGTAGATTGCTAAATGAGTATCATGCAATATCAGTAAAGAACTATATTACTGGTAAAATATTGTTACATTTGTGCAATTTTAAAATGTATAGTACTGCCCACAAATTTCTCTCAATCTGCAGAAGAGAAAGCATTAAATTCTGATGTTATCCATTGCATCCTATTACATGGACTTGACATTGCATTAAGGCCTGTTATTGGTTATTTGTGAACACATGTATATTGTAATAATTAAGATCATATGTTCTTAATTGTTATGATTATCTGTCTGCAGTCTTGTTCTTGTGAATACTTTTTACATTTTGCTTACAGTCATGATTAAATTTTGTGCACCCAAGCAGCCACTTTACGTGCTTGTCTTATTGTACAGCAACATAGCAACAACCTACTGACGAAGCCTTTTGGCAGTTCACAGCTTTATTTTAAAAAATATGGCCATGTACAAGAAACAGTGTTTATACTGATATGCACACCTTAGTAATCTAGTGTATGTACAATAATAATACATCAGAATTAATTGTTTGTATAAAACTCTTTTTGCATTTGTGAAGCATTTCAGTATTTTATAAATACATCTCATTGTACAAAAAGGCGTTTTGCTTCAAAACCAAATTTAGATTAAATAGTCCTGCAAATGCTACAAAAAATGTCATATTCTGTTGAAAGTCGCTTGCCTTTCCTTCGTTAGTTGTGAATGTAAAATTGTATTCAGCAATCTTACCAAAATGAAAACAGTAAATCCTTTGTTTCCATTTCAAGGACGCGAGATTTTCCTCAAACATTCAGAATATTTCCTATAGAAAGCTAGATTCCCATGGCAGTAGCACCAGTGGATGAGTACATGTTTGCACCACAAGAGGGTGTATGATACAAACGTGAGAGGAGGTTTGAGTTCAGTCTTGAGCACCTGCTCAGCTGTCTCTTAAATGAGCCTCTCCTCTGGGGGTACTTTGAGCATGCTGTCCATCTCAAGACGGGCTCCTGCTAACTCCTGGACACTAGGGCTGTAGGCTCCCTCTGACTGGCGCTTCTTCCTCGCTGTCAACACCATGAAAGTCAGTCCAATGATAACAATAAGAACACACAGGCAGAGCAGTGGGATGGCCACCAGCAGCCACGGAACGCCCTGCTTGTGAGCCAGTTTCTGAAGAACAAATAAGAAATAATTAGCTGCAATACTTTCCAAGTTGGAAGGTGATAAAAAATAACTAAACAACAACAACTTACATTTGTGTCACAAGTTGGTCCACTAAAGCCAGGTGGACATTCACAGACAAACATGTTGAAATGATCCAAACAAGAACCGCCATTTCGACATGGATTTGACTCACATTCATTTATTTCCATTTCACACCTATAGGACAGAACATGTTCAAGTGTGCTGTGATAATAATAACTATTAAGAAGTATTAGAGATAGAGTGACAGAGTGAGATAAAGCTCCAACATAAACAGGCCTTTTGTTTGGACTGACCACATGGCTGAATGAAACCTCCTGCATGAAAGTGCAGTGTACGGCAGTGTATATCTAAAAATCTTGGTTGTATATTGTTTAATTATTTTTTATATTTTTTTTATGCACAGCTCAAGGATTTGAGTATAAAGTCATTTTGAAACATAATTGGAAAAAAAAAACCTATCCAAATGTGCCTTACTGAGTGCAGTTCAGCCATAGCTCTGGATTCTAAAACATCAGTTTCATCAACAGCCATGAAAAAGCCATATTGGTCAGGCCAATAATGATATTTTTAATGACTGAACAACGCCATTCTCTTACCTGAGGCCTGTAAAACCTGGCATACAAGTGCAGTTTGCTCCCCACAGACCATCATGACAAATGCCATCATTCATACACCGGATATCCCGCCCACACTGCTCAGGAGGATAACTCCATCTGGTGAGGAAAAATTGTTGTTAATTATCACAGATATAACTGCTCCATTTTTGCTGCGTTCAAGCAATCAGCTTCGCTCACTGGCAGAGGGGCCCACTGTAATCATGGGGACATATGCAGGTATACATGTTGGGACCGTCCTGACACGTGCCACCATGCTGACAGGCGTGACGCTCACATTCATCCACGTCTTGGTCACAGAGTCTGCCTGCGTATCCCGGGTGACACTGGCACTCAAATCCAGCCAAATAGTCTTTGCAGCTCCCATGAATACAGGGCTGAGACACACAGTCATCAGTGTCCAGCTCGCACTGCTCCCCCTCCCAACCAGAGTCACACACGCAGCCAAACTTATTAAACAGGTCCTGACAAGTGCCGCCATTGAGACAGGGGTCGGAGTCGCACACTGGAGCGCTGCTGCAGCCCAAATGAATCATTGGTTTCCCCACTAAATGAAACTGTGATGGCTGAGGCGCTCTGTAATCATCCACAAAGGGAAGGTAAACTCCAGCGACTCTTATTGCTCCCATACATCCAGTAAAGCTCTGGGCAATAGCCAGGGTGGTGCTCTTGTGATTGAGGAAGTAAAGGCGTCCTGTCACTTCTGGGGAGCTGCTGGTGTCTATGATGCCATCCACAGTGATGACCCACGGGGAGACTTTTTTCTGTTGATCTGCCATCGAAATGTTCACTCTGTGCCACTTTCCATCATCCACATGCCGCACTCCAGATAGAATCAAAGCCTCCACGGTGTTCCCAATCTGGATCTCCAATCGGACCGTAGAGTCCAGCACACCCACCATGAGCATGTCCCCACCTCGAGCAGCACGTAACAGGACTGCGTTTTCTGAACGAGTCCTGAACTCGATGTAGATACTGGAAACTGGTTCAGCCAGAGAGCCACCTGCACTGTACTGCACTGCATTGTTCTCAAATGTAGCATTGTACACACCTAACAAACCACATAAGAAAGACAAATAGCATGAGCAAAATGTACAGGAAACTTTCCTGGTAATTTAATTCATAAATAAAACATACTTACATTCATAACCATCTGGAAGGTCCACACAGTGACCACCATTGACACAGGGACCACTTACACACCACACACGGGTTTCACAAGTCTTGCCCTTGAACTCCTCTGGGCACGAGCAAGTAAAATCATTGAATGAGATGGTGCACTTGCCACCATTATGGCATGGCTTTGTCTGAAAGAGAAAGTAATGCTCGGAAATGTCTATTGAATACAAGACAATTTTTAAAATTTTAATATTTACCCAGTAATACAGTTCATACCTTGCATGTGTCATCGCTGACACATCCTTCTTTTACATTTTTATTGCTGCTTGATATATACGCATCTTCCTGGTTGGGGTTTTCCCACTCTCCTATGCCAAGATGAACAGAACCTAAACGTAGGTCCTGTAGACATCCTTTGTAATGACCACCCCATCTGCCGAAGCTCCAGAGTTCAGGCAGTCCTCCTACGTAGGCCCAGTCTCCTTTATTGATGTTTACCTCAGGAATGTCCCCAATGCTGTAACGTAGGCCAGCGTACTGAAAGATGACCTGCCTATGCTGCACATCAACATGTAAAAACTGTTTCTCTCCAGTTGTCACAAAAATAGGTGCTGTCAGAGCAGTGCCATTGGACAGAGAGCTGACAAATAACCGACCCATGCCCAGGTATATCGAAAAGTACACCTCCCCCTCATTCTGTTTGACGGGTCTTCTTAGTTGGAGCAGCAGCCCATTTGGCTTTAAGGTCCTCAGGAAAAAGGAGACATTGAAAGTGCTGCCATGGCTCTTACCAATCTCGTATGCACTGAAACTTACAGTGTGCTCGTGGCTATAGGTCCATGAGGGGTATTCTGCAGAAAAGATACCAAAAGCGTTCTAATTATTATACTATTATGTAAACAAGTTATTAGTTGTGATCCATAACATTACCCTCAGAGCAGCTGTCTCCAAAGTACGGCCTGTGGCAGTCGCAGTAGTAGCTGGTCCACATGTCCACACATTGTCCGTGTGCACTGCAGGGGTCAGGCTCACACCACATAGTCTTACTGCAGCCCAGCTCAACGCCCTGGTCATCCAAGAGGCTCTGGGGCAGAATGGCTCTAGAGTCAATCATCAGGTCCTCCATACATCCGATAAAAGATGTCTTGGCAACAGTGGTGTCCAGAAGCTCCTCAGGGACTCCGCCCAAATAGACATGAGAAAACGCTGAAGCTGGCACAAAGCGTGGTTCATCTGCTCCATCGTCAATAACTTTGCATCCGTCTCTGTCACATCCAGGGCCTTTGACAATCAGGACCAGACCCTGCTCGTCCAAAATCACATGAGCGTCCCTCCAATCTCCATCACTGACCAGACCAGAAAATGTTACATCCAGTTCAGAGTCCTCAGAAAAGACTTTAGCATAAAGACCACCGTTAACTATCTCCAAGAGTAGATGGTTTTCCTCATCCCCTCTGAAGAACAAGAGCATGTTGGGTAGTGTAGTCCTGAACCTTAGCTGTACTCCAAATCCACGATGACTCAGATGCTCCACTTCCCTCTTCTCCCTCTCCTCCAGCTGCACCTCGAGGTGAATAAGGCCTGGGGTGGAGAAGGAGAAGGTGGTCCTGGTAGAGCAGTGCTGGTCATAGAAGCCGTGTGGACAGAGACAGGTGTGCCCATGTTCTTCACCTTCCAACCAAGGCCTACACGTAGCGCCATTCTGACACTGGTGCTGAAGACATCCACGCAGCTGGATGTGACAATGTTCTCCTCCCCAGGGCAGCTCTCCCGGTTCCGGGTCGGGGCAGTGGCAGGTATAGGATGCTCGGCGGTCTTCGCACCAGCCTCCATTCTGACAGGGCTGGCTCTCACACTCATTAATGTTGACCTCACATTGAAGACCTGTAAAAGAGGCAAGTGAATTACACATAGAGCAGCAACAAAGCTCTACCCTTATTCAATCAGCCATTTAAAAGTTAAGAAGCACATAAAGGTCAGAGAACAGGAAAAATCACCACACATGGTACTGTATATATATAATTAAGTCTGTTTGCATGCAATTACCCAGCCCTTACCTAAAAACCCTGGAGTGCAGGAGCAGATGTAGCCATTGACCTGATCCAAACACACCCCTCCATTCTGACAAGGCTCAGACTCACACTCGTTGATGTCCACGGAGCAGTTCTCTCCTAAAGACACCAGAACCTTAAAGTCTCATGTAGAGAAGAAACTCAAATGCAACAATTTGATCGTACCTGCAAATCCTGGCTGACACTGACATATATATCCAGACGCATCTGCAAAACTCAGCTCCCAGTCCATCTCCCAATGAGACGGGTTTGAGCGCTCAAAGCACTCCCCACCATTTTCACACGGCTGCTCCTCACACTCATTTATATCCACCTCACAGTTGGTCCCTTCATAACCTGAAGCCAAATATAAACATGTTAATAAAATAATAAACATAAAATCCTTTTGTCTTGAGAGCAGAGAAAAGCCCGTATACCTGGCCAACAGACGCAGCCGTACCCTTTGACTTGCTCCTGACAAGTGGCTCCATGTTGGCAGGGGTTTGACGCACACTCAGGGATGTCCACTTCACAGTAATCCCCTTCAAATCCAGTGTCAGTGCAGTCACAGGCGTAACTACACGAAACAGAAAACAATGTAACAATGTGGCTCAGTGGTTTGTGCGTTCACCCACAAACCCAAAAGTTAGTGGTGTGACCAGTATACATGGTTGTTATGTCCTTGGCCACATAGGAAAGTAGTGTGTGAGTGATTGGTGGCTGTCGAAGCAATAGTTTACGTTCACATGACAGGACAACATTCTGGAATTGAGCTGGAGACAGCCCAGTGTCAGATTGCAGATTTGTTGACCTGGTTTATGGTTCATATATCTGTAATTACTGGGCCTATCCACGCGAAACAAACATTGGCACAAAGTCCAACGTCGTCTCTGTCATGAATAAAAACTAATGTTACATCATGGTTTCACAATAGCTTCAGAGAATGATGTTATTCTTATACCCAAAAGATGTGATCATTATAAGAGTTGAAGATTAATATGGCAAGTTTATGGTGCCAATCCCTAAAAAACAATGATACGGTTCAACATTTGTGGATCATAAGTTTGAATATTATTTGAAATTATACCAGCATACCATTACCGTTGGGAAAGTGAACACAACCTCTGAGATAGAATGAGTAAAGCATGACATTCTCTCATTGACTTCAGCCATTTTCAATTAAACAAACTTCCATCATTACAAAACTGTGAAGTAAAAAATGAAACTAAAATGTACGAGTGTGTAAAAATGAACCTGCTAATCATGTCGTGGCAAACTGCTCCGTTCTGACACGGCTGACTGTCACATTCGTCCAGGTCGATCTCACAGTCGATGCCGTCAAACCCAGGCAGACATTCACAGGAGTACATGCCGATGAGGTCGTGGCAAGTGGCACCATTTCTGCAGGGATTCGAGTCACACTCATCTATTTCTACCTCACAGTTAACACCTGTTGAGAAAAATATCAGCATATAAAGTTATTCAAATTATTAAGTCATTTTCCCAACTCTTGAAAGAACCCACTTGGCTCACTATTTTAGTCCAAGATAACAGTGGAAATGTGTAGTCCAGGAATGCTGACCTGCAAACCCTCATAGAAGTCACTTTGACACTAAGCAGATGGGACTGTGAGAAAACCAATACGGAAGTGTTTTAAACGCTATCTGTGGTCAGATAAGAGACCTGGCAACTAAAAGTATCATACTAAAATAGTCCATGTCTTTTTTTTAATCAGGAACAAACAAAAAAGAAAGCAGCTGAACAAATCAGTTCTTGGATCGAACAATGTTTTGTAAATTTGTAATACTTACTACACAATGCACCTTTTTTTATTATGCTATGTTCATTAACTTAAGTTGTCAATGTTGAGTTCAACTAGAATCAAGTTAAACTAAATCAAGAGCTAAACGTTTGTGCGATGAACAGAGTCTTTTTCTACAATGGAACACTCCTGGACGAATGAGGGATTACACCGACATGTCTGCATTTATATGTAGAATTACAACAGAGAAGCGTAGTCATCTTTTTGTAATATAAAATTATACTTTCTAAACTAATTAATGAAATACAATATATTACAGTACACTGAATGGGTTCCAACCTTCTCAAAATCTCAACTTAAAGTTACTGTTTGGTATTTTATCTTTTTTTTTTTATAAACATTAGTAAATATGTTCAAATCAAATATGGGATTCAATTATCACAATAGTATAAACAAACAAGAACAAAAAAGAAATACCTTAATGGTGTACTGCGTAACTTTTCTGCAACCCAATACCCAACTGCTTGTCTCCATAGAGATGCTATAGGTTTGCCAGGAAACTTAGACAATAAGGCATTAAGCCTATCCATCTCATTAAGTGTGTTTTTATTGCTCAAAAATACCTTTAAAAGCATGACTTGTATCTTGGCCTTAACTTGCTTATCACCATGGAGATAGATACGTTTCATTCCATACTGTGGAACATTTCAGGCAAAGCAATAACATCTCCATGGAAACAAGCAGGTGGTGTATCCTCCACCAGAAAAATTACATAGTGCTGCACCTTTAAGAAAAAGTAGTTTAGGTACCTGCAAATCCATCCAGGCACTCACACTCGTAGTGGTCCTTTTCATTGATGCAGGTGGCGTTGTTGTCACAGGGGCGCGACGCACACTCATTTATGTCAATCTCACAGTTATATCCTTGAAAACCAGGCACACAAAAGCAATGAAACTCTGCGATGCCATCCAGACAGATAGCTCCGTTTTGGCACGGCTCTGACGCACACTCGTTCACATTCTCCTCGCAGGTGCCGCCTTCATATCCTGGGGCGCAGTTGCACTCAAAACCCTCTGGTCTCAGTAGACATGTCCCATTGTTCCTACAGGGCTCGTCTATGCAGTCTGTCACGTGTGTCCTACAGTCTCGCCCTCCATAGCCCTCTGGACACCTGCAGAAGTACCCGTTCAGTTGGTCCACACAGAGAGAGTGTGGGGCAGAGCAGGGGTTACTCAGGCACTCATCCACCTCTTCAGTGCAGTTGTCTCCAATCAGGCCATCAGGGCAGATGCAGTGGTATTCTGCGCTGCCCGGGGTGCTGAGGCAATTGTCACATGGGGCAAAGGAGCAGGCATCGTAGAGCTGGTCGCAGTGCTTGCCCATGTAGCGCACCCCGTCTCTGGCACAGATACACGCGTAGTCGTCCATAGTGTCCACACAGGTGGCTCCATTTTGACATGGGGCAGAAAGGCATTTGTCTGATGAAGCCGTGCACAGGATCCCTGTTGAGAAAACACACAAAGGTTAATAAGATAAGATCACCTTTATTTGTCCCACAATGGGGAAATTCCACTGTTGCAACAAAGGGTACAGAAACAGATTAGGCACAGTATAATTATAAAAACAGATCATTTAGAAATAAAAAGAAGACATTTTTTATCTTAATAATAATAATAACACTCTTATTTACAACTGTCATCACATTATGGTTTATAGGAACCAGTATATGGAAGCTATGTTAATGGCGTACACACACACATAATTGTATCTGTCCAAAATAAAAAAGCATTAAAAAGCAGTTTTGTTTACTGATCTAAAACATGGCTTTTTTTTTTCTCTTGGGATTAGCGATGAATTTATTATTATTAAAACATTACCTTATTGGATTGTAATGGACAATCTGTGTAAATAGTAGACAAACATACCGTGTTCAATCCTTTCCCCCAGGCTTAATTTCTGAGCAGAAGACAAAGCAGGGTTTAACTTGGATTGTAAATTAACTCCAGGAAAATCCCTGGTAAGAGCACCGTCTTTCAACTGGATTTTTCAACAGTTATTTCACTCCTAACAACATCACTATAAGGCATATCGTTTTAAATAATGAACACACCCTCAGATTTGTTCTAGGCACTATTGCAGGCAGCACTTCGGAGATTATAGCCTTGTTAGAAATGTAGAATAATAAGTACAATGTGTTAAGGAGCTTTATAGTCAAAAGTCTTGTTTATCACAGTCCACAAAGATTCCACTGTGTGTAATCCTCAATAACTACTGTAGTAGCCCTATAGCTGCCACATATGTTGTTGTAGTCCTAAACACGTAGGGGAGGTGGGGTCTTTAGCTGGGATTTGCATACACTCTCCTCCGCTACAAGCCCATGCCGCTTGGCCACTCTAGACTCAGTTCACATTCCTTTTTACTAGGCCAGTTCCAACAATGGCCAGAATGAGCACATGCCACCGCCCCCAGACCCCAAACTTTGATCAGGGCACTGGTTCCACATGCTCAGTGAGGCTGAAGAAATTAAGCAGGGAGTTATGAGGCAGATGGCCTTAGGCTCAAAATAGCAGCATACTAAGAAGGAAAGTAGTGTCAAAACTAGCTTTTACGGCAAGCCATGCCTTTTTCTTTGCATTGTCATATGTTCAGCTTACTGTATATTGACACAAAATCGCTCCGCGAGACTTCCTATCATGGACTGAATGGGGCTATATTTATTGTAGAATAACAAAAAAAAAAATGATGTGGCGAGATACATTTTTTTCATTACCTGACCTTAAAGTGCATATTTCTAATTATTACTTTGTTTGGTGGGTTAGTCCCTGTAGTAAATATTTATCATAGTTTTACATATGTCAAGTTGCATTTTGTTAAGTCATTTAAGTTTTTAACTTTTTTTTAACTAAGTAAAGTATCAGGAATTATTTATTCTTTTCCATTCTATTTTTGTTTTCAGTATGGTTGCTAGGCAACAGTTGTGGAATCACCTTTACCTCTAGCTGCTGCTCAGATTATGTCCAAAATGGTCAAACTAGGGAAAAATAGACAACATTTCTAGTAAAATCTGAATATAATACTGTTTGCTACGTTTTAGTGAAATGTGTCGTCTAACCTGTCAACACACTTTAAACAAATGCCTGGTGTCAAACAATGGATCAACTGTAAAAAGTTGCTATAAAACTATAAAGACCAAATTATGACAACTGCAAGTATAGCAATGGTTCTCAAACTTTTTATATCAAGTGCCACCAAATAAAAGAATTGTAGTTTCCGAGTACCACCAGATCTAAATCAGGTCATAACAGGAGTATTCCAGGGCTAAACCATTAAGTTAATTTATTTATTTGAGAACGATGTACACACAATATACATGAAGGAAACCTACGCAGACACAGGGAGAACATACAAACTCCACATAGAAAGGCCCCATCGGGGAATCAATCCCAGGACTTTCTTGCTGTTCAGCAATTTACTGATGGGCACTTGATGTATGTAATTGAGCCCATTGCCACTGTAGTTTTAACTAAGAAATTACGCAAGGAAGAGCAAACATGTGAACACTAGAAATGAACAGTTGTCAACGTATCACCAGAAGAAGCCTGCGCACAAGCAGTGGTACATGTACCACAGAAACACTGAACTAGAGCATATATATACTGATCTACAATTGTATCATGACAGTCTAAATAAAAAGTGCTTAAAACATTTAATGTATGCATTATATAAATTGGTCTGCTGGACAGGACCATAGGCCGCCTTCACTTCCCCTGTGCAACCTCAGCAGTCACCCCTTCATCATTGTTGCTCCATTTTGGATTACTTTGTTCCAATTGTCACCACAAAAGCAAACAAGCAAAAAGTAGCATTTGTACTGTATACGTCCACGATCAAACACAATCGAATAATTCAATGCATTCATTTGACTCCTAACACATTTGATCTTATGCTTGTCACTGGTCACACCCCACACTCGCATGGTGCTCTTGGGTTGATCCTGAGCTCACGTGCCAGCAGGTGCCAGGGTCAAATGTGATTGTGTTCCTGCTGAAACCAGAAGGCAGTTGTCACATTCAATTGCACCTGAGACGGACCTGTCTGTTCTGAGTCAACTGTGGACACAACTATGTTTGAAGAGTAGAGATTACCATCCACAGCCACTTGCAGACCTGAGCATCCCCAGGTGGCACAAGTGTTTGGAGATTAGAATCTGTCCTCAAAGTGAGACGGGCAGGACAAACATACCCCTGAGCTGTGATCCACTGCTTGCTTACTTAATTTAAGAGGTGTTGTTTGCATGCGCAGTAGACTATGGCGTGACCGCAGGGCACAGGTGTAGCCAGGTCTTGCCACATTAAACACATTTTTGACCGTTTAGAGTTTTTAAATCTATTTAAATCACAGGACGCACTGCAAGGGGCCAACATACCCGATTGTTATCAACACATATATCGATTTTTAAAGTTTAAGGTTAAGGTTAAAATAGACCGCTTAACAGCTTCATTCATGTTTTAGAAAGGCGTGCTAAAAAATGGATTGAACACACATCTGTTGTGTACATGGTCTTTACAAAGGTCTTATCCCCTGTACTCTTCCTTAACTTTCCCACCCCCTCTTTCACCCACAGGTCTGATGCCCCCCCTGACCCAAAGAACCACTCTATACTAATCCTCTGGCTTCTCTTGGCCAATCCCATTGCACTTGTAATCTGGTGACAGGATACCTGCACAGATTACACTTTAAGCTTCAACCTCAAGCATGTGTCACCATAGTGTCTTCACGAATAGTTCTTTCCCTGTCTGCCACTGGCACTGTCACATTAGACTAAACTATGCGTTGGCATTTAGTTATGTTTGTACATTTATCTCTCTTTAAAAAAGTACCAATTAACAAGATGAAAGTTATTGATAACTTGCTGATCTTTAAGTATAGCCTTCTGGACAACAGTCAAAAATAAATATAAATTAATACATTTTCATCAATATTTGCTTCATTTGTGTAATAATAAATCAATCGATCAGTTTGATATTTGTGAATAACCTACTCCTTCAAAAATAAAAAATAAATCACTATTTAATAATAAATAAATAAAACTGAAGCCCAGACAGTTTTTCCTAAACAGCATTACTGGAGTAGGAGCTGGTTTATCTGGAGTTTACTCGAAGTTGATCCTGTCTGTACAGACACCTTGTAGAGCAGATCAGAGCCTGACAACCAGATGTCCCATTCACCTGACTCAACTCGGTTTAATAAAGTCACAGCAGGACGTCCCATGAGCTCAGGGGAGAAATCAGGATCCTCTCTCTGACTGATTACTGCCATTATAAAATAGATTTCATGTTTCCATCTGCCATTACAAATTTGCCATCATGACTGATGGTTTGCTCAAACTTTCATTACTTGAGTTCTTTTCACACAGATATTATTTTGAGTGCTTCACTCCAGTTTTTTGTATGCATGCATGACTGAAGACCACCTCCTGATTGTGAACCAGTCATGTGGCAAATCTGACATACCCCACTAGATACAAGCACCACAAATACAATCTTTATTATGATTAACAATTTAAACAAGCCATTTTTAATCTTGCCACAATGTCAATGTCACGTGTCAATTAGATTACCCTTACCGACACTCTATGGCAATACATATATAGCCACTAAACACTGAAGGCATCGTTGATAAAACAACAAAGGATAATACTTGCTGTGTTTCTAAGGCTTCTGACGTGCTAAAAAGAGGCACAATACAAGACCCGCCCAAACACCACTTGTGCACCACTCATGGAGCATCTTTGAAAAGCATTCCTACCTGCACCCACAATAAGACATAAGAGTTCCCAGGTCTGCCCCCCAAGAATGTGTAGTAGAAAGTACTTCGATGTAAAATGTTGCAATAAAATCATGCATAATGAATGTGTTTTCAACATTAGTTGTCATAATAGAGTGTGATGTATATCCTCATTGTGAATATTTTGTATTGAATGTATCCACTCACCCCATTTGAACATCATAGTTGTGAGCAGCAGTGTCTTCAGGTTTAGATGGAGCTTCCCCACTTCCATGGCGCGTCCAAATACTGGGGTCCGCTTAGGGCCCCCAGGATCAAAGGTCAATAGAAAGTTTAAAGCTCTAAAAAGTCAACATGGTGTTAGACTGAGATGTGTGGCTGTGTCTGGAGACATGCCACACACTTGTGGCAGTGCTAATGAGCGCAGCAGTGGACACACACAGACTGCTGCTCTGCCAGTTCATGACTCTGAGTGTGTAATCAGGCGTGAGAGCGGCCGGGCACCACGAAAACATGGGCTGGATTCACATGATAACGGCAGAGAAGAAGCCATACAGGAGTCAATTAGCACTCGATAAAAGGGACCACAAATAGATTCATGTATCACACACAATAAATATGATTTTACTCTTGTTGTAGCTTTGTTTGAGACACAGACAAAACATTTCAGTTTCAGTCATCTTTCAACATAGAATAGACAGTTTATTAAATTATGTTATTCATAACGAGCTCTGCAATAATGGGTCTGAGATACTTCCTGAGTTTGTTCCAGGATCAAGACATACAAAATCATTATGGGCTAGTTAATTCACCATGAAGTAGGGGAATCCATATAGAAGGTTATCGACTAAACTAATATATTAGATTTTGATAACAAAATAGTCAATAATAGACTAGAGTAGTTTATTGTGATCCATGTGCAGTTCAAATACTCCTGGCCAGGTTTTCACTTAGCATGCCATTGGTGGCTACAACAGCTTTAATTCCCTTGTAGAGTGGAGCTTAGTGGTCAGACACCCATCACTTGGTCTGTTTGAGGCTTGTTACCCCTTCGTCGCCCCTCTGCCACACCCTCCCTCAGCACCCAACACCCAAATGCCCACGGTGCTAATTGGATGCACATATGTTATCAAGTTTTCTTGTGTCTACAAACTACTAGAATATGTATTATTCCTAATAAAATGTATCTATGTATATAAATAAATATAAATGGCTGCATGGATAATTCACAAAAGATTTTCACTAAAATAATTCAGAATTTCCTTTGAAATTACACTAATCACAGGTACAGGTGCTTCAATGCTGCTGTACCTTTTCATTGAAGCTTCAGCCTTCTTTGGCCTGCTTCTAAATCAAGCATCGAAATGCAGGGATAAGCCTTTACCTGACACAAACACATTACAGACCTTATGTCTGAAGCCATCACTTGTATATGTCACATATAAGGTTTAAAGGCCAGGAAATTTACCCAAGGGAATCACACAATGAGGTCCCATAACTGTGTGAAACTGCAAAGAATAAATACACATCTATTCAAAGCAGTATTTCTCCAGTGTTTGAAGGCAGATTCACTTTTGAATCTTGTCAGTTCTCAGTGACTTCCAGTCCTGATCATCCTCCTCTTTAGGGTCACGGTTTAACATGTTGGCGATTTTTTGTTTGTTTTATAATTTGTTTGTTGAGTCTCCAAACTGTCATGATCATGTGGGCTCAAAAGTGTTTCGGGATGTATGAGGCCACAGCACCTCAGGCTAGGCTACTTAAATACCATTGCTGGCATGGATGCTTAAAACTTATCAAAAGCAGTTAAATCTCACAATGATGACTTTTTTAATGCTGATTCTCTTAGCTGTAATTGCACAAATATTATTATATTATATTTATTCATTTCAGACACAAGGTGGTCCATAATTAAAAGAAAACCATTTTCAGGCATTTTCAAACAACTCCAGGCGCTACATGAATTTGTACGTGGAATCTAAGTAGTCCCCCACAGGTGGGCGTCCACAAACAGCTGACTGGCACTATGCCACCTGGGCACACGTAGCAGAAGCCTAAAGGCGTCATTATAAGCCACTATGAGCCTGCAGAAGGTCCCATGTCCATAGTTCCACCACAGAGGAGCCGTGTACAGTGAAGTACAGTAGGCTCTGAACAAAGAGCACTTTACTTCAGAGGAACACATACTAAACTTTCTCATAAACATGTTAGCCTAGTTGACAATATTGCCTCTTGATATGTCTGTAATCCATCCAATCATCTGTCAGAAAATGTCCCAGGTATTTGACCTCTTTGGTAAGAGTGTATTAAAGTGTATTTCCGTAAATTCATGTTATGTTTCTGTACACTCCTTGTGAAGAGACAACCTTCAGAAATGCTCATTCCTATAGATCCCCATGGGAATTTTCCAACTTTCAAAAATCCAAAGAATTTTGGACCCACATTTTGCTTCATTAGTTGAACACTGATTGTGCAATACTTTATTTGTTTGTCACTATAACATAAGGGTTGTGAGCATGTACTATATCCTCCAGTACATCATTGCATAAACAAACTGAAACGTGCAATATCAGTCTGACCTTGAAAGTCGATTGGAATCAATGCTAGATTGGGACACTAATCAGTGATTGTGTCATGTGTTCGTCGCAAGCATAAGGATATTTTGTCCTGAACAGAATATTATTTCTATCAGTAGGTTTACTTTTACCAATGATAGACAGGGACTGAAGAAACAGTTTCTACAATGAAAATAACTTATGATCATGATGTAGGCCGAAGCAAGGACCATGTTTCTAGCATCAATTGATAGTCTTAAAGAGGGAATACAATAGCTATAGTAAAACACACATAAATTATAACATGGAGAATCTATATTGCATATCATTATTGTAACATACACTACTACACATTGACTATTGACGATGTGCACCTTTACACCTAGTAGGCACTATGGTTGCAAAAACAAATGGATACTAATTTGATCTATATGGAAATAAATCACATTTGGCAGAATTGGACTTTTACTGAATAGTTTTAGATTGATCAGGATCTATATCAGGATTTATACATGGAAGTTTGAACGACAATTAGTTTTGTTTTTCTAAATCATTGCCATATGAAAATCTGCATGGGGCATCAAGCCTTATACATAGTATCAAAACACTGTTTCAAACGTCACTAAAGTGAAAACACAATAATGATCCAGTTTTAACTATGACAAATGTTTTCGCTTGAGTTGAATGATTTTTGCATTTCAGAGGCCTGGTCTTACATGCTTTTGTAACTTTAATTTGTTATTTGAAATCATTTAAATTAGAAAGGTGTAGAGTATAAAAAACAAAAAGCACTGTTAACTATACCTGAATAGTTCTCAAGAAGAAAAGGGTGAAAACGATGCTGAAAAAGTACAGATTGTAGAGATTCTTCAAAAGGTAGGAGGGTGTCACAGCAGTTACCCGCTTCACTTAAGCCCAGTGTTGGGATTTGATTTGGAGACAGGCCCAGCAATGTGAATTATTCAGGAAACAAAGGCTTTGCTTTGGCCCCACTATAAGCCTTGGGGAATTCTCTTTAGACAAACTACTGGTGCAGCACCTGAAAATAAAATTAGAAAAATGGAAAAAGGAGCAAATCTAATTAAATCCGACCTGCTGTCAATCACACAGCAGCTCAGACTATGGCCAGGGCATAAAAGGGAGGCAACTGATTTAAAGCCCCCTAGAACTATGCTTCCACGTGTGTGCACACACACACACACACACACACACACACACATTATATATATATATATATAAAATTTATTTATTTATTTATTTGTTTATATATTTGTTTATTTATGTTTACATAAACATTTTGGGGTGAAAAATTTGACCTACAAGATGCTGAAATGGAGCTCAGAATTGGCACGTGCACGTCCTCTAGTGGTAACATTTGGTTCTGTCTCTCCAGGGGGTTTGAAAACACCCATATGACTAAATTTGTAGTGAACGCCATTACGGCAGGGAAGAAACTTCAACGAGCCTGTAATTTCGCTTTATGAGTTTATGTTTGTCATTCAATAAAGCCGTAAATAACAATACATCTGAATCTGAAAAAGTAATAGGCCCTTTTCACAATAGACCCGGCGAGTTCCGGTTGCCGTAAAAGTGCGGATCTTCACTTCACGTCTCATTCGTCCTCTAATTAGCCTTGCTCAAATAAGAAAACAATAATCTCGATCTCACAGCAGAGAGCGAGTGACAGATCATCCCTGGCAGCATGTTAAGACTTTTGCGTATGATGTAAATATGTCACCGGAGGAAATATACGTGTGTTTGTCTCAATGCTAAAGGCTAACATATCTTAACTTAAATATAAAACAGAGAATGAGTCTTGGATGAGAGTCGAAACGTATCGTTTTTTCTAAAACGGAGTCCAGATGACTACAACTGAATCTTTTTCTACAATTAAATATAAAAGAGACAAACTTGATACAACAAGATAGAATGTAAAGTCAAGTTTGTAAACAGGTTAGTTCAGTTTGTGGTGTTATTTTAACATGATTGATTATATTTATTACATGTTATAATCTTAGATACGAAACCACTTATTTTAAAAACATATAGATACCCCCAAGTATTTACATGGTGTGTAAAGGTCTGAACAGGCTGCCTGTGATTATCTGAAACGAAGGCATGCAAATTTTCCCGAAAATGTCAGATTGGCTGTGTATGTGGACTGGAGGAAGTTGGTTGGTTTTGGAGGCACTTACAGGAGGAATAATGACTTACAGCGGCAAAATGTCAAGCTTTGGGTGACTTTGCCTTGGATATAGTTTATGATTGAAGTTTTGCCAATTTGTGCTGATCTTTTAATTTTGATTAGAGACGTTTGCTGCTGTGGAAGATCTACAGACCTAAACTGGACTAAATCTAACCAAATTGAAAGTCATGAAGATAGGCCATTTCCAAACTGCGTCCTGATGTGTGACAATAGAATGTAAATTCTCAACACATTGCACTGTATTGTCTCTCTCTCACTCTCACTCTCACTCACTCACACACACACACACACACACACACACACACACACACACACACACACACATCCACACACACACACACACACACACACACACAGACTCACACACACACACAGACTCACACTCACACACACCGTGTTGACAGTGTTAGTTTGGGTCTTATAATAATGAGAAAACCCAGTGCTCTAATCTCTGCTGCTCTGGGCTGCGCTACTTAAAAAAATAATAAAATAATAATAATAATAAATAATATATTAATCAAATTAATTGGCATGTTTATAAATCTCGTAAATGTGCGTATTTTTTTCTAGTAAAACTGCTACTTTTTATATATGGCCCTGATAAGCCCTCGTTGTAACTCGCATCATTTATTTATTTTTTTATTCTTTTATTTGTTTTAAAACAAGACTCGGCTAATTCACCATAAGGAATCCGCGATTAGGAATGACTATAGCAGGAAGTGGAGCTCCGCATTTTTAA
Source organism: Chaenogobius annularis (assembly GCA_015082035.1). Taxonomy (NCBI): domain Eukaryota; kingdom Metazoa; phylum Chordata; class Actinopteri; order Gobiiformes; family Gobiidae; genus Chaenogobius; species Chaenogobius annularis. Next base: position 171,185 of record BJKM01000120.1, read on the forward strand.
GTCTCCCGGAACTAAGGTTTCGTGAAAAGGCCCTACCATGGATCTAGCGGTCTTTTTTTTTATGTCAGCCCGTAACTTCATCCTGTGTAATTATTCCCTGGAATTATTCTGGGGAAGTGGTTCATTTTCTGGACTAAAGAAGTAGAGATGGTTAGGATAATTTCAATGACAATTTTGGAAAATTAAACTCGGTTTACGTATAAAAATACAACAAATTAAAAATATATATGTTGCATCTTCTCATGGCTCCTCTAATCCATGTAGCCTGTTAGACAACGTTGAGGGTTTAGTCGCTACTTTCATTGGCAAGATGGATCCCGTGTCCATTATTAGAGCTTCGTGCTGTCAGATTTTAGGAGTTTTTTGTTTAAAGCTCTCAACTTCGTAATGCAAACTTATTTTTTGTTTAAAGACGTTTGTAAACTGTAACAGTGTCGGCCGGATTTGTCTCCGTGAACGTCAGCGGCGCAGTTTGCTCCGACAATCCTTTCAACTTGCAGACATTCTGTGAAGCTAACCCCAGCTAACTTCGTTATGTGAAGTGTCTTGCAAACAAAGAAGCTCTGCAATTATCTGGTTGGTTGGCTACATGCGGTTGAAACGTTTTGATGTAGAAATAGTTTTGCCTGTGCATCCTTTTCATCATTTTATTTGTTGTTGCCCGGTTTTGGTAGTCGCATTGTCAGCTAACGTAACGTTAGCCACCAAAGTTGCTAACTATGCAGGAATCAGTGTTTACAGAGTTGATGATGATTTTTATTTTGTCTTCTATTTCCCTTTGATCGTTTCACTATAATGAGACATTTTGGAATTATTATCGAACTCATTTTGGGTTTGCATTGTTTACATGACATGTCTTCAAGTTACATGGGCCATTAGCAGTGATTTACTAGTTTATAAATAGACATAGAGCTCGGGATTGTGACATCACACGAGTAGATTTTAAAATTTTAGCCCAATGATTTATAATAATCCAGTGTTCATTCATAAGTTGTCTAACTGTACAAAAGGCCCGTAAATTCTTTGTTTTCTATGCACTTGTATTTAATGGAGTGCCCAGTAGAGGTTGCTCCAGCCTTTGCATGATAGCGTGCTATGACATCACTGTGCTATATGACATCACATGTGCTTTTAAGATGAAGGTATATAAAGCAGTGGTACGGCTTTTAACCCTCGTTTTTTTCGTTCTTTTTTTTTTCTCTCTTTCTCTCCTTTTTTCTTTTCTTTTTTTTACAGTATAGCGTAAAATACATACTTTGAAGACATACAACTACAGTAGGGTAAATGCACCTTTCGGCTGCCAACCGCCATCAAAAGCACTTAACTTTCAACTTTCTTGAGTTCAGCTTTTTCTCTTTCTCACGCTCTTTCTCCTTCTGTCTTTCTTCTTTCTCTCTTTACGGTATAGCATAAAACACATACTTTGAAGGCGTACATCTACAGTAGGAGGCGATAAATGCACCTTTTCAGTTGGCTGCCAACCGCGATTAAAAGTAACAACAAAAAAGCAGCGGTATGAGTCCGCCAGACAGAGAAAATCAGAAGGCAATCTGTGTATACCTGTGAGGTTCAATAAAGCTCCTGAATCCGTCACCGTGTCTCATTTTCTCCACCTATTCGAGTATCCATCCGGGCCTTAAGTAGTGCTCTGGCCGGCACTCCAGAGCAGTGACAGCTACACACCTGAACCAGCACCTTACAGTCCACACAGTCTGAAGTTATCTCTCCAACACTAACTATAGAGTGATAAATGTATCCACCAGTTGTGACTCAGCAATTTATAAGGTTCCATCGCGTTTTTTGTCTACTTTTTACAATTTGTCTCTCAGAGGTTTAGTACGTCAGCAACAAACATGGCGGATTTGCATGGTAACAGTTGTTTTTTGACATTCCATCCCTTGTTCTATAGTTCTGTATCTTTTTATGCATGCTTAATTCAATATTTAATATTTTGGTGTACATGTCTTGCTGTTTTACTCCAGGTGTTGCAAGTTGCTCTCATGTGCCCATGGAGAAGGAGGTCTTTGAGGGGTGGCTGGAGTCAGTCTCTGCCACTTTCCTTACACTTAATGACCAGCAGCGTAACCAGGCTCTGGACCAGCTCATATCTCTGAGCGGTGCAGTGCAGCTCCGTCATCTGTCCAATGGACTGGAGACACTGCTTAAGCGTGACTTCCTGCGTCTGCTTCCTCTGGAGCTGGCCTTCTACCTGCTGCGTTGGCTTGATCCGCAAACATTGCTCACCTGCTGTTTGGTCTGCAAACAGTGGAATAAGGTCTGTATTGGTGATTATGAAAGACTTTGATAAGTTCTTCTGATCTAATGCTGTTGATCATTTTCAGGTGATAAGCTCTTGCACAGAGGTTTGGCAGACAGTATGTCGTGAGCTTGGCTGGAGAATCGATGAATCCATCCAGGATGCAACCCATTGGAAAGGAGTCTATCTAAGGGCTAAGCGGAGAATGATGCAGCTGAAGGACCAAGAAGCCTTTGAGACATCATCTCTCATTGGACATAGTGCGCGAGTGTATGCGCTTTATTATAAAGATGGTCTTCTGTGCACAGGTAATGTTCAGTGTGTTGTTCCTATGTTCAATTAAGCCCACCATTAATGTCACAGAACTGTTTTTGTATTTATAAGTAATTTCTTAACCTTGCACCATTACATCTAAGCCACACAACTGTGATTTATTACATAATTCAGTTTCTGATGCAGGGACACCACTTGAATAAACCCTAATCTCTTCGTTTTCAGGGTCTGACGACCTTTCTGCTAAATTATGGGATGTCCGTACAGGGCAATGCATTTATGGTATCCAAACACACACCTGTGCCACAGTAAAGTTTGATGAACAAAAGCTTGTGACTGGATCCTTTGACAACACCATTGCATGCTGGGAGTGGAGCACAGGAGCTAAAACCCAGCAATTCCGTGGTCACACAGGAGCAGGTTGTTCTGTTGAATTGCATAATGCTTGTAAAAAAAAAATTAAAAAAATGGTATCAATATTTTGTAGCCGCCATACCTATAATAATAGTGAAAGACTTTGTGGTTGTGTGTTCAGTCTTCAGTGTTGACTACAATGATGAGTTGGACATGGTGGTGAGTGGTTCAGCAGACTTTTCTGTGAAGATCTGGTCTCTGTCGACTGGAATCTGCCTCAACACTCTGACAGGACACACAGAGTGGGTCACTAAGGTACTTCTTACAACACAGCACTATAAACAATGACATATCTTGATGCTTTTAAATCAATTTAATACGTGTGCACTTTTGCCCATTAGGTCATACTACAGAAAAGTGAAGTAGAATCTGTGGTGCACAGTCCTGGAGATTATATCCTCTTGAGTGTTGATAAATATGAAATTAAGGTTCTGGTCTTTATTTACTGTTCCTTTTTTTAATTGATATTGTTTTGTAAATGAAATTACCGTTTGTTCTCAGGTTTGGCCATTGGGCCGTGAGATCAACTGTAAGTGTCTGAAAACACTCTCTGTTTCTGAGGACCGCAGCATCAGCCTTCAGCCACAACTGCAGTTTGATGGGCGCTACATCATTTGCAGTTCAGATCTTGGAGTTTATCAATGGGACTTTTCTAGCTTTGAGATTCTCAGGTAAAAGTATCAGAAGAACACGGTGGCAGTACATTTTTCATGGTTTGGTGGTTTGAAATGAGTATGTCCTAAAAGTTGGTTTGTTTGCAGGGTGATTAAAACCCAAGATCCAGCGAACCTGTCCCTGCTGAGCTTTGGTGAGGTGTTTGCGCTGCTCTTTGACAACCACTTTCTATATGTTATGGATTTAAGGACAGAGGCTATCTCAGTCCGCTGGCCTCTGCCAGTTTATAGGAAGTCAAAACGAGGGTCCAGCTTTCTGGCTGGCGTGACCTCGTGGTTAAATGGACTGGATGGTTGCAATGACTCAGGACTGGTGTTTGCTACAAGCATGCCAGACCATAGCATTCACTTAGTGCTGTGGAAGGAGAATGGATAGAAGACTGAACCTAAAAAAACAATTTGCGCACCTTGGAAATAAACAAACCTGAACTGACGCCAAGATGGATGATGCATGGACCAAAGCATTTGCATTTTATCAGTTTCTTCCTCAATCATTTTTTTTAAAACACACTTCTACTGACGCCCTGGATTTACACTTGGGATTATCTTGTACAGCTACTTCAAAACATGTCCATGTCAAATAAATGCACCAATGAATTCCATGTATAATACTTATCTCCCTGTACATCATTAGTCAAGTTTTTGGCAAATTAGCCCTCACTTTTAAGTGCTCTGTTAAATGCAAATGTGGCTATTGAGCTTTAATTTGAAAAATCATTCAGATTATGTAGCTAATTTGCCAAAAAAAACCTACTTTTAAATGTGGTCCTGCCTTAAACACAGGTACTGTAAATAGCCATGAACTGCAACCTTTAAGTCAATATGGACATCAGTTCACTTTCCTTTTATTCTCTCCTTTTTAACAGAAGCCCCTCACTAAACAGTTTATAAATGTTGATGCAATGGTAGTTACACCATGTGAACAATAATTCGTTTTCTGCTGGACATTGAGGTTAAATGTCTAATTTTGTGATGTGCCTTTTCATTTTGGACATATACAGATTTGTCTGCTGCAGTTGCACTGCAGCCAGTGAAGCAGCATTGTATGATATGTTTGATTGCTCAAACTATCTGGGCTCTAACAGTCAAAAGATGTCTGTAATTTTATAGGCATATTCCTGAGAGGATTTATTTGGTGAGTCGCTTTTATTAATTGTTGTGTTGAACATCAGGTTGATAATCTAAAAGGCCTTGGTACTTGACATAGCAGTGGTTTGTATATCCATTTTTATTGTCATATCTTGTCTGCAATCTAAAAAAGTTAAGCTTTTAAAGCCCATAGTTAACTGTAGACAAAAAAGGTGCTTTTTCTTATGCTTTTATTCAGCTCTTCCTTTAGTCGGCCATAGCTGGCTTTTGATGGTGTGATTTAGAACCTCTGATTTACAAGCCTTTTTTATTCTGACTATTATTGATGAACCAACATCAATGTCAAACATTTCATGGCATACATCAACTATTTACTACAGCACTGTTTAAAATATTTTGTATAGTAATAAATCAAAGGCAAGAGAGCAAGAGCCTGTTCAGTTTAGCTCACCAGCTTCTTTGCTGCAATAATTATATGTTAATATCAAAAACAGACCAATTATTATGTCTGTACATTTTATTCAGAATCAATATTATGACACTGAAAAATACAACCACAAATAGCAGTGCTATAAGTAATAAATTAAAGCAAAAAAAAAACAATGGTTTTTGACACTAGAAACCTGTACACATGCAACTCCTGAACTGAACTTGATAATATCAAAGTGTATTAAAACTAGAAAACTATATATTAAAAAAACCTAAATAAAATAACAGGTGTTATGTAAACACATTTTAAAGCAATACTTCATGTGTATTCAAGTGTTTTTCACTTCTACACATTTAGATCTGTGCAGATCATGTGTAATTGAATTGGCAGGTTTAAAAACACCAAATCAAAAGATACCTTTTCATTAAGTGTGCCTTTTATCTTGAAAGATACCTTTCATTTGGTATTTGAACAGCTCTAAGTAGGAGCAGTGCTCTGAATACGGTCCAAGATTTCATTATTTAGTTACAGGTTGTGAAAAGGACTGGCCTGTTCAAATGAATTACAAACTACAAATATTTGAAGCAACATGCCTCATAAAAGTGCTCAGAATAATAAAGAAAGTCAAACTGCAGTGCAGAAAATGTTTACACCCCAGGCCTATAGTCACAAACTAATTTGGCTCTAGTTTCTTTTTCTTCAAACATACACCAGGAGCTTTTGCAAGGACATTTTCTAGACACATTTTGTGAAGCAAGTATTTTTTTTTTTTTTTTAACAGCAGTGATGATAATGATTAAATCTGTAGTTTCTGTCTACAGGAATACGTATATTTATGTATTATCATTAACAACAAAATCAAATACCGGGTGATACTAAGCTAACATTCATACCAAGTGAATTATAAGTACCCTGGGGGGGCTCAGATTAGGTGAAATCTATTTTGTGAAAGAAAACGTAACAGCGACATTTTAAATTTAAATTAGAAACTGGTATGTCCATACTAAAAGACACAATGTAGTTTATCCTACATTAATGTTGTAGTTTGTGAGCATAGCCTGGGCATTATAGAGTCATGGTCAGGTTGTGAAGCAGCAGATGACTCCTGTTTGGACTTTGTTTGGGCTGATTTGAGTCCAAATTAGACTTTCCGCTAAAAATTCCTTCCTGGAGGATTTTTATACAGAAGAATATCAAACTACTTTTGCACATATAGTATGTCAAATACTCAAAATAAAAGTATTTCAAATAAATACAGTATTTACAAGGATATGATTGTAAAAGCTAGGTTCTTTAGTGAATTGCTTTAGTTTAGACAGGTGTGAAAATGAGAATTTCTGAATGAATGAATTGGACATCACTTTTATAGTTGCCAACGTTATGTTTGTTTTGGCCACTGAATCCCATATTATAAAATGTCCTATAGGGAAAATGCACACAATTCCTTCATTTACCAGATATTAGATACGCATTCTTGTTCTTGCTTGCATTTTAGCCACATAGATCAAAGCATTAATGGCTTCTCAGAGCAGAACAAATGTCATTGTTGCTCCTTCTTGAGATGCAAATTTAGCACAATTGTTCCTTATTATTCACATTATTATTGTTTCATAACAAAGTTGAAGTCCCAATAACACTGAACACAGATGTTGGGCACACTTAAGCTAACACCATTCGCCATGTGCTGAAGCTCCTCTCACTTTAGCAGAAACCCAACATGGGCTAGGGCATGACACTCACTCGCATCTTCACAGCAGCATCACGTCAACAGTGAACAAGAAGCTGAGAGCAAATTCACAAAGGGCCTCTCACATCTTCAGCTGCGATGTGAAACCAAACGTCCATCACCTGTCCACTCTGTACTTCTCTGCTTTGAGTCCAAGCAGTTTTGACACGTCTCCCAGACTGTGCCCGCCATCATTCAAATGACATCAGGTTTGCTGGTATCTGTTGATAGAATGCAGTGTGTGTGCAATGAGAAGAGACTGGCTGAACAACACTAGAAATCAGTAGCGTGCGGTGACTTTTATGGATGGGCAAGCAGACTTTGGGTTTTCATCAATATTTAGTGGATCATATTTGCACTCAAAAGTGGAAAAACTAACTAACATAAGGGTGAGTTTCTAACCCAGGTCATCCACATGAAAGGCAAATGCCTATCCTACTGAGCTAAACTGCCATACCTGTAAAATCTGATGAATGGATGAAATAGTCTCACTTCACCCGTCAATTAATTACACAAATTAGAGCTCTATGTTATTAAAATACTGCCGGTATTTCTAACTAACATCTAATCATTAGAAACATGAACAGAGCCTCAGCTACAAAGACTTTTCTCTAAAAGATCGTTTTTAAGTCAAGTTTGTTAAAACTTGTTGCTGTTGCTTCACTTCTCGCACATGCTCAGTTAGGGCAAAACCTGCAAACATCCAAGATTCCCACACAGGTTTATTCAGTGTGGTTTGAGGCTGTGCTGTCCTCAGACTTCTAAAAGAAGCTGCTGTCCGCTCTGGTTCTAAAATCACATGTTAGAGAGCGGAACATCATCGGGCCACAAAATGAAAAGGGATGATGAGCCAAGCTTCCCGCAGTATTGCCCAGCGGCCTGTAGTGGACGCTAAAAGACGCCGTGACCTCAGCCAAACTTCAGTCGCAGAAGTGAGGGGGAAAATGGGTTTATGTGGATATGTTTCAGAACTATTAAAATATGACACACGGTATTTTTAGATTTGATCAATTACTGCTTGCCTTGATTGCCCTGACCGCACTCTACGCTAGAAACTTAACAGCCTCTACAGTTTTGTACCTGAGGTCTGCTGCTTCTACTGGCCTCCTCAAGATTTTTGTGCCAGACGATCGCTGAAAATCTGGATCCCGTCTGGAACTTGTAAACATTGCCTGTTAGGAGATTTTAAATGAAATTACCAGAACTCACAAACCTTATAAGAAATTATTTTGGGCAGCACTTATACAGTACCTTTATCTGGGTCATTTAGCTGAAAAATATTAGGTCGGGCAGGGTCGTCCGGCAGTACCACAATCATCCCAGTCACACAGACCTTCTTACAAGGACTGGACTTATACTGGTACACATGAAAAATACCAATTTAATTTACAATTCTTTCATTTTAAATGAGCTGATAACTTCAAACGTACATGTTTTCTCTCAGAGGCTCTAAGTGCTTTCGCACCATAAAAAGTGAGAGTTGATCCTGATAGAGAGATCCAAAACCTTGTCCAGGATGACAACTACAAACATGCACAGAAAAAAGGAATTATTTAAATTGTTATTGAGAGACTGCGACTGAAATGATTGATACACAGAAATATGCCACCTTGGGTTTACGCCCCTCTTTTAGCAGCGTTTTTCTCCGGAGAGGTCCCTCGATGGTCACATTACTGGCTTCACAGCAGTTGTAGCAGTTTCCAGGAGAAGAGCTACCAATGAAATCATAGACAAAGCAAACACGTGCAAAGGTCAATGTTTGGATGGTACCATAAGAAAGCAAGTTAGGAGAACTAAGATGCACATAGAAGAGTCAGGCCTGTGCCTGTACCTGAACACATAGCTTCGACTTCTGGGCGAGGTGCGGAGCGGGACCCTCCAGTTCGGGCCTAGAGTGGCGTACATCCGGCTCCTGTTTTTCACAGTCAATGTGGGCTCAGCGCAATTATTTTCAATTAAATTCACAGGAACATTTACTGTATAAGCGCTCATTCACACACACACATACACACACGCACACACACGCACACACACAGCAAGGTTTCACACAAGCAGGTTGAACATAAATAATACACACAAATTATAAAAACATTGAATGTATGTAGTTTTGCTTGAGAAACGTATCATTTTCTGCTCAGTTTTATAATTAATATTCACCAAATGCTGAATTAAAAAAGAAGATAAATGACATTAGTTAATTGCTCACCTCTCTCCTATTCCAGGAGACAACTCTTCACCAAAAGAACTTTCACTGCTTCCTGTTGATGGACATTTTTTTGATTGAATTTTCATGTCTTAAGTGCATAAGAGATGGCCGTTTCCACATACCTAGTGACAGCCCATTGGACACTGAAGTGCTGTGTGGATCGGTCCTGACGGGGCTTTGTGATTCGAGGAAGCTATCGTCCAGCAGGTGGCGTGCTTTCTCTATGGGAAATGTGGCACTGCGGCTTTCAGACATGCCATACTGGCACATCATACTGTGGACAAGATCATCTTGAGTCAAATCACCTTCAGTCCATCGTAATGGAGCACGGTGGATGGGGACATATGGTTACACAAGGAACATTCTCATTAATTTTGCCAAAGACTTAAACATTTTATGTTTGGATTTTAAAAGTTTCAATATTTTGAATTGGAGTAAATATATTTTGACAAAAATATATTTGTGTCATGGTTTTGACTTACCACAAAGCTACCACCACCAAAATGACAAAAATTACTGGGGAAGAACCAGAAGGGCCCCTCCACTGTTCCACTGTTAGAGGTCACTCTAAAGCCCCGGACGATGGTGAGAACCAGTGCTACTCACTTGTTTCCCAGACTGTGGCTCTTCCTGTGATGAGAAGGAGGGGGCGTGGGGATGCGCACACCCACAGAAGCATCGGGACATGTCGGCCGCCGGTTGTACCTCATGGACACAGGGACCTCAGACAGACCTGACACAAACACATACACAGTAGCAACAGGTGAGGCAGATTTGTGTAAAAATATTCTGCTCTTCCGTGTCCGTCAAAAAAGCTGCAATCATATGAAATGTGGAGACCTTTATCCACATTTTTGAGGTTCAGCAGTGCTCTGGTAATATTTCAATATACATCACGTGTATCTGGAATAGAGATGTCAATATTATTAGGTTAAATCGATAATCGTGTATTGAAGTCACAATATGATCGTAATAATAGTCTTTTTTAGTGGAGAAATGTGATGATTTTAAATGAAGTCCTTTCTGCTCACCCTTTCCTCATAAAGCAGGTAACATGTTGAGGACCAGTAATGTGTTTTTTAAAAAAAGGATTTATTGTCGTTTTGGTCATTAATAATCGTTTAATTGTTGAATTGTTGGGACATCCCTCATCAGGAACACTCAGCACAAACTCCCTTCTAGTATATTTGTCTGTGGCTGCAAGATTAATCACAATCAAATATAAATCCTTATTTGAGGAGTCACAATGTCAGTCTTCTCTCATATGCAGATCCTCCCCGAAGCCAATATGCAGTGTGAACGGAATGTTGAAACTAACTACAATCAAAGAAAAATATTATCTAAAAAAAAAAAAAATTCAGCTACTTAACACAAAAAAAAGAGTTACATTATTTTTTGGTGGACGGCAGTGTTGAGACAAATATCCACGTGTTGATCTTGGCTGAGACACATGCATTCCTAATCGTGGTATTGGATGGAATCTGTTCAAATTAGTGAGCAGGACTCTGCTGCCAACAAGGGGAAAACTTTTGCTCATCTACAATTTGGTAATCGCAGTAATAATGTGCCGTTATAGTTGTAGGACTCTGTATAATGTGGCTTATAAAGTGATCCTTGAGGCAAAGGGGCCTTAAAAACCCCTTAATTAGTCGGGTCTAGCTAATAAACATGTGGTTTGTGTGCATCATCAGCAGTGATGGCTGCTAAAGGTAAATGAGGAAAGTATTTTATTTTGACAACATTTGAGCAAAAACAAAACAAAAGCCCCATTTAAATTTTATAATGGCAGAGATTTTCTTTCCTTAATGTGAAATGTGTTAGTTGTGTTATTTTTAAAATGAGAAAATTCTTGTGGCAACAGCTTTTAAAGAAGCCATGATTAATGATCAGCTCTGTGCTAACTCAGCTCCAACATTAAGTGCTCTGTTACTGCTTGAATTTCAAACAGGTTACAAAAACTGAAACATTGATCTGGCGTTTAATTTAGGGAGACAGTTTTGTAACTTGTGTTTTGCATGTCTTTTAGAAGAGTCATCACTGCATAGTTCACTGATGTCACCAGACCGCCTCACGCAATGTGCTTCTCAAAGGAGTACTACAGCAAGATCCAAAAACTAAATGAGAACATATTTCATGTTTGCTAAGACCATTTTTATTTCATTTCACGAGAGAAAATGTGGTGCCCGAGTATTTATACAGAAATAATGTTAAGTCTGTTCACAGAAACTAAATTCATCTTTGGGCAGAAATGTATTTCCTCATTTAACAACATAAAAATCACATACAACATGCTACAAAGCATTTGAAGCCACTTTGATAATGAGTGTCATTTATTTTGGTCTGTCTGAAAAGTTGGAGCTGTGAAATGTTTTAATTTCACAGTCCCAGCCATAACGCATTGGACTAGAATGTGTCTTAAGTGGAAGCAGACAAAAAGAGTGGTCACCACAGTAACAGCTGCAAACAAACCCCCACATGTGGCGGGTCATGTATGAGACTATGGAAAGTGATCAGTGTGGTCCCAAGACACACTGGTGTAATCAAAGGGCTATTAACGGCTCTGTTCATGGGACAATTTAGTCAGCTCCAACTCAACACACTGCGCAATTAAACTATTCACCTGAAATAGTTCTCTGAAATTGTATTAGCAAGATTTTACTTTCAATTGCATGCAGATTTGATCCTTGGACAACTGGCATGTTGTTTATTACTGAACAAACAACAGGCGGTCAGTTTTGGTCCACATCTGTAAAATAGTGTGCAAACTTTAGGTACATCCTGAATACTCTGTTCATTATTACGAAAAACTGAGCAGACGCACATTTGAAAAAAAAAGTGTTTAGAAAAGGATGCATCCAGAGGTCCAGCTGACATGGACTCAGTGGGATTCAGAGAGGCCAGTCGACCAACAAATACATGTGGCACTATATAGCTTTATAGCAATTTGTTGATTACACTTCTTGTGTTTCAATTCACTGTAAAATATTAGTACATGTTTTTTTTAGATTCACGTAAAGAGGAGTACACTGATGTAAGTAAACAATAAATGGACTGTGCCTAAAGCAAGACATGTCCCAACTAAAGCAGAAATAAACACTAACAGCAAAATGAAAGTAGCTCTTTAACTGTTGAAGTCACCAAAGAAACTAATACCATGGGTGTAGTGTTGTACTATCAGCTACTGCAGTTTGAAATGCAATGGGTTCAAGCTGTTCATTTCTCAGTTTCCAATAATCACGTGAACATCTCCCACAGAAAAGGTGTCACTTTGATGTGGTTCATCTTTTTTCACTAGTTTGACCTACATCCAGCTTCTGGCGTGTTGCAGATGCATTACCTCACCTCAACACACCAAAAACATTAGTGAGCTGGAGAACGGATCAAGTCGTCACGTTTTCTTGATGCAGCCTTTACTGCAAAGACTTAACTTGGCGGGTAATGAAGAGCACTCTGGCAGCTTTATTGAAAATTAGGAACAATTAGGTAAGAGACTTTCATCTTCATTTTACCATTAGCAATAACTTGCAATATCCCAAAACCTAAAGTGAAGTCACTTGAGGGCCCTAGCTTCATGTTGAGAGGTGTAAGCAAAGGTGAGAAATCATTATAATGGACACAGCTGCCAATGTTTAGTCTATAGATGATTGGCCCTGACATTCCTGTACCTGTGATGTCCTCTTTAGATGAAACGATTCGAGGGGAGCTGTTTCCAGGTTCAATCTTCAAAGAGATCCTACAAAGAAACATGTTTAAAGACTTAGCAGTGACAGTAGCCAAGATTCCATCATAATTTAAACCAGGGTTTAGGTTAAAAATGCACATTTAATAACCACATTATCAACATCATAAAAAGTAGAAAACTTGAGAAGAAAATAATTTTGGTGAGTTTGAGACTTACTGAATCCAGGTTTAAAGTCATATACTTTTGAGTGTCAAAAGCAGTTCAGTATTAAAACTTCCAGTCCTCAGTCACGTATACTCCTCAACAGGACAAGCTCTAGCCTTGTGTGTGCAATGACAACTATTATTCAGCAGCTATAATATAAGTAGAACCAATTACAGGTTCATTTTCTCATAAAAATCAGCCTGATTTTGAAAGAATTAAACTTTTTTTGGTCACAAAATTAAACTGTGAAAGGCCAACCAAAAAGCCTGAATAATCATTCAAGCTGTCTGCCTCGACCAATACGCTGGAGACATAATCAAAGACCTGCTAATAAAGATTTTAATGGCAAATCTAAAGAATCCTGCGCTGTGAGAGCTGAACTGAAAGGAGCTGAGGTCTGAGAAAGTCATCAGCCGTGAATGTGCTCCCTGTGGACACAGATAAACAGCCCACTGTCTATTTCCTGCACACTTACTGTACTTTTTGCACACCTCAGTCTAACACAGTGGTTCTCATAAGAACCGGTACTTAACAATAGATTTTTTTCAGGGACCAGTAGAAGGGGGTTGGACTAGTAGCACTGTCGCAAAATGCATAAAACCCTTACAGTTTTAGTTTTACGAAATGGTCTTCTGTTTAGTTAGTTACATTCACAAGGAAATACCGACCATAAAAACAGAAAGATTTTCCTTTTGGAGCCTAATACATCTGATCTAACATATTCCTACAGCTTAGGGATGTCGCGATTATAATTTTAAAGTCACGATTATCATGAGGAAAAATATCAACATTTTTTAATATATATATATATTTAAACTTGCAAATACTCCTGTGAGAGGTAAATTTGGTTTTATAACAACTAACTTCCCTACCCTTTAATACAGCATATTAATTAACACGCTGCCGTGACTCGCGTTGTCTGGAGACATTCCTGCGGTGAATCCAGATTCCAAAAACCCCACGAATAACCTATCGTGGTCATAAATAATCGTGACGATCACAAAAACGGTTAATCATGACATCCCTACGACAGTTAAATATTTATTTTTGTCCTTGTGTTTGTAGAATGACCGGCAAATGGTTTCTGAAACCTACTTAAAGTTGTCATCCTCCACAAACTTCTGCAGCTCCTCAATGTAGCGAACAGACATGAGGTACTTCTGTACGTGCGGCAGGGTCATCAGGTGATCTAAGGGGAACCGGAATGCATTTGGTTTGTGTTAGCAGAACAAATAAATCTCACAATATAATAGAGGATATGCAAATAACATCACAGCATTGAAAATGTTAGCAGTGAGTTGGAAATCTGCGTGTCACAGGTGAGGAATTACATTTTCTCCTTTAAAATTTCAAAACACATGTAAAAGCGCTGCTACAGTCTAATAACAAATATCTACAGTTCTGCTAAATATTTAGTTAGTATTTAGTGTACCTAAAAAGAAAGAAAATAAAGTAAACACAAGTAGAAAACCAGATACACAACAGGTACACTGCAGCTACGCACATTTACCACATTTTCCCCTTGGGGACAATAAAGTTGAATACAGCCCAACCCTTCTTTCCTGAAATAAGATATTTTTAAGTCAGTTTGTTAAGGAAATTATTGTTGTGGAGCGTTGAAGTATCCTTTATCTCCCCCCATCATTGGCAACAGAGAAACAGAGAAACTTCTATGTTGAATTTCCATTTCACTGTATAAAGTTAATTTCAATAAAACATTCACGCCACGGACACAGCAATTTCTCATCATTTCAGAATGATAAGAAAGTAGGACAGTTCGGACATTTAAAACAAAAAACGTTATCTTTTGACTTAGAAAAAGTCTTCAACATATTGCCTATAACTGGAAGCTGTACACCACTCTTGAGTCAATGTACTGAACCAGTGAACGTGTTCTTACCATAGTTACAGGACATCTGCAGATCTGAGATGACCCTCAGAAGGTTATTCATCTGATTGGCTCTCTGCTCAGTCTCGATGATGCTGTCTGAGGCGGGATAGGCCGAGTCAATATAGATCATGTCCAGCAGGTAGATCCCTGTAAAACACATTAGAAGAACTGAACACACTTTCATTCGGACCTTAAGCTGAAGAGCAGTGTTTTTCCCTTTGGTCAACTGTGTTACCAGAAATATGTCAAAAAATAAAGGCTAATGTGTGATGAGTCACACACTTTCCTATAATTCGTCTTAATTACTATGTGCAGTTGTTTATAAAGTTGAGTAGAAATGTTCCATGTGCAGCACTGAACTGTCTATATTCATCAGTGTGCACATGATCGCATTAAAACTATTTTTAATAACACAAAAGTCCAGCAGTGCAATCATTATTATTAACAGAATAACCAAAGTAGATCCAGAGGCATCATGTGCGACCACCAACAAACATGAGGGTGAGACTCCCGCATATAAATTCTTCTGCACTTAGTGAAACAGTAAAACGGAAAGAGTCTCATGGGGTTATTCTTATGCTCAACTTTCCAAATAAAACCAATAATAACGGTTTCTTCAAAGTTGGCGTCATGGTGCACTGGAAAAACCTTGAGTGACAGTGTTGTTGGTCTTTGAGTAACATCTTTTCCAGTCAAAACCACATGAATTATACTGTATTAGGGTTTAATGGAGAGCAGGGTGGCCTACAAGTCAATGACAGGGCAACTGAAGAACTTGTACAGTAGGAGGGCGAACTACTGTAAATGATGATAAATACGTAATGTAATAGAATGATATTCACTTATTATTTCCACAGCAAATGATCTACCTCTTTGTGTGCAGCGTATTTGTTTAAAGAAATACAAGTGAAGAACATACCGCACACAAATCTGCATATCATGTCATTGACCCCTTTCCTAAAGTGTGATACAAGCTTTAAAGTTTAAAAAGGTGCACATGTAACTTTTAGTCCGTGGCACAATCACGGTACATGTTATTATTGCTCCGATTTGACCCTCCACCAGAAAAGTTACATGGTGCGCCTTCATTTTCAATCAAAGCACATGCTGTTTTCATGTTAGGCTGTTGTTAAAACAAATACAGTAAATCTTTTGTGAGATCACAAGAGGAAAAGGTTTCCGGGGAAAGGGTTCATTAAATGCCATTGCAGAGCAGTATTTAGCGTTTGTCTGGCTCTGCTTTTAAATCCCCAACTGTGTTTTGAAAAAGTATAATTAGAGACTCCTGGCTTCATTTAATAGCTCCACAGAACCCTTGTAATCACAATATTTGTTATGCATCTGTTTACACTGGGCAGCTGGTTCTGATGTTGAACATATGTTGACAACAATCATTTCTGTCACACAATAAAACAACATCAAATAAAAGCACTCACACAACAGATGATTATGGTCTTCCTCAGAGTAATGTGCAGGTTTAATGGTGCTGGTTTTATGTTGTAAGCTGGCATGTTAACAGGGGCTGGGCCAAGAAATCCAGCAAAAAATATGTACAAGCAAGTGACATGTGGGCTCTGAAGAAATAAGCCATTTATTGAGCATTTCAGGCTTATCACAAATTGTATGAGCCTAAAGTCAACCAATATGATTTTCCCCCCAAACTGATTCACGCTAAAAGAAAACTACTGAACAAATGTGTAAGTAAGCATCTCTCTGTGTGAGAAAAGTGAGATGGTATTAGTAGCCATGTAAGAAATATTTTTTTCTTTTTCTTATCTTTAATATACTTAAAGTTTTTGCTACTCTGCACATAACACATTCTAATCATCCAACAACTGTTAAGCTTTAAACTGTAAACGGACCACAGTTGGAGTGAGTGACGTTTGAGGCGAGACCGCGTTTAGTGGAAACATTATGTGGATCCATCTCCTCTTCTGGAGATAGGATGTGGAAAAGCTGAGTTGATTTACGAGGGATTGGAAAGAGCAGAGGGCACAGGTGGACATGCTTGGGTATGTGCATTAATAAACGTTACACAGGTCCAGTAAAAAGAGCTGCAAACCACCTCTGCACCTGTGCAGGCGGCTCATTGTGGCAGCAAACCAAAGACACTTTCATTTCATATAAGCAAGGAAAACCTATGAATGACACAACACGGCCATGGAAACTGCATGGGCTAGCCCACTTGAAATCTGAAATCCAGACTGAAATAGCATTATAAAATCAACTTCGAGGAATATGACAAACAAGGACTTAGCGCACTGACAGCTAATGCTTCCATTGTGACAACTACTCAAGAACTTACAATGTTGGTGAGCACAAACATTTTTTCACTTGTCCATGTCTATGATCAGAAGAGGCAACTTTGTTTATTCACGCAGCATTAATCCAGTCTTATCATTTTCCGTTTCATTTCAATATCCCCAAGTATTTTACACTGACTACTGCAGTCAGGGACATGTCTTTATTCATGGCTTTCAGCTGTGACAACACTTCACCGTCGCCATAGCAATTAAGCAATTTAATCAAAAAAAACCTTCAAATCAGGAAGGAATTGTTTACCCGAAACCCATGAATAAAAGATCAGGATTGTGTCGCCACATCTCATAGAATTCAAACTTAGCCTAATATTGAACCAAGGGAGAATTTAAAATGCGAAGTACTGGGATTAGTATTCACACTAAAGTATTGACACTGTGGTGAGATCAAAGTATTTACCAGTGACCCAGCATTTAATGTGTCTTTTTTAATTTACTTTTTTATATTGTTTTGGTTATTCCACTTTTGTTTACAATTTATTTTCTTTTTTCCTACAACAAAAGCAAACCGTAGGAACAAGGAGCAAAAAAGGACACAGATTATCCAAACAAACCAAAGTCCTAAACAGGTCTTTTACATGTTCAACCAACACAGGATTTTGCCAATGAGTCAAATAACATTTGATCCCGAACTCTGTTGTGAGTCGTAAAAAGAAGTCTTGCCCCAATGGGAGATATAACTAAAAGTCAGAGGGTCAGAGGTCAGATGCCTTGACCTTCAAGAGAAGAATACTGGGGAAGCTGGGGCAGGAACAGCAGTTACCTGTGTGGTTCTGCTCCAGTGGCATTCGCCTATTTCCGGTGAAAGTCTTCTCACATGCTCAGTCAGTGTGTGGTCTCGGGCTGACGTCAGCTGAAGCGGTCAAATGGAAAGAGTATTCAATGAGACTGACCTGACCCCAGTGCTCTGTCCACTCTGTCTTGGTTATGCCTTTTTTCAACGTGACAAAAAGTACCGGAGCATTTCTTGATCTATGGATGGAGACAAGTGCTATTCAACCTCAGCACATGCTTTCGTTTGTGTTTTTGTTGAGAGGGAATCTTTCAAGTTAATAGAGGGCATTCTCAAACAAGTGCAAAGTGCTACCTGGGGCCACTGGATGATGAAAACGGAGCCATGTTTTGTTTTTCAGGATAGATTAATTTACGAGACGGTGTTTCAGCACCCTTTGGAATCTACAGTCATTTCATGGCCTGACTACAGTAGGCCAATACGACCATTAAGTTACTCAGAGAGGAACTTAGCGCCACAGTAAGTTGTGTGCCTTCAGGGTGTATAAAAGATGAAAGACTGATGGGAGCTAAGGGAGTTGGAAAACCCTTGTGGAAACACTGGTTAGCACCTCAGCCTGTCTGGCCCCAACACAAAGAGCAGAATTTCAGTCTGAATGAACTGTGGGCTCAATACACATCATTATAATTCAGTGCTATAGTTTTCTATCATGTATCAGAGTGACACAAATAACGTAATTACTCAAACACTGTTCTCAAAGTGTTATTTTAAAAAACTAGAAGGTATAGAAATCTCCACCCATCTCGCACAGAACTGAACTGTCTGATTAGACGAGACGAGGACTAAACAAATATTTTCCATAAAGGTTTCTCAGACCCTAGTGTAACGTTTAATGTCTTTCAGCTGCACTCTAAAGTTTGACAATTTCACTTCCTGTCCGGTCTGACAAGGCTCTAAATCATTATTTTGCTTATGGCCCACTAATACTGCAAAATGTTAAATGAACATGAATAAACAAAAAAGCACTTGAATAGAACATACATCATACATGGTCTATAATGTTGCTCTGGTTGCTATATCTCACAATGGTGAATCAGAGCAGACTCAAGTTTGGACTTGCACACAAACATTTTTATAAAGGCTCTTATGTGAGAATAAAGAGATATAAAGATTGGGCAGAATATGAATGCTGTGCCGCTTCATGAGAGATTGTGGTTCTATTGAAAATAAACACAACCTTTCATTCTTTTATTGCAACTAAAGCATAAATCAAAGCTCTTCATTTTTTCAATATATGTCTTTTGTTGTAAGACAAACGTGTGATGAAAAGTGAATCATTTCATTTCAGCACGTCTCACACAAAAAGATTTTCGAATAAGCTTCTAACATGGCAACATAACAAACTGTTGGCCCATCTGTTCCAGAACCGCTCAAGTTACTTGAACAATGCAGGGTAACAGGAAGAACATTTGAAATACTTTATAGCACTACAAAAAACAATACATGTAATTTTATACACTTGTCCAGAGGAACATAATTTAGAGTATAATGTTATAATGTTATAATGTAAATGTTAATTTCTTGGATCCAGGTGAAATTATGAGACTAATTTAGATAGTTCGTGTGGACTTCCGCATGTATTTAATTGTTAAGTCTGTGAACTTGTAAAGCAGGAGTCTCCGTGTAGAGTCTATGGGTCAACAATCACATGCTCCAGTCCAGGCTTGTCTGTCCTGAAGACGCTTACATAAGCGTCTGGTCCACTCCTGTCCCCCTGCAGTGTCCCAACACAAGAATTGGAATAAAGCAGAAAAAGCGGTGCCGTAAGGGACCACCAGGGCTCAGCAGGGGTACTGGGAGGAGGGCCAGCCCTGTGTAGGAGGTGGGACAGGAGGCGTCCCAGCAGCTCACAGCTTCATTACTCGTGAAGAGACTCACTTATGATGGAGGAGGGACAGCAGGAGGGCTGTGCTGCCTCTTTGTGTAACAGCAGCTGAGTGAGCACACAACAGCTGAAGACATTTGCCCTGGAACTGGACTGGGCTTCATTTTAATATTAGGATCCAACAAAATGATCCCATATTTATGTGGATGACCGCAGAAGCCTAACTTGGCAAAATACAAGGAATATATGGAATTAAGTGGAGGTGAGATTTATCATTATTATTTATCAATTCTATTACGAATTATGACTATTACTATAATAGTAATAGTAGCTCTGATGACCTTTTATAATTTTTTATTGACATGTTCTTTATGGAAAAGTATTCAACAAGCGGCAAAAAAAGTGCAGCCTACTCCTTCAATAAGCCAAGCGTAAAGTACTTCATTCTGTTTTTTTAAAGTGATGAAAATAGTTATTTGGAAAAAAATAAATACATTTATAGATAGATAAGATAGATAAGATAGATAAGTCTGTGAAATCCCTCTTTTGTCCAGGAGTGTTCCATAGCAGAAAAAGATTCTGTTGTTGTCATCTGGACACTGTTTTTTTGAAGGAAAAAACTAAAGAAAACAACAGAGACGCTTCGACTTTCATCCAGAAGTAATTCTCAATCTGCGGATCTAGTATGAGAAGTAGGTGAAAGATAAAAATCTGAGTTCTCATATTAGGGCCGCAGATTGAGAATGAAATGTCAGTGTCCAGATGTCTCCAACTGAATCTTTTTCTACGATATTGAAGAACAATTACTATCATGACCCATGTCTGTTGGCACTTTATACGAGCCTGCTTGACAGATGGTGATGGGCTTTCATAAAGGCTGCGTGCTGCTTGTTCTCTTGATGGCCAATGACAACATAAACTTGAATTTAAAAATTCAATCCCCTAGAGACTTGATTATTTAATTTTAGGCTAAAATGTGGTAACGACCACCGACCACCATTTACGTCAGGTGTGCTGAGTGAAAGCCAAAAACAATCAAATTTTAAAATACATTTTTGAGTTTTGTAATGCCATATAGAATAAATTATAATCTTTGAGAGAAATGTCTTTCTAAATCTTCTGTGACTGGATTACAGCATGTTATGCTGAGCACTGCGGAGGAAGTGTCCAATTCATCTCCATTACAGCACCATAGTAGATACAACACTGCAGGGCTTTTAAAAAGAGCTCCACTCAATCTCAACTGAAAAACACTCACAAATAAATTGTTACAAACCTTTTAGTTTATGGACACGGCGGCCCCATTTGACCCAGATGAAGCTAAAAGGTATACATTCTATTTAGTATATTTGCAGATAAAATGAGATTTTCTATCAAAAATAAAAAATGTACACCCTTTACAGAGTCTTAAAACCCCTTATCCCAGCTCATGGCATGCTTTATAATCAGTTTAAAAACCTGCTTACGATTATTTTATTATTAGATTAGTAAAATATATTAGAGACATTTGATATTCAATTTTCTTTAAACACACATACTATACTGTATACAAAATACTAAAGTTACTGAGAGAACTGGCACTGGACATGTGGACGAGTCAAGAAAAAGACAGATACTCAAACGCTCAGATGATGCTTAACGAACACCTCTTCTCAAAATGTTATATTTCAGCAAATATGATCTGATGTGATGGTCTTTGGGGAAAAAAACCTGGTTCTGTCAAGTCTCAGTTGTGGTCCTAATCATACTGTCCAGGACCCAAAATTTAACCTAACGTCACAAATGCAGACTACTGCTTAGTATGAATTTGTGACAAAAGAACCATGATCATTTGATTATTTTCCGTCTTTCCTCTTGCAGGACTTAAGTCCAGGACCATGTTTGTCTCTGCTCTGGTGGTCTTGCTGCTGTCAGGACCACTCAACACTCTTCAGTGGGAAACTCAAGAGATTGACAGCAGTGAGGACATCCTGGAGAAGGATTATATTTACCCTCAGCGCCACAAACGTACTGTTGACCAAAGTGCTACCCAAACAGATAAATGCTCCTATACCTTTATCGTGCCTCAACATAAAAACAACGGTGCGATATGTGTGAACTCAAAGGAGCCCGAGGCCCAGCTGGAGAACTGGGTTCATAAGCAGGAACTGGAGCTGCTGAACCTGGAGTTGCAGAAGCAAAGGAAACAAATAGAGGCTCTGCAGCAGCTGGTGGAAGTGGATGGGGGCATTGTTAACGAAGTCAAGCTCCTGCGCAAAGAAAGCCGCAACATGAACTCCAGAGTGACTCAGCTGTACATGCAGCTGCTGCACGAGATCATCCGCAAGAGAGACAACGCCCTAGAGGTGTCCCAGCTGGAGACACGGATGCTCAACCAGACAAACGAAATGGGACACCTGGCCACCCGCTACCGGGAGCTGGAGCACAAGTACCAGCACCTATCAATGATCGCCAGCAACCAGAGCACTCTCCTGGTGCACCTGGAGGAACGCTGTAAAGGCTTCTCCCCTTCACTTAGCTTGGATCGGGACAGGAGCCCATCGCTGCGTCCACAGCCCCCCGTGGTGCACCAGCCTCCACCACAGAGTCCTGCTCTGTCCCCTGGGGGCTACAGGCCCTTTCACCCTTATACACTCCCTCGACACAACACCAAAACCTTGACCAATGTCATGACCAACTCCATGACCAACGAGATCCAGAACGACCAGAATCCCAAGGCACTGCCCCCTCTTCCTCCTCCCACACTGCCCAGCTCCACACACAGCTTCACCAATGAGCCCTCGGGTGAGTCCTGACATCTTCCATTTTACTGTCACGCACTTACGCCGTCTCAGGCAAACACCAACGACAGGGGTTGTGGAAATGTTGAAAGTAAAGTAAGATCCAGATCTTCCACTAAGCTTGGACAGAAGCAAGTCTGCTGGTGGATTTAGCAATTGTGCATTGTATTTGGGTGGACGAGGGAAATAGGAGTGTCCAGAGGAAACTCACACAGAGACACAGGGAGAAGCATGCAAACTCTGCAAAGAAAGACCTGGGCTCAGGCACAGTATCATATTAAAGAGGAAATTAATTTGAAATGGACAAAACGATGACAACAACAATGACCACTAACACTTAGGCACCTTCTTGATTCAAACGATCAATCACAACAATAAACTGCACACGAGAACGGTAAAGTCTTAATGGGAACACAACACATCACATCATCCAATATAATACAAATAAAAGATCCAACAAGTTAGCGATGTTTAAGACCCAAAATGGTTGTGCTTGTGTGTAATAGTGCATGTTTCAATTTATACACAGTCTGTCTTTGTGCCGGGATAAGCAGAAATTGTTGATTTAACAAAAACAACATCCAGATGGAAACAGATAAAAGGAACCATTTACAAATCTGGTAATAAAATGAGAATAGAAATGATGTGATGTAGTATAGAACGCCCCAAGGACCGATCTTATACGCTCACGTGAGTCATGCTGACCTACATTAAAGCTAATGCATGCGGCAGGTTCTCAGGCTACCGCACTCGTTTTCATGTCACGTCTAGTTTAACGATTTTCCATCCTATGGGACCGTTTTCTAAACAGGTGCCAGAGAGAACCTCAGTATCGTTCAAACTTACCATGACATGAGGCAATACTCTCTGGGATTTTTGAAGGAAAGGAAACAGATTTTTCCTTAAATAAATAACAGATCAGGCACATGAAATGGTAGTATAAAACCTGCAAGAGAACATATGAGCAAATCTAAACACGGTACACTCAACATAAATGTTTTTAGAAATTCTTTCATGTGCTATATTCATTTCCAAGTCATATCTTCTCAGGTACAGAGCGGTTTTATTAATGGAAATATTTATTACTGTCTGTATGCACAGCCAGTGCTAGCGCTTCAGACTGGAAATTTCGTCATATTTGGCAAAAATAAGACGAGGGCAAGAGTCACCACACTTTTCCAAAGGCTACACGTTGTAATACTGCTGTGATCATGGACTCGTTCCGACGGCGAGCACAGTTAACACAGCAGAATGTGATAAAAGCAGGCTACGCTCTTTGCAGGGCCATTTAAAGACTGTCTGCAGGCTCTGGATGATGGCTACAGCGTCAACGGCATGTACCTGCTCAAACCGGAAAATGCCAACAAGCTTATGCAGGCTTGGTGCGACATGAGGCATGACCCCGGTGGGTGGACCGTAATCCTGAGAAGACAAGACGGGTCAGTCAACTTTTTCAGAAACTGGGAGACGTATAAGGTAAATTATGTTACTATTGCTTTGAGTATTAAACTTACAATTATATAGAAATGTTAACTGTCAAAAGGTCAACTTAAAGCAGAATATCTTTGTAAGTTAAATAACTATGTAAATAATGTATTTTTTGGGGCGATTGACGTGTCAGTCGTCGCCCCCTGCCCCCATTTGCCGGCTGTGAAACCCTGGCTCTTTTTTAAAATATTTGGCAATGTGAAATGTTTTTGTATGTGAATCTACCGAAAAAAAGCTTTTCCCTTTATTTTCTGACCATTTATTTTCACAGGGGAGCTGCGGGGGGGCTCTATTGCCAGAGTTAATTAGTTCTGTTTTAACACTTAAAACCGTTTGGCTGAGATTTGATCACATATCAAGTGGTTTGTGTTCTTAGCCAATAGAACAGTCCAAGAATATGTTTTTCTCTTATTCCCAATGAACACTTGACATTACATAATAAAGCTGCACAGGGCGTTGTGTTTTATAGTAATACAAAAGTCCTGCAGTCTACAGGGTAAATAGCGAATAGTTCCAACAGCATCAGAAACACAAAAGGAGCAGCCAAACAAGACATGCTGGAGCTATCCTAGAGCCCATTTCTCTTCCCATCCCACCCTGAATGACTCAAACAGGCCCACAGTCTTATGACACAATCCCTTCTGGCAGCACGGCATCCTGCTGATGCAAACCAGTGCCTCTTGAACTCTTGAACAAAGCTTGAGCTGGGGACAAGCTGAGCCGATAGATTGGAGAGCTCAACAACAAATGACAGACTACATTTCTATATTCTTTTTCCAGGCACCATTAAACAACCAATAGCTACCACTACAGACAATACGGGAATGGGAACGGGAGAAATAATTGTAAATTTAATTTGACACAAATGTTAACCGTGTTTTCCACAGCAAGGCTTTGGAAACATCGATGGCGAGTACTGGCTGGGTCTGGAGAACATCTACGCGCTGACTAACCAAGGCAACTACAAGCTGCTGGTCACACTGGAGGACTGGTCTGGACGTAAAACCTTTGCAGAGTATGCCAGCTTCAGGATTGAGTCGGAGGCAGACTTTTACCGGCTCCGCGTTGGACGTTACCATGGCAACGCCGGAGATTCTCTGACCTGGCATAACGGCAAGCAGTTCACCACACTGGACCGAGACCATGACGCATACACGGGTGAGTAGAGTGAGTAGTACAACAAAGTAAGCTTTTGATTACACACTTCATTAGTTGAACAAACTTATCTTAACAATTTACCAGAGGGTTTGGACCCATTTCAGACGTGATTCCTTTTGCATCATGCTTTAAAACATTTGCCACTTCACAATTGTGTCACGAAAAGGTCTATCTGCTGCCAAAATACACATAAATAATAAAACTGAATTAGACCTAACGCTCAACTGGAACAGACAATTGGCTAAATTAAAATCTTGCATGTGTTGACAGGTAACTGTGCCCATTACCAGAAGGGAGGTTGGTGGTACAATGCCTGTGCTCACTCAAATCTGAATGGAGTTTGGTACAGAGGGGGACATTACCGCAGTCGCTACCAGGATGGAGTCTACTGGGCAGAATTCAGGGGAGGAGCTTATTCTCTGAAGAAAGTGACCATGATGATTCGACCCAATGCAAACACTTACCATTAACACACAGCAGCACACGTCAAACTATAGTCAGTCTCACAAGTTCCAACTTAAAAATGTTGCATTAAAACACTTTTTTTGATAAGTCAACAACAAAATGTTCTGGGCTGTTTGCAGATTTCAGTTATGGTGCCCCAGGTCCACGTCTGTAAAGTACCCATGTCCCCCAAACCCTGCAAATGTGTAATACATAAACCTGATTTATTTAAGAATACTTATAATAATAAGAATGATGAAATAATGCGCTAACTTTGTTTTTGCTTGAGTGTGCTCCCATGTCCAATTATTGCACAGCGGTGTGTAGCTCCTCCTAAAAGGATCTCTGGACCCTGATAAGACCCTGTTGGGAAGCATAATGCTTTTGCCTGGTTTAATACTTTGTATTGGCTCAATATTTTCTAATATGATGCATCTACAGGACTGCAAGTCTTTAACAACCTCAAGGGACAATTGATGTATCAATGAACAAATACTGTGGTTCTCAAACTATTTGCACCAAGTGCCACCTAAAGTAACATTTGGATTTTTGAGCCCCCCCCGGTCTAAAGGCAGGACTTTGTCAGGTCTAAATTAGGTCTTAAATTCTGGTCAAATGAACTAAAACCATGTGAAGGTAGTTCTATTAACCCAATGGAGGAAAACTGTAATTGTCGAAAGATATCAAAAACCCATAAGAAAATGCATGAGTCACAAGAAAACTTAAAAACAAATATATTTTTCGATGTATTTGAAAATTTTTAAAATCTTGAGCTGATGTTGATGAATAGGTTTTAGTATTATTTGGGTCCATTTAAATAATTTGTCATTAATCAATGTGTACAGTTTATCGCTATGAATTTAAAAAGTACAAAAAGGAAAAAAATATATAGAACCAAAATCTGGAACCATTGTAGACCCTCTGGGTACGCCTCTGGTGTACGCCTCTGGTGTACGCTCTGGTGTACGCCTCTGGTGTACGCTCTGTGTGTACGCCCTGCTGTGTACGCCTCTGTGGTGTACGCCTCTGGTGTGACGCCTCTGGTGGTACGCGACCGGTCGTACTGTGTGAGTAGCCTCTGTGTTACGCGCTCGTGTGTTACGCCTCTGTGTGTACGCCTCTGGTGTACGCCTGCTGTGTGTACGCCTCTGTGTGTAGCCTCTGTGTGTACGCCTCTGTGTGTACGCCTCTGTGTGTAACGCCTCTGTGTGTACGCCTCTGTGTGTACGCTCTGTGTGTACGCCTCTGTGTGTACGCCTCTGTGTTGTACGCTCTGTGTGTACGCCCTCGTGTGTTACGCCTCTGTGTGTACGCCTCTGTGTGTACGCCTCTGTGTACGCCTCTGGTGTACCGCTCTGTGTCACGCCTCTGGTGTACGCCTCGTGTGTACTGGTGTACGCCTCTGGTACGCCTCTGTGTACGCCTCGTGTACGTCTGTGGCTGTACGCCTCTGTGTGTACGCCTCTGTGTGTACGCCTCTGTGTGTTACCCTCTGTGTGTACGTCTTTGTGTTTGCCTCTGTGTGTACGCCTCTGTGTGTGCCCTCTGTGTGTACGCCTCTGTGTGTACGCCTCTGTGTGTACGCCTCTTGTACGCCTCTGTTGTACGCCTCTGTGTGTACGCCTCTGTGTGTACGCCTCGTGTGTACGCCTCTTGTGTGTACGCCTCTGTGTGTACGCCTCTGTGTGTACGCCTCTGTGTGTACGCCTCTGTGTGTACGCCTCTGTGTGTACGCCTCTGTGTGTTACCTCTGTGTGTACGCCTCGTGGTGTACGCCTCTGTGTGTACGCCTCGTGTGTGTACGCCTCTGGTGTACGCCTCTGGGTACGCCTCTGGTGTATCATTTAGTATAGCACCCCTAATGAACTGAAGCTAAAGCGGCACAAAGCACGTCTTGGTCATGTGTCAGGCCAACAGAGTTATCAGCAAGTACTTTGCATGATTCTCTGGATACATCACACCTAAATAAGATCAACCAATTAGATCATTTGAATATAATAAAACTTATCCACAAACTGGATAAAATGGCACTTTAAGGACATTTGTCGTGCAGCGTTCAAAATCAAGCTTTTCCTCTATCACCAAACCCTTTAGGCAGCTGGTGGCCAAAGTAAATATGAGAAATTTAAGGGCAATAGCCAACACAATAATAAGAGCAACTACCGTATATTGGTTACTCTAAAAGTTGTTATATATGTAAAACAAACATATTAGTCATGGAAACTTCTGTCCAATGTGAAAGAATTTCTTTGAAAGTCATAAAGACTAAACAAGGCTAAAATGTCATATCATATTCACCATTTCTAATAATGTTATAGATTCATGATAATAGGTAGTCTCACCGAAATATGAATTCTCATCCAACCGAAACCGGCCTTCTGATACTGGACGAGCATGATGGTCCTTAAACATTTAGGATCTTATGAAAGCTACATTGTGGCTAATGGGGCATCTGCCCGCATAGAAGAGACATGTTTGTAGTGTGTGTGTAGTGTGTGTGTGTGTGTGTGTGTGTAGTGTGTGTGTGTGTGTGTGTGTGTAGTGGTGTAGTGTGTGTGTAGTGTGTGTAGTGTGTGTAGGTGTGTGTGTGTGTATGTGTAGTGTGTGTGTAGTGTGTGTGTGTGCGTAGTGTGTGCGTGTAGTGTGTGCGTGTGTAGTGTGTGTGGTGTGGTGGGTGGTGTGTGCTGTAGCGTGTGTGTAGTGTGTTGGTGTGTGTGGTGTGTGTAGTGTGTGTGTGTGTGTAGTGTGTGTGCGTGTGTGTGTGTGGTGTGTAGTGTGTGTGTAGCGTTGTAGTGTGTGTAGTGTGTGTGCGTGTGTGTGCGGTTGTCGTGTGTGCGTGTGTGCGTGTGTGGTGTGCGTTTGTGCGTGTGTGCGTGTTGTGCGTGCTGTGCGTGTTGTGCGTGCTGTGCGTGTTGTGCGTGCTGTGTGTGTGTGTTTTGGTAATGAGAAATCCAACAGTAGGTAGATGATGGAACCAAGATCATTTTCACCTCTCATGTTGTACTGAAGACAGCGGCAAAGCTTCAGCCTATTGAAGTGTCACATCAAAAGTCTTCCTTCCTCCAAAAAATATCTTTGTGAAATATGTTCCTCGTATATTTAAGCTCCAGGTTGCGAGTATGAGAAATGCTGTCGTGTTTTGTATTATCATTTTTCATACTTAATAAGTGGAATGTCTTTCATTTGTGTATTGTAAGTGTTCATGGAATTATATGACTCCACTTTCTGGGTAATATTAGTTTTAAATGACAGCATTTTCTATGAAAACCAATGCAAATTAGACTGTAGACACGAATGAGAATTCGAACCTGAAATCAAAATAAAAAAATAAAAAAAATTGCACAAAATTGAAAATAAAATCCTTAATATGTCCAAGATAGATTGGGTACATTTATGACTATATATTGATTTTTATGACGACATCTACAAAAATGATGGTGCCATGTCAATAGTGATGTTTCGTGAGACTGACCCATTGGAACACTTACCAAGGTAGGGTATACAGGGCACCATCTTCAGCGAGCGTATGTACTCCCTCATACGAGTGTAGTTTTCCTCTTTGGACGTCAGAAAGTTCAGCTTCTCAAATGTGGCCTTATCTTTTCGACTAATCAGCTGCATCAGAAACGCAAAAGAAGAAGTGATGAAGCTGCACAAAAACCTGCATGTAGAAGTATTGATTTGTTTTGCTCTTTTTAAATACAAATTAAAAAATCTAAATCAAATCCACATTGTACTATTTATTTAGTATGGCACTATTTACTGAGATATTTCTAAGAAGTACAGTTAAAGTGTTGTGCTTTATCTCAAAACTGATTAACAGCATGAAACATCCACTGTGCTGTACTACAAAACTCATCAATCAGAAAGAATCATCCAAGATGTGTTTCACAAGCAAAAAAAGACTAATGCAAGAAAAACGTCATCACATTTTAAAACAAACAATAGAATACAGGATTTTTATCTTTTTGAAGAGATTGTTTCCTGGCTCATTACTGACCTTTTCTGAAAATTCAGACAAACCAACCAAAAGAGTTCAACAGCAGATCTGCTGAAACAAAGGAACATGTTCAAGGCTCTTACCGCCCAGGTCTTGCTGAGTCTGAAGATGGGAGCACTTTGCAAAGCCGACACCACAGACACCAAAGAGTGCAGGTTGTTTAGCTCCAGAAGTTTCTAACACAAAACATGAAAACATGAAAACACACAAATATACTGATATATATATATATACGTATATATTTTACAGACTGGTTTGTTTCCATTTGTCCCTCTCGGTCTATATAAACAGAAGTGACATCCTTTGGGTTTACGAACAGCCTCTCTTGTTTATAGGCTGTGAGTGACAGCTGGAAGGTCTTGCATGTCATAAGCACTGAGTACGCATCAGAATGTTCAGGTTCAGTCTCAGGAACAGCGGCGTTGCCAAAATATTGTCTCATAATTCCATGTTTCCTTTCCATCCCACAAGGAAATACTGAAGTACTGCTACTGTTCTTGCCCAAGCAGCCATCAGGGAGATCCTCTCTCCAAATCCTCAACAGTCTTATACATTACACAGAGAACAGAAGCTGACATTTGGACAAGCCAAATTTAAAAAAAATTAAAATAAAGTAACATCTAACTACTGTAATTCAGATTTCACAGTACAACTCTTTCACTAAAACATTCATATTATATCTTTTTTTTTTTTTTTTAATCAATTGTGTAAAGAATTGTCATTTAAAAACGTGAATTACAAAGTTCTTGCAAACTTACCTTTGCGATTTTTACAAAAATGGCCCAATATTTCTGCTCTGATTTTCAGCGTCTGGGCAGTTAAAATTTCTCTCACCAACCAGAAGCTACCTAAAGCAGATGACAAAGATTTATTACACACACACACACACACATACATACATACATATACATACAGATATAGATATACTGTATATATATTTTAAAGTCTTAAAGAGTCAACAGAACAAGGTTTTATCGGTCAAGACAGAAGCATTCTGCTTCCATCCAGATGCCGTTTTCAACTGGACTTGATTAAGCTCAATTTAAAAACCTTGTTGACACCTTGTTGACACCTTGTTGACACCTTGTTGACACCTTGTTGACACTTGTTGACACCTTTGTTATGAACTGCATTGTTATGAATAAGTATAATCATTACATTATCAAAACCAAAGCTGAGGACCAGGATGACGTCACAGTACCTGGTTGACCTGCGTGTGAATGCCACCACATTCGAGCCAAACTGTGCTTTTCTTCCCATTCCAGCCACAACTGGCCAGCTCCTGGAGGACGACAAGACCAACCCCGTTCTCATTTATTACATTTACATTTTAAATCCAAACGTTATGTTCGCAGGTTCTCCATTTGGAGCCTCTGCCTGTACAATGCAGTGCTGTGGTGTATGTGCCAAAGTTAAATATCTGATGACTGCATCTTAAAACTGTACAGTGTTTGTTTGTTTTTATTTATTAGGGTCTCAAGGGCCAACTAGTGCCGCAAGTGGAGCTCTACTCTCTTGTTTTTCTCACACTCACCTTACAGCAATATGAAAAGTATCAATATGATATGGATATAATTCATGTTTAGAAATGCAGATTTCAATTGTGACTAGAATTACTGAGGGTGCGTGTGGGTTACAAACAAGTAAGTTCCGTTCTGAGGCAACAGCTGTGAAGGACAATACCACATGAGAGGTGGGTCACACTGACAAGGTGCAGGGTCTTACCTCAGGCTGTATTGCTTTGAATACAGGAGCGTCCATCAGTGTGATTTGGCTCTGAAAAACAAAAAACCCCATCTCAACTTACAAGTTACAAAAGAAAAAGACAACAGACTATAGTTTAAAGGAACCGTATGTAGCCTGTGCTCTCACGGTATCCAAAAGTACATCACAAGTGCAAAGGCGTTGAGCTTAAACTTACTAAGGACATACAAGTGTTTCTCATTCTCAGTTTATGAACAGGCATGGCTCATGTTCAGCTCAGAACCTGCAGAGTTCCCTCACTGACTCATGATTGGTGCAGGTCTTAGGTCGTGACCATTCAGATCAGAGACAGGTTTTTACAGGTCAGCACTGAAACTGGCAACACGAGCGAGAGAGTCACGTGACCTGCTGTCTAATCATCTTTAGAACCAAACCAATAAATTATAACGTAACAAATTGCACAACATGTCCAATGCTTTTGTAATTAAGAATAAAACATTACAACTGTTATCAGTAATAGCTAATTTGATTTGAACATCTGGGGACACAGACAGGTCCTGTTTATGACATTTAAAATACTAAATCTTACATACCGTTCCTTTATGTGACAAAAGAAAACAAAACTTACAGCAAACTCTTTCGGGAGTCACTTTGAGCACGTCAAAAACAACTGCATCGTAGCTCTTGGCGTAGTACATGGCCCGTCAGGGAGTCGGAGGTGCTGCTGGCCTGGACAAACAATCAAAAAGGACTAGAAAGTGTTTATTTCTCTTCTGTCTCTTTTTTAATGTCCGCCACACAACAAGGCACAGACGCATTCACTCGACTCTCTCTGCAAACTCAAAGGGCAGTGTTAAGAATGTATCGTGATATATTTATTTTAAATACACAGATCAAGCACCATAGCCCCGAGTAAGATAAAACTCAAATCAATTTCATTCATGCTTGGTTCAGTCTTAAGGTGCATAGGACAGGGTTCATGCTATTCTAATTATTACTTAGTTTGGTGGGATAGTACCTTCCTGTACTCATGTATGATAGTTGTACACTATAAAACTATACACTAAAGCAGATTTTCCACACGGACATTTTTTTTAATTACAGGCGCGGACATGAGACGTGTGGAGAGCAGCGGAGTCTGCGTGGGTTTCATGCGGTGTCAACAGTATTTGAGCTAGCTGCTATGAAATCCCGCTAATTTCTGCGCGGAACCGTCCGCATAGTTAAAATGTTTTCCCTGACGCAGACGCGGAAGATCAGGTCCGTGAGGTCCGCAAGGTCAAGCATAAACCTACATTTAGTTTGGGCTCATATTTAACTTAAAATGTACATTTGTGTGTACAAATAATAATTATTGTGTACATTAGACAACCCCTGGCCCTTGTTTACAGTATGGTTGCTAGGTAACAGTTTTGTCACATCTACTGAGCCTGTGCCATCAGGAAGTAAAATGATAAACTTCAAAATTGTCAAACTAGGGAAAAGTATTTCAGCGATATTTTAATATAATTATGTTGAAAATAGTAGTCCGACCTGCCATATGCATTATTAAGATGGTTTGAAGAACACAAAAGGAAAATATGATAAGAAACTGCTACTCAAATAAAGTTTGTCTTGTAATCCACTGGTTGATTTCAGTGAATAAACATTTCCACCAAGGCCAGATGTTGTGTCCGAGCTCTGGCACTCATTCTATTCCATTAAAATATGGCATAAGCCCGTGCAGATTTTTCCTTTTCCTTTTTTCTCACAGATGATCTTTTCTCACATTTGAACTCATGTGTCTCATTCATAGCTTTTATATTTTAGTTGTGCACTATATGTTTTTAGTCTTTCGCATGCTCTCCGACACTCTGTGGCCAGCCATGAGAAAATGATCAACAGTACGTTATGTGTTAATGAAGATGGATTGGCTGAAGTTCGTTTTGTCTTTGCAGTTTTCATACCTCCGACGTGATGGAGTTGATGCTGTTGCCATTGGAAAGCCCGTTCCTGCGATACATGCTCACACAGGTTGGGGGTGCTCTGGTCGACAGAGGCCTTCAGCTGGGGCGCACACATAACCTTTCATCCATGTCTGACAACAAACACAATCAACACATTTCATCAGTATTTATTACACTGTTTTACTATTTTGGAAGTAGGCAAATGTATCTATGTTTTTGTTGGTTTCTTTGCCTGGCATGACAGAGAAGACTCAGAAACAAATTGTTCAGCTCATAAACTCTGATATTTTTGCTAAAGGGAAAAATGTATGTCAAAAGACCACAATGCGCAATATGACATCTGCTTTATCTGAATTGGCATAATGGGGTTTAACTTTCACATAGTGGTGCTAAAGTACCATGAAAGTGAAAGCCAGAAGCTGTATGTCAAGTTGTTTTCAAGGCACAGATGCCCTCTGTAGTCGAGTTATAGTACTGCAAGTGATGGCATTTAAGACTCGATTACACCAATAAAGAATAGGTTTCAATGAAGTCATCATCTCTAGTCAAGAGTTACACCAGTGTCCATTTTGAAACAGATGCATGGAGCGATGTAGCCTATTTTGATGCAGAACAGTAGCAGCCATTGATCATCTCTGAACATTTACCGTCTCCTACCCGGAGTCTATGAATGCATAGACGAAAACCAACTATTTTAGGTGGTTTGCCCTCTCATCGACCTCTAATTACGAACACTTTCACTTGCTCTTTGCAGCAAACAGAAACAAGAGCCCGACCTAAAGAGGTCAGACATCATTTTTTTATACAGCACCAAAATGTGTTTTCAAAGACATTTAGTTGGCTGAAGTATGAGAAAGAGGGGTTCATACCTCAACAGCAGAAAAGAACCATTGGAGAATGGTATGATAAAATTCACCACAGGGTGGCATCACGTTCTGAATTAATCCGGTGTGTCTACTTAAGAAGGGCACAATTGGTCACAGTAATCTGGAAATATAAATAATAATACCCTGACGTGCCATTGATACCATTGTGGAACATGACCTCATGAGACCAGAGGAATGTGTAGTGAATGACACATGTAAAAAATAGTTTCTCTATTTCACATAGCACTAAATAGTTTTGGTTTATCTGGCTTGTAAATGTCTCAGTTGAAGTTCAGTTATTGCATAAAACAAACACAGGAAGTTTCTGTTCTTTTTGCCGTCATCGACAAAACATCATTTTTGATATTACCCTGCAGACAATAAACTGCCCACCTCAACATCGAGTTAAACCTGGGATAAAGTGGTGTTTGAGCCATCGCTTTATTAACATTTTTTTTATTTTTCTGGCCCAAAGTTTTTTGCGTGAAAGACGGAGCGAGAGGGTTCAGACCAGGGCTATTCAACTTCATTTTCCAAAAGGACCAGATTTTTCTAAATATCCTCAACACTGTTTAAATAAATTGAGTTAATTTGAATTGTAGCATCGTTGAATTGTTGGTCGCATGAACATTGGACATTTTACACAAATCAGTATACTTTATATGATATTTTAGCGGCGAGACTTTTCACTCATTCATTTAAAACAACGGAGTTCCCGCTTGACCGGAGGTGCGATTACAACGGAAGTGGCGATCATGTCGGAAAAAAGGGGAAAGTGGGCGGGGCGGAATAAGGTCAATAGGTCAGCCTCAGTCATGCTCTGAGTGAGAGGAAGGTGCACTTGACCAATCACAGTGAAGAGTAAACTCTCAAGAGCAGGAGAGGACGTTTACAGGCAGTATACTGATCAAACACAGAATTTGGCTTCAAGAAAATCATGATTTTTTTTTCTGATCACCCCTAATAATAAATGGATACAATACCAAAGTTTAGTAATCTGCCAAGTTCATCCCATCTCTCCCTCGTTAGCAGCAGGTTGGACTCTTGCGCTCGTCTGTCGGCCCACTACAGGCAGTATATTGCGGCTGGTGATGACACATGCGTTTACT
Source organism: Chaenogobius annularis (assembly GCA_015082035.1). NCBI lineage: Eukaryota > Metazoa > Chordata > Actinopteri > Gobiiformes > Gobiidae > Chaenogobius > Chaenogobius annularis. The sequence continues at coordinate 206,462 of BJKM01000120.1, forward strand.
GCCTTTAATTGCACACTGTGGGTCTAAGATCACCGAGCAGGGCAAGGCTGGAACATACAATATGCAGTCTCCAGCCAGTCGACATGTGAGAGGACAGAGTAGGCGCCGGGCGAGAATTTTAGGATTGAAATCAAATTGGGGTCATTTTAGTCAGCCCGTGTAAGGCTTGGAGTGAGTGACAGAAGGGTGAACTTTCAGAAGAAGCAGAGGCCTTTCGTTGCCTTTTAAAGCAATAGAACAATGCAAAGTGTACATGAAATGTCCAAACAGGGCTCCAGCTCTCAGAAAAAAAATGTGTGTCGATTTTTTTGTCCAAGAGAGAAGCATTAGAATGATTCAATTCATTAATTTTTTACCACAAGGTTTGGATTTGTGTTGCACCTTCTCAGAAAAAGATAACTCGTCTATGAGTCTGGGTCTGTGGGTTATAAAATGCCTGCTTTAAAGCGTAAAAAGGGTATCAAGTCAACAACCGTTTGCATTCTATAAAATAAAGATGAGTGAACAGTAAACAACAAATCAAGTGTCTCTCAGATGATAAGGGCCGACACGCGGATCAGTGAACAACAGATGGTGCTTCCAGCTCCCCTCTGGGAGTCCATGCACTTTCATTTTCAGATAATGCCATGGTTACTATACATCCTCAAATACAACAAGAGTATAATATATATGCAAAATATATAGTTTTGATAAAGTGGATAAAGTGACTTTGAGTGTCATGAAAAGTGCAATACGAGTGTTATGTATTATAATAAAGTAGATCATGTCAGTTCTTTTTCACCATGGAGCATCATGGTCTTTGCCGTGTCCAGTGCTTTCCAGTGTGTTGCTATGAAAAAAGCAATGTATAAAAGACAGAACTTGTAATTATATTGTATAGCCACACATTTAAGACTTGATGTTGGGATATTCCATAGGCCTGTGAAGCCAGAGGTCAGACTGCATCCCGACTGCAAAACCAAAGCCAAACTAGAACTGTGCCCTGCACCTGCTCCTTGGAACTCAAGGAATAAAATGTGAATACTTAGAAGACAAAGGTTTCAGTGTCAGTATCCATGGAAACAACTATTTTGGTGCCCACGTTGAAACTGAGTAGTGGAGCCTCTTTGTGTGACGATGTATCTGTTCAGAGGCGTATGATATTGTTGTAACCCAGTTATGGAGGGGAAATCCACCGCTCAATTTGCTTGGTGGAGCTGCTCTGCCTCAGCCCTAAAGGTCTTCTAGGCCCAAAAGCATAAAATCACATCCTATAATTACCTGGAGATAAGTAGCCTAATGCGAGCCTGTTCTGAGTCCAGCGCGTAGGTGTAGCCACAGTCGCGTTACTGTGGGAGGGGCAATAGTCTTATTAGGGCATAATAAATGTCGACCCTGTGCAACAATACACTAACGTGCTTTGACAAATGGCATGAGCGTATCTGATTCGGGGAATGCGTAAGTGCAGCAGCCATGTCTGTGAATCCCAGTGAGGCAGAGTTCTGTCACGACGGCTCACGGCTCTGTCTCCCACACAGGCCTGCTCTGGTTCCGTCTCAGCGAACATTAAACCTACCTTCACAACAGCACTTTCGCTTCCATGCGGCCGCAGCACCACCGCAGAGAACGTCCACATCCACACGTCCTGCCGCGGTCACTGATTAAACCTCAGCGGTCTTTCTCCAACACTGTCCACGGCTGCACTCCTCCTCTCAGCCGAGCGCGGAGCCAAGGTCGCAGCGATAGAGCCGCAGATCCGTGCGTCTACAAACACGCAAACATCACGCAAACATCACGCAAACATCACGCAAACATCACGCAAACATCACGCAAACATCACCCAAACATCACCCAAACATCACCCAAACATGGCAGTGCCGCGCGAGGCCACCTCTAGATGCACAACGTAGTGATATGTATAAATACAGCCAGCAGGAAGTGACAGGTATGCACACTTAGAGTGACAGTCAGGTGTATTGCCTAATCAGTCCATCGGCTTCTCTGTGCGCTCCCGCCCCCCGCTCCAGAGGACCAATCACAGCGCGGCGCCTGCTCAGACGCAGGTGCATTAGGACCATGGATGTGTTATTAGGACCCTTTAGCGTGGACATCCCAGGAACTAGTGCCCACCGAAATAAGAGTGTTTGAACCGTCTGCTGGCCTCCGACGAGCAATTTGCTTTGCAGATGAGATCATTTCACGAGTGAAAGACATAGCGATAGTAAAACGGACATATGGAAGGCAATATTCCAGGCAATCACTTACATTCAGCGGGATTTTTAACTGGGAAGACACACAAGATCAAAGATAAAGTTTACGTTTAGTTTGAGTTATTTATTCTTCAGCTATGACGTGTATGAAGTGTCACAGCAATAGTCTGTAAAGTTTGAGTGTGTGTGCTGGTGTTAGTTGAGTTGTGTGTGCTGGTGTTCCTCACAGTGTCTGCACAGTCATTTCATCACGTCCCATGTATGTGTCAAATGTTTAGATGAACGACATTGTTAAAAAGGGTCAATTTAGGTTCAGGTTGGGTATGATTCTCATTAAGCATTGCTTTTACTGCTTCAGTCTCACAGCAAGAAGATCCCGAGCATGTTTCCCTGGTGAGGCCTTTCTGTGTGGAGTTTGCATGTTCTCTTTGTGTCTGCATAAGTTCTCTGGGTTCTCCATCTTGCCTTCCCAAAAAATACACAGATATTTGCTTTTGCAAGCTATTTTCAATCTGGTGATTGATCCGGTGGACATGTTAAAAGTCGACACTTATAATGATGTTTCCTTATCATTAGTTTACTCAAAGTTGTATTTGAAATTATTTCTGCATATTTTCCTGCATTGTTCTGAGGCTCAAGGGCTCAGAAAATCGCCTACCCCCTATCCCCGCCCACATCTCTGTACTGTATTATTCAAAAGAGTCTGACTCAGGCTCATACACGTGAGCCAAAAAATGTCACATATTATCTTAAGAAAATAAAAACAATTGGCCTAAATGAAAACCCACTGCTTTGAGACGATTAAATGTCTGAAGACAGTTCTGCTGTTTTGAACAGGAAGTTAACAAAATGTAATGTAAAATCAAGATCTAAGTATGTTATACTTGTAAGTACCTGATAAAAAATAGTATTTGAATTAGATCAGTAATCAGAGAACAATTGGCTAGATTTTCTTGAACTACAGTTAGATCCCACATTTAAATGTCTTTTACAAAATTGTAGTTCTCTTTTCTTTCTCTCACTCTCTTTTTTTTCTTTTTTCCTTTGCATTATCTCAATAACAATATTTCAATAATGCATAAGGAATGTGCTAAACTTTGTAGGCAAGGCAAGGCAAGTTTTTTGTAGAGACCAATTCGCACACAAGGCAATTCAAAGTGCTTCACACAACAGGGAAAAAAAATTGCATTAAAATCACAAAGACATGACAGAAATCACAAAATCTTAATTTAAAGACATTTAAAGGGGCCATTTTCAGGCTATCCATCAAATCAAATAGTTTAAGACATAAAAGAGAAGAGTGCAAAGAAAATCATTTGTCATATGCACAGTCAAACAAAACAGTTTTTAGCTTAGATTTGAACATTGCCAGAGTAGAGGCCTGTCTCACATCCTCACGAAGACTGTTCCAGATTTTAGCTGCATAAAACTGAAACGCATATGTTTAGTCCTCACTCTGGGCACCAGCCGGAGGCCGGTCCCTGAGGTCCTCAGAGTCCGAGATGGCTCATATGGCACTAACATGTCCGAGATGTACTTTTGTGCTAGGCCATGGAGAGACTTGTATACAAGCAAGCTGCTTTGAAGTCTATTCTCTGAGCCACAGGGAGCCAGTGCAGAGACCTGAGCACAGGACTAATGTGATCGTACTTCCTTGTTCTAGTCAGGACCCGAGCAGCAGCGTTCTGGATGTACTGCAGCTGTTTTACAGCTCGTTTGGAGAGGCCAGTGAGCAGGCCGTTACAGTAGTCTAATCTACTAGAGACAAACGCATGGATAAGGCTCTCCAGGTCTGGTTTAGACACTATACTTTTGATTTTGGCAATGTTTTTTAGATGGTAAAAAGCTGCTGATGTCGTTGATTTGACGTGGCTGTTAAAATTCAAGTCTGAGGCCATTATTATCCCCAGATTTTTTTAAATGTCTTGAAATTTCAGTCATGAAAAAAATGTGACTGGCCAATTAACAATAACCACGAAAGGCAGGGTTAGTTACCAACCCTATGTCTCTTTTTAAATAGTTTTAAATTATACACAATATACTTGATATCCAATTTTGAATACTTCCAAAATAACAATTGTTTGATATTCATCTTTCAATACATCTCCACCTTCAATGTATTAAAAAAAAACAAAAAAACAGTGGATCGAACAAAAGTTTAGGTTATTACCACTTCCTGAACCTGCCCTTTGCCTCAGGTCACTGTTGAAAAAGGTCTCGAACTTAAAGGTTAATAAATCAATCAATTAATAAATATAGTTATAAATATAGTCTATCTAATAATTTCCTGAACTCAAACTCAGTAAGAGCTCCTCCTTGCATTGCACTATACTATATGACCACTAGAGTTTGCCCAAAGACAATGATAGTTATGGAACCTTTCACGTGCATTTCTATTTTTTGTTATGAGTGAAAAAAAAAACAAAGTACAAAAAAAGAGATATTGATATATTTTTGGTTATTTGTTATTTATTTTAAATTAATTGTAGACCTGAGAGATGTTTTATTCTTGTTTTGAAACAAATTATTACTGATATTGTAACCTCGAGCCTCCAATAGCTGGTTGATAAAATATTAAATTAAATTATCTATTTACTCGATCTTGGACACCTGGTATAAGATGTGACAAATATATGAGGTCATTAAAATGTAAAAGATCCACTGGTGGATTTTTTCTTAATTTATACATTTTTACAATCTGATAATAGAGAACTGTCAAGTTCTTTTATACTCAGCTAATTTAAAACATTAAAAGAAAGCTAACCCACTTAGTTAGAGTCATATAAATCATTTTGGGATGAATCAGGATCTAGCTGTACTCCAAAGCTACAAATAAAAAAAATATGCCTAAAATAAATTTGGAAAAAAAATAATAGGCCTTTTATAGCCATTCTGCCTGGACTTTTTTAAAAATATACATTTTTTTACTTTTAAAGAAAACTTGTTTACATGTCCCCCAAAAAAATGTTAGCAAGTTAGTAAATACTAGCCAATGCCAAATCTACTGTCTGTCAGTCCAGTCCTCCAGACAGCAACTTTACTTCTCCTTATATTTATCAAAATGATCAAGGATTTAAAATCTATTCCTTTGTACATATCTTGTTATCACTTATAATCAAACAGGACATCCGAGGCCAGAACCTGAGTTCCATTTGTTTGTTCTCCAAAAAGTTCCGAAACAGCTTTAGTTTTTGTCAGGCTTTTTAGGACAGTTCAGCCCCCTCAATAGGGATTAAACTGTAATGGGGCTGAGCAGTATGTATGCAGTGCTCTGTATTCTTCAGAGGCACCATTTATCCAGGGCTCACTGTCCTGGGGCACTGATGGCAGCAGCACAGCCATACACGCCTCTCCTCATTTTATTCTGATTTTAAATACAAAACAATACAACAATCATTCATTTCTCTCTAAATGACAGAAACTGAAAAGTAGCCTATATTTTTAAATATGTTAGTGAGTGTAATTCTGGCATGTTTAATTGTAAAATAATTTCAAATCATAGATTACTTTATGCTCTAAATCCCATGTTGTGCTGATGCATGGCAGTTTGCTGCTGTAAATCCAGTTTTACTCCGTTTGATCAAGTTCTGTAGGGCTGCAGTTGACTAAAGATAGGAAACTAATGCCGTGCAGCAATTAATTGACTAAACGAGGACGTGGCATGGGCAAAAGCTCTCAAAATTATTATTTTTAAACAGCATCTTCATAGGTGAAAAGGCAGATTAAATTGGCAACAAAATTCCAGATAACTCCTCTCTGGTCATGTGCAAATACATTCTCATAATCTTAATAAAAGAATTCCTCTGTGCAAAAACGGACTGCAATTATTTTTTTTAATTAAGTTTAAAAAGTAACTAACTAGTGCTTTCAGTATTTTTCATGCGAACAATTTTAGCAGCAGTACTTGAGTAATTTAGTGCATTAATAGCCAGGTATGCTGCATTTTTACTTAATAATCTGCCAATAGGCCACTGCAAATTGCCCACATTTGATACTTTATACAATACACTCTTGTAAATATTGTAAATTTAAATGATAAGAATTTATTCAATTAGAATTTTTATTTGAGTAAATTTGATGTGTAACTGGTTATTGAAAGAGTAAAACTGCAGCTGTTTCTAATTTCTTCACAGTCACAAATGTGCACAGAGACAGGCTAAACCAATCATCTTTTCATTAGATACTAGATTTGTTCCACCTGCCTTGAATAAGATTCTTTTTATGTTTGTTCTGAGTGGCTCAGGCAGATCCCGGTTTGGCCCGTGTTGTGAGTGCTGAGATGACTGAGATCGGCACGAAAACTGCTCGCACACAACATGTTCCTCTTCGTCATGTCACTTCATGGATGCGATATTTACAAACTATTTTTATTATTATTGCATTTCAAAACATTTCAGCTCTGGGATCTGGTACACATTTCAGTTTGGCTAAAACACCATCACAAGCCATCTTCTTTTACACATTAGCTGTATAGTTCTGGAATATCATTTCAGGCTCTGGGTTTAATTGCTTTTCAGTATAAAAACCTCAGCTTCTGCAATAGGATTAATTTATTCAAGGGCACTATTCAACTGTAACTTAATATGTAAAAGCCAGAGGCATTGGTTAGTTAATTAATAATGTATGCTTCTGTTGTAATTAATATTTTGGGTTTAATTTAGACAAGCGTTGTAAAGGCAGCCGTGCAGGTCCACAAAGTTCAGGAGAAGCTCAATCCTACTCTGTCTCTTCTCTGTCAATGTGTATCTAACATGGGATTTCCTCTGTGTGAAGCTGCACTTCCCAGCTATTCACAGGAGAAAATGTGAACCACATGTGTTGTTTTCCTCTCAATATACATATATATATATATATATATATATATATATATATATATATATATATATATTATTATATAATGTCGAAAGTCATTCTTATTATCTGTATATTAGTTCTGTTTGATCATCAAACTTTATCTTCTGAAATCCTAAAAGTTCAAGTGTTCTTTATTCGTCTCTTATTTTGTTTGGACAATGGCTCGCTGCACAGCAGAGACAAACATGTACAACAATAGGCGCATATAAAAGATACAGACCAAGCCTATTCGATGTAAGCTCCGTGGGCCAGATAAGGCCCTCCAGATGAGCTGGTCAGGTCTCTCTTCATGGCCTGTTCATGATGTTGCAGCGGGCCAAGAGGGACAAGGAGTGCCCGTAGTTTTTCATGATGTCCTAACCAGATCTAATTTTTTGTGCCGTTCATTTGACCAGTAAATTTCCAACCGGTGATCTCATCTGAGAAATGACTAAATCGAATAAAAGATGAGCATGATGTTTTGACAGACACCAGATAATCCTGTCTGATGGTTTGCTGCATGTCTTCTGTCTCATCCCCATTTCACACGTCACTGTCCTGTCCAAAAACCTGCAGGCCAAACAATCTTTTTTTTTTTTTTAAGTTGTCTCCTCCACAGTGTGTGCAGCTCAGTAGTCTGTTGATATGGACCAAGATATAAAAAGAGCCCAACCCACCAGGTCAATGACCATGGAGGCTGGTCACCATCTGATCTGGGTTCAGTCAATTTTCTACTCTCTCACTTGAGTAAATCTGTATTTTGTTTGCATCAATAGTTCTACAGCAAACTGTGAGCGTTTAAGTTATAGGAGGCAGAGTAGGACAGTATGTTCAGAATGCGCTGACATTGAATTAAGAACTAAGAAAAAGTGAACAAAAATGTTGAACTGACTGACTCCTGGGGCATATATACTATAACCTGTATGTGAGTTATTGATGTTGATAGTTGAAGTTGTCATTGCCACTCAGTCAGTAAAGGCCCTCCCTGGGACTGCTTGGACAAGCCAATAACTTATACTGTATCTCCTTTGGCTGTAAAAACTAGTTTATTTTCTTGCTTGTTTCTGATCTGTGGCTGAAGATATTTCACAAAGGCTTACATTTTTATTAAAGAACCTCCCTGTGCTTGACGCCCACCCCAAATAATAACAAACAATAATAGATGAAGCTGAGTTAAAATCTTGTCATCCAGTTACTATCCTGGACTGGTGTTTCTTGAGCTGTAACACACAAAGCATTTGAGAGGCAAAATACCTGGAGCAATATATCCATGTGTTTGATTGAGACGAGAGCTTGCACAGAGCGACATGAGTAAAGAGCAGATGTCTGCTTTCCAGAGATTGAACAGTCATGTTCAAACACTCAGTTTTCAAGGTTATTATCAACGTGTAAGGCAGTTATTAATAAAAGTGTTGGAATTTACCATTACATTTGTGATACAATTAATAAGTAGGCTACCTACCACAAAAACTGTTCTTTCTTTGGAAACAAAAGTTGTTGTTTATTTCTTCACTGTTTTGGATGCATGATTGGGCATTGGTAAACTGGAGACAACCGCTGGAACACCAGGTGCCACAGGGACACTAGAGGAAATGCTGTTGTGTCCTTATGCAAGACACTTCATCCACAATGTCTATTCCAGCGCTTTGAGTGTCTTGAATGTGCACAAGCACAATATAAATACGCTATAACAAAAATATTAATGATAGATCAAATAGAGCTCATTTTGTGTCAGCTGAACTGTGCTCATTGGTGTCTTACCCTCTGGGCACACGTTTAGTCCTAATCATAACGCTAATATAGCCGACAGGTGTCAGCCATCTTGAATGTTTATGACAGGCCTTCTTCCTGAGTGCTGCTGATGTCATCAGGAGCTCAGAGTTATTAATGAATCTGGTCTGGAGTCTGGGTCTCAGCACAAGTTCAAGCCTAAAATTATTCCATAGCTTCAAATGATCTCAGCGCTCTTTATAAAACAATAAACAAATCCAACTCGAAAGTTGAAAAACAACTCACATTACAGTTTGGGCCAGTGCCATGTTGGCCTCATGTAGTGACAGACTGTGGACTGGGACCTGAGTGCTCATGGAGTTTTAAATGTTTTACACCATTGTTTGTTTTGGAAACTATTCTACATTCAAAAAAACATCCTTAGTTCAGTCATTTTGGATGAATTAAACCTGCATTCACTGGTATTTGACCTGCTTGTATGTTTTAGTGTATGAGATGTGAGGGCTATACTTGCGCTGTTGTCAAGGGTATGAACATGGCCAGTACTTTTTTACATCATGTGCGACTGAAAATAACTGCAAGTGTGTAGACCTGTGTGCTGGCCCTCAGACTCAGACTGTTGTTGAGACTGACTACAGGGGTATAGTGAGGCGAGGTATGGCAGTAATGTGTGCGAGATCTGCAGGTTACGCAGGCCATCAGAAGTCTTTGATGTGTGCTCTTGACTCAGCTCTCGGCCCTGGTGCTCTGAGGCGTGTCTTTGGGGCGGAGAGGACAACTGGTAGATTTTTGCACCTTCACTACAGCCATGAAAGATTAGCACAGTGTTGTCAGAACTCTGAATTGTGCCTAAGGTGAAACCCTGGGGGACTCCTCATTCAGACTAAGTATCTCTCTCATACACCAGAATGCCAAGAATCTGTCATGTGTGAAGATTAGCGTTCTTGTTAGTGAGATTAAATCTGCAGAGGTGCTAAAATGACAGTGTGCCTTCAGATTATGTTCAACAATCAAATCTTCACTCACACACTCTCTTTAAACAATACATCTGCCAGAGCCTCCTGAAGGACCAAGCACTTCAAAATGCACTTGTCTTTTATTTTGTATTAAGATTTTGACAACGCTAACATTTGGCTTTCAAAGTATTTCAAAATAGACACAGTTGCAAGATTCTTATTGCAGTATTGTTAAGGCCCTCTTAGTATTGTCACAAATAACTATGGGTTTCCTGAATTGTGTTCATGGCATTGCTTTTACACTGAATAAACCGATTACCAGCTATTTATCACTATATAAAAGTAGTACAACACACACTAAAGTTAGAATTTTAATTGTGATATGGCTTTTTAGCTAAATTAGTACTTTTTTCAACGATGTAGCTGCAATTTATGCAATAATAAGAACATAATACTTTCCATGTTATAATCATACCAACCGTCATATCAGCGCACTTGTCCTGAGCATCACCTTGGCCTGTGCCTGTCAGGAACATACAAATCCAATGTTGGAGGCCAGGCTTTATTATTAAGAAACACACTGACATCTGTCTCAGTATCTTCCACCTGGATGAGCAGGAACCATGGGCTCTGTCTGTGCACTTGTGTTTGGCAAAGAGGCGTCTGTTTGTCTTTCTCCCATGATTTGACGAAGTGGAACAAATGCAGTTATTCCACTTACGTTCACTCACGTCAGGTAAAGATTTGGGTAAATACTGTATCCGTCTATGGGCAATGAAACCAGGCGGAGGGCTGTGTGTTGATGAAAGATACAGAGGAAGTAGAGCATCTGCTGCACTGTAAAATAAGGGGAATACTGGATTAAATGAGCTGAAGTGTTTGTAGAGGCAGAAGGTGGGTAGATGGTCTGTTAAATAAACAATAGTTTACACATAGCATAATTACGTTTGAAGTGCATAGGCAATTGTGCAATTACATCAAAGATAAACTAACTCTGATCAGTTTGAGCTAACCCTTGTAACTTTTATTGACATCTTCAATACTCATTTCAGGTTCTCTGTATTTTTAAGTTTGTCTTTGTGTGCATCTTCTTAAGTTGTGTTTCAGACATTTGTCAAAGTTCAAATGTTTAAGTCTCAGTTAAACTTGGGGTCAGTTGGGGTTTCTCTGACAGGCTAATGTGCCTCAAGGAGACTTAGACACAGGTTTGAGCAGAAGAAGCCTGTTGAGTGAAGTGAGAGGTTGTGTCTGCAGGCGAACTGTGCGGTACATGAGAGGGGAGTGAGACCGAGACTGTTTAAAAGTGTCAAGATGTCAGGATGATGGAGCAGCGGGCCCAATCTCACCTGCTCCTGCATTCCTTTTTCACTCCTCGCGTTCGCACTATTTTTTATGTTGATTTTTTTTTTTTTTACTTTAAACTTGAATTCTCGTTTAACAACAAACTAATCTACTTGAATCTGATTAAGAAAAACTAATAAATAATTCTGGAAATATTTTTATTGGACAAAAAATAAATAACAAATAATAATAGCAAGATCACGATAAAAACAGATTGTAAACTAGATTGTGACATGTTTGATGTCGCACATGGATGTTGTTATCATTTCCTTCTCAAGTGTGTATTTTACAAAATCAAATCATTTTAAAGACGCAAACAAATGTCCTTTTCCTGTTATACTTTTGAGGACAAATATTCACAATTTTGGCTTTGAATCCTTTTTGTGTAAATGTATTAAAGTTTTAGCTTAAATTACTGTACAAATACATATACAAATACACAAAGCACAAATCCATGTGTTAATTCAAGAGGCAAAGTAGGAGCTGTGCATTGAGTAGAGGTGGTCGATGGGGTTTCCAGCCTGAACCTGGACTGCCATGTCTGGGGTGGTCATCAAACAGTCGCTTAAACTGGTCAAAGACGTGTCACTGTCGATGTCATGGAACAGAGAGTCACAGCCTGAAGCGAGAGGAGCCAGATCAACAAAAAATATGTTTTTCTATTCAGTCCTAGATCTGAAAAGGCAATTTCAATATGTTTTTGTTTTGTGTAAAATACTTTAAAATGACTATATGTATAATATCGTGCGATGGCTGAGTGTGGCCGAACTGCTTTCTCTGAGGCAGTTTAATTATTGTCTTTATGAGACTTTGTGGATCTAAATGATCAATGAAAGGTAGACCAGCTGCTTATTTTCCTTGCCAATAAGACAATCTAACAAACATCTAATTCAAGAGTTGTGGTGTTGCTGACCGTATGGGTGCATGTGGTCCCCAGGCATCTGAGGAGGGGTCAGTCCCTGCTGGTATTCTGAGCTGAAGCTGCTGTGATCCAGACTCGGCACATGCCCACCTCTGCAGTATGATGTGAGCAGACTCTCCATGCAGCCAGACATTACCTCTGAAAAATCATTTCATTCATCAGAACCAAGAGCAGCCATAGACATAGGATCATTACTGCCATTACTGTTTATTGGCTTCTGATCTGTAGTGCTTATATTAAACCGTTTTAAAAGACAGAAAATGGTTCCTTTTAGCTCATGTACTGAGATTGCTGAGTGGCTTCCTGTATTAAACATCTTGTCCAACAGCACATATAAACAGAGCCGGCTTGCTGGTTTGGGTTACCAGCAGCAGCCTCCCCATAATAAAACCTACTGCTATGCCAATATTGACATGCTGGGACTCCCTGAACAGATAGAAGCAGCGCTTGCCAAAGCACTGAGCCACTTATCTAAACTATCAGCTCATATCCACAGTGAGAGCACAGTGGCAATAAGTCTCTCTCCAAAAGGGGAGATGGTGCTGTGGCTGACACCTTACTGTCTCAAAACAAGTTCAAATTTGCTGTCAAATTCAGCTTATATTGTTCCTTACCAATTCTCTCTTTAAAGAGAAACAGTGAGGAGTAGCTGCATACTGACCTGCACCGATCCTCTGAGTGTTGTGCTGCTGCTCCTGCTGTTGCTGTTGTCTGCGCGCCAACTTCTTCATCTGAAACAAACCCAGTCACTCCACTTTTTCTGAGGGTTAGAGTAAGGATGAGGCAAAATTGCTGACCTTGGCTCTCTGGTTTTGAAACCAAACTTGGACCACTCGAACACTGAGGCCAGTCTCTGCAGCCAGTGTCTCTCTCACCTGTTCACAGGAAGAGATGGAAAAACTCAAAAACAGCATCGCAAACTCAAAACTCCTGTCAAGCTGTCAAGATGCTTTTAGTATGGCTCAATTGCCTTCTTCAGATATTTTTTTGAACCACAACCACCACCATGAGTTACAATAAAACTGAGGCGCACCCGTAAGCTCATGTTTAGGTACATTTTTCCTTTATAATATGAATATTTTAATTATTGTTGGTTTTGTAGTTACCTTTCGACAGGGTTTAGAGGAGACTTCAAAGGAGGCCTTAAATGCCCTCCTCTGCTGAGTGGTGAGGATTGTGCGGGGTCTTTTGGGTCGCCGTGGATCCTTGTCATCAGTGCCTTTCCCCAGTGTTCCAGAGCCTTTAACATCTGACTTGACATCAAGATCCTCATCCTCACTCTTATCTGAAAAATATGTTAAATAACATGTTAACATTTGTGTTATGGAGGACAGTGCATACTGTAGAGTTGGATCTTGCCTGAGTCTAAACTGACGGGCGTGGCAGCGCTAAGCATCTCCCTCTCATAGTCGCTTTTACAGAGCAACTGTGCTTCCTTCAGCACAAACTGGTCCCCTTTACACAGCTGTCGCTCACAGACGCAGCAGCAGAAGCAGCTCAGGTGGTACACTCTGTCGAGAGCACGCATTACCAGCTCCGAGGGAGAGATCTGCTCCAGACATCCACT
>BJKM01000120.1:225000-425000 GCA_015082035.1 Chaenogobius annularis
TGTACAGAAGGACCTCACTACAGCATTGAACACTATTCTGAGTGTTTTTTACAAGTCATTTATCACACAGGTAACTTCAACAGCTAAGTGTATATATAAAGATGTAAACACAGGACAACTGTCACCAAAGGCACTCGAGCTGCGTCAGCTCTCCGTTCCGAGTGTGTGTAAAGCCTGTGAATGTGGGTCACGACCACAAAACCCTCTGTCACTGCTCTCATTAGCTCAAGACCTACACGTGCTCACTCACTGGTCCACACGTATGAGGAGACTCTCTCTCACACTGGTAAAGTATTCACAAATTGTAAAAAATGATGGGATTGCTTTGCCGGCCAAAGTGAATACATTTGTGTGTCAAGAGCAAAATATAATGTTTTTGGCGAATATAAAATGTTTTTCTGCAAACAGATTTATGATGTATACTCCTCCATAGGTTGCTTTCATGTGACAATCATTGTGGAACATCTTAAAACTGAGCTGGAGCAAGTCTGAATTCTATGGTGGGATTCACGGTTTGAAAGTGCGGCTTGGTTTATGGTTTACATCGCTGCAATGATTGGGCCTATCCACATGAAACAATAGCCTTACTAAGTAATGCCATTATTTAACTCCAAAGAGGTGACAGTCAGTCGAAAGGACTAGTCATGAGATTAATATTGCAGTTTGTGCACTCAATCCCAAACAATTAATGATATGGTTCAACATTTGTGGATTTTCATTTTTGATTTTTTTTTCCAACAGTACCATCTGAGATTATGACATGATACAATTTTAGAATGTGAATGCATTATTATTGTGCTTTTGAGGGGGGTGGTTTGTTCACCTTTAAAAATCTAATAAAAAAGATACTCCTTACACATCTCAGCACTCCTTCACAGCCTAAATTAGATAGTTTGTAGGGCCAAATTCAGCCCGCGGGCACTACTTTAGGCATCCCTGAAGAGCATAATATTTTTAGTCCATTGAATGAAAAGGAACAGTAATTAGTTCTCTGGTTGTTGGAACTCAGGGTACAAGTTTTTATTCTCCCAACTGTCAAAAACATGCAGCTTTAAAAATAGGCATATTTGTTTGCTAAGCATATTTAAATAGTCTTAAATGATCTCTTGAAGTTACTTTGAATCACAGTGGCACCAAATGGCATGACAATGGCCTGTTTACCTGCTCACTAATTCTATAGTGCTACAATAAACAACAGTCATTGAAGCCATTTAATAAATATAGGACATGTTTTTTGTTGCTTTGTTAATATTGCACTGCAAATAGTGCCAATAAATAAACAAACAAACAGAATAGCACATACACAATAGAACATAATATAATACACCAGTAAGATTACAAGTGGGCCCCTATGCAGAGTAGCAATCGAGGCAAATGTGTGTGGATGTTGTAAAATTAGCTTTAGTCTTTGGTAGCCTCAATATACCAAAGTAATAACAGCACTACTTCTACTTGACCCGTGACAAAAGGCAGTTACAATCCCGTGCAGAAGAGCGCGTCTCTCGGAGCACTCCTCTGAGAGCTCAGCACTAATATTGTGGACAGCTTGGAGCATGCCGGTTTTGGATGAGCCCTGGGGGTCTAATGTTGCCTCAGCCCACTAAACACTAGCCCGCGTCCCCGGAGTCCCACTGCCGTGACAGAACGATTAAGCAGAGAATAGAGGCAGGGTACAGACTCTGGGCCAATTACAGACTGGCAAACATGTATCTGAGCGGAGAGAAGGAAGAGGACAGAGGAATCATCATCAGATTACACTGTGAATGCAAATATGGACATTTTTGCCAGTGTAAACTACATTTGGCTGTGCGGTGCTCTGGTGTGATTGTGTCTGCCGGGGACAATCTGCCATCAAAAGAAACACACATTTATTGTGAGTGACTTTTAACTCAGTTAAATCTATGATTGAAGATACAAATCACTGACCATCTTTTTGAAAATAGAGAATAACAGAGCACAATTTACTTTTGAGACTATTCAATTTAAATACTGTGAAATAAAAACTATACAATAAACATAACTTTATACATATATTTTTTTTTCTAAATATATGTATAAAAGTATCATAGTTAGAATAGTTGTTTTAGGGACTTTTAGGCCTGTACTCTTTATTAGACAGGACAGTACAGCATGAAATGGGAGGAGACTGGAGAAGGACCTGCTGTGGTCTGCTTGCATCGAGCGCACATGTGCTATCCACTCGGCCACCGAGCGGAACCCCACAACTATAATTTTATAGAGTTTGGAGGTGTTTTGAAGCCCAATAAGACAATTTATTAAGAACATTGATTTATGAGTACATAATGAAATTCCCGAACTGTCCCTGCATTGTCAAGTGTTTGCTATTGGCTAGACTGTGAAACAATAGATCATCAGCTAAGTCTGAGCAGCTTCATCAAAACATGTTTAAAAGGCAAGGAGTGTCCACACCACAATGTCTCTCAGTTCTATTGTTTTGTACAACATTCAGGCTCTTAGACTGCAATAAAAAGAATGTATTTAACAAACTCTACTTCTACTACACCATTGTGCCATGTATATATATGCTGTAAAGTGTGGATTTTTGGCTGAGGACTGCTTCATGCCCCCCCCACTACCCCTTCACCAACCCACTGGTTTGGGGCTCACCCTTTGATCCTCCAGCTCATTGTAAAACCATTCATAAATGTCTTTATATTCAGGACACTTTCAGAAACACACTTTGGCACATTCAGTCCAAGTACGTTAGCAAACAAAGCCATGGGAACACAGGAACTATATGACAGGCATAAATGACTGGCAACGGTCTTTCAAGGCGATATAGGACCAGACATCGGACGCACCGGGAGTTAACCCGGTGGGCTGGTGCACTTTTGGGCCGGTCACTGTCAGTCAGTCTTGATGTCACTCATCAACGGCCCACTCTCAATCAGCTTTCTCTTCTTATATGCTCTGCTCGAGTTCATCACAGGCCCACGGACATGTGGTCCCTGGCCTAGCCCGTTGTCACACGGGCCGGTCCACGATAAAGCCGACAGACCAGTGCTGGACGGAGCGTGGACTTAAAGCATGTGGCTGGCAATTTAAGGTTAAAATTAAGACATTATGTGAAAACTGGGAATGTTTTTAACCTATAAATGCATTCTTCACAAATTGCTCTTCACAACAGTTTTTTTATTTTACCTTATAGACCTTATATTTGCGCAGTTCGGATTATTTATAGCTAATTGAAAAAAGACGTTCATTTACGTGCAGCGCGATCAAAGCGAGATGGGTTCATCGTGTTGACATGATCTTAGCAAAGGAGCAAAAGCTGCAAACATGGGTTCAACTTTGTAAATACATATATACTACATTTATATCCTTTTTTACCCGTCACTACATTGCCGGATAAGCGGGGTTATGATCGCGTCGGGGGCCGGTTCAGACCAAAAAGTCCAGGGCCGAAGTGGTGCTCCTGAAGTATTTGTTTTAACCATTTATCAGAACCTTAGGCAACCAGAGCATACGGCAGCATACATGTGCAGGACATTGGTTGGGTTAAGCATACTCCTCCAAAGGCACTGTCCCTCCATGGCTCTAACATATTTTTGAAACATTGGGCTGGAAAGAGCTATGGCTGACAGAATATTTAATCATCTTGCCTACTGTTTGAAGTCCGGATGGGGTCAGGGGACCATTTGCATCAATCACAGAGCTGAGATAACTGCTCAGGCCGTGGGGTAAGGACAACCTGTGGCTGTTAGGGCAGGAGCCTCAGAAGGACTGTAACCCTATCTGCAAACTGTTCCACAAGCTTGTTTTTGTAGCTCTGAGCAAAAGTGTTGATCAGCTGTCATTACCAAACACCAATGGCGTTTAATGGACTCCTGCTGGCTCTTGTGCTGTTTCTGTGGTCTCTCTGATGGGACAGGCTGCACTCACAGGACGGCGAGGCATATTTACAGTCTGGATGTCCTGCTGTGTCCAAGAGTAGACTGGCTCGTAGGGGTCGGACCCGTGATTGATATGCTAAGGCCCAACTCCCCTGAGTCTCATAAAAACAAAGCTAACTGAACATCCTTTTTACACACAAAGAGCAAATTGCCAAAGTGTACTGCAGAGTGAAGAAGCATTCCAGTGGTTCTAATTTGAAAATAACGTTATTGATACTTTTTAGTATTAGCAGTGCCTCCAATTAGCTTCACATACCCAGGGAACCCAGGGACTGTTGATGACTTTATGTCACTTGTCCACCAACCCTCGGATTGGTGGTCCAATTCCCACTCGGATCAACTTCTGTTTTTGTGTCCTTAGGTAAGACGCTTAACCCACAATGCCTAGTATGAAAGTGGTGTGCATGTGAATTTGAATTTGTGGGGTGCAGATTGGCAGTATTGATAAGTGTCTTACCCACCACAGAACAGGCTTGGTAGCTCCGTGCTCATCTTTAAAAGAACATCTAATGAACACAGTTTGCATTATATTTTCTTTCCTCAATCTCCTGGCATTGGTTGCAACCTACATTTTTCCATAGTAGAGTAGTAGGACCTGCACCATGTTGATGCAAAACAGCCTCTGAGCTGCAATATGAACAGGACAAGAGAACACACATTTTATGTCCATAACCCAAGGAATAGGATTCAAACACTTCACCTTGGGTTCATTGACTTTGAATCAATATCCAGATTCATTATTTATTTTTTTAATTGGGAGGTCCACAGCCAACCTTCTGTCAGCATGTGGTTTGAAGCAGAGTTCAGATCAAGGAAGAAATTAGACTATTTCTTAGTTTTAAACAAGACAGACTTTCAGTGACATTTATGTTGAGGAAGACATTTATTTGTCTTTTATAAGAAAATAAACTTGAATCTAAAATCAAGATTGATCAATAAGAAGAAACAAATCATGACATTTGATTTTCATATAACTTCACCAATAAAAAGCCTGCAGATTAGAGTAATACATTTGGGTTTGAACTTTTAGGTTCTGAGACGACCATAAAAATGTACCTTCCGCATATGTACGGTTTGGATTTGGTGATTTGAGTGTTTGGCACAACAAAGAGGGCTTCCAAGAGCACAAGGGTCACAGTCCTGACAGGAGCACTTAGGTTTTCTGTGCCAACACAACAAACTTCAAGTGCACATGGCTCACTTTCAATGGAAATGGCCAAAGGTGATGCACACCTTAGGTCAGTCATGGGGCAAACACACACACACACACACACAAAACACACACACAAACACATCACACACACACACACACACACACACACATTAATTTGCACAAATATTGAAATAAAATAAATTCCATTTGAATAATAGGCCTTTCTGATATTATAAACTCAATTTCCAATAAAACAGTTGTTGGTGGACCACAAAATGAACAGCCTTGCTTTTTATTAGATCAGTTGCACTTCGTTTCACTCCACGTGATTTCATTTCTCAAAACAACAAAACACCTTTGTTCTTTTGGCTACAAACAGAACGGGTCACTTACTGCTGGTAGTCAGTCTTGCAGTAGAGTTTGGTGTCCCGGAAGTAGCAGGTGGCGGTGAGCGGCTGCTGGCACGCGGCGCACTGAAGGCACTGCTCGTGCCAGAACGCGCCATTGACGCGCATCAGGAAGCGGTCCGAGATGAGCCGCGAGCATCCCTCACACACGGCCTGTTCGGGAGAGCCCCAGTCTGAAATACACACGCCGTGGTCTGATGAGTCCGGCCGGCTTTGTGCTCTGATAAGGCCTCATGAATGTGATCGTGGACTTAATAAAACAAGGATAATTTAGGTCATAAATTGTCTAAATTTGATTTCACGTTTCATGTCAATTTCACTTTGCCGGTATTTGTGGCAGTAAAATATTTTCTCAACCTAAGACAATTAAACAGAGGTGCGTGTGCTGCACTGGTTAGTTTAAAAATCAGAAGTGCTCATCATAAAGGATTCTAAAAACTTGGTTTGTGAAGAAGCAAACATAAGCTATAGTACATTTCGAATCTTAACTGTTGGCGTATGTTCTGATTAAATTAGCCTGAATATTATCAAGAGAACTTTGAGTCCCCCCCTCCAAAATACAGGCACATAGGCATATCCTATTTATTTATTTATTTTAACAACATGGGGATCCAAGATCATTTCTGTTTCTATTATCTTCCAGATGAAAAAGTCTACAAGATGCTGTTCAATTTTCCAAAGATAATGATTAGTTCATAATATAAACACGTAGCCTAAATTACTTTTAAAAACTGGGGTAAGGCTTGTAGTACATTAAATATTAGTCAATACAATTCCTCCTTGATCAAATACACTCTTTAGTCTGGGCCTTTTCTGTTGAATATTTAAATAATTTTCAAAATTGAGTTAGGCATCTGTCATTGCGAATGAAGAAATATTTGGAACCCGCTTCAAGACTAGTCTAGATTTGAGAAGAATATCCCTCACTCCACGTACCCGTCATCACGCCTGGAGAGCAGGTCTCGGTGCGTGCACACTCCTCCACTTTTATGCAGTCGAGCATCTTAAATCAGAGCGCGGACCTCCACGCACCTCTCCCACGTGCCCTTGTGTCGTATTAATATACATAAATGTCCAGAGAGGGACACTGAGGAGCAAACGGACCTCAAACTGTGGACGCCCTGTCAGTTTGCCGATCCAGGTCCAGTCCTACATCCAGAGGTAAGGGTTGTGTACGGGCTGAACTTGAAGTGCCATCACGCAGCCCGTGTCTGTGTCTCGTGCAGGAGGGTAGGACCTCGCCCCTGCACTGTTTCTGCGCGGTTATTGGCCTGTGCGCCGCGCGCGTTAGTCCCACCTCCTCCATGGAACAATCCTTCTGGAGCAATTTAAAAAGCCAAATCGTACCCTCAATTTATTTTGAAAGTGAACATTGTTTGTGTAATGAATTTAACATGACATTGGCCTAAAATTGGTCACACAGTGAGAAACTGGATACAGCCGAATGAATAGGCTAAAATAAAATTAGGATTTGGTTGCAGAAATAACCAACCAAGTTGAAATAGAGTTATAGTTTTTCACAGAACTGTGGACCATACTGATGTGCGCAATCAACGCAGCAATACAATACAACACTATACAACACAACACAATACAATACAATACAATACAATACAATCAAACACAACACAATACAAACAATACAACACCTGTCCATGTACCTGTCATTCAGGAGTTTCAGATTGATGAGGAATTAGGGCTGTTTCCACAGCCAATTTAAAGAAATACTTTTATTCTATTTTTTGACGGGGCAAAAGTCCTCAAAATATCATCTATAAATAGGAGGCTGAAACACATAGGCCATTGTTAAATTAGGCTATTAGACTAGAGGCTACCAAAGTTCCGTTAATAATTTAGGCAACCTATTTTTAATAGCAACAAATAATCTACCATAATAATAATTTAAATATTGTTCAAATAAATATGGGATTCATCGCGGAATAAATCAATCGGCTGGTTTCCCAAGCACAAAGTAACCCTCCAGCCCTAAGACCGCACAACAGAAGAGCCTATAACATTATTTCCCCTTAAGTGTGAGTGTAAAGAAGGCTAATTGTCCTCTGTCTAGGACATCTCATTCAAACGAGCAGAATATGAGCGGAGACGAGATCCGCAGTGTGATATTGATCATCTGCAGGCCTGATCTGCAGACATACACCTGCTGTTTCCTCTTTTGTCTGGCTCAGTTCGAAAAGGAGCCTTAGATCCTCTGGATAGGCTATATTGGCCCTTTGTTAACGGGAAATTAAAGATTGAAATAGGCCCTTTATTTAGGCCTACATTCGTAATGTGGCACAAAGGACCACTCTGTGCTGTCACTCTCGTGGAGCATGTCACTCAGATTGAAGCCAAGTGATAGTAACTTTAAGCCTGAGTTTGACCCAAAGTAAATCGTGCTTTTTAGCTGACGGTTTCCGTTGGCCGCGGCCTGCGGCTCAGATTGATTGGCTGCTGACAATGCAACTTTGATTCGATTTTATTTTAGGTTTAAATCAGTTTACTGGTTGAGATTGAAAGTTATGTCATAGAGTGAGATTTAGTGTAGAACTAGCCTATAGTTAATTAAAAACGGGACGTTTGGGTGGGCGACCAGTCAACGCAGAAAGTTATTAGTCATGCCCCCTGGTGGTTAAATGCAGAATTTCATATTACTCTACTGTTGTTTTAAACATGAATTGCAGCCTATAGGTTTACATGGATCAGGGAATGTATAGGAATATGCAGTAAAACAATGATTAGAGGTGACCAATGAGAAGGCTTTGCAACAGATATAGACTATTCTACCATATAGACTTATCAAGTTAATTTCAGTTTTTATTCCTGCAGCAGCAGCAGCAGCAGCATGAAACAAGATGGACGAGGTCATCATGAAGTCCAGGGCTGTGCTTTGGAGTCAGTGCAGGAGGTGGGAACCGAAGGGGTCTGTCTAGACTCACATATATGCAGGAGCACCAGTGCAGTACTTTCTTGTTGTCCATACTGTGCACAAGTCACATTTATGTGGCCGGTCAAATCAAATAACTGGAGTATTACTGTTTATTGTATGTTTTGACATGCAAAAGAAATCTGATAATCCAAAACCCTTGGTGATGGAGAGTCAATTAATATAAATATATTTGGTAGTCTAAGTAAATAAATTTTTCAAGTACTACTTTCAGTATTTTACTTCAGTCTTTAATTATTTTTAGCTGTATTTTCCTTGTTAGCACAGGTGTGAGGGATCAGAACTGATCAGATGTAACTGTTTACTTGCTATTTCTATAATCTAATAATGAAATCAGTTATTAGTCAGAGTTTTGGTGTGCGTGTAAGCGCGCTGATTGTACATAATGGTCATGTAGACTTTCTTATCTTCTTTGTAGACTCTATATTATTGGCAATAGTTATATTGTTGTATTCTACTGTATTCAGTATCTAATTTTGGATATTTTAAATTGGCAATATCTATATATTTCCATAGTTAAACATGACCTATTTTGAATACTTATTGATCTAGAATATTCTTATACTTTTTATTACTCTACTACTGCTGCTGTAGTTTTTACATTGCTGTTGCAACACAAGTACCGCCAATTTGTGACAAATAAACAAATAAAGGTTACCTTATCAGAAAGAGTTGTTTTGCATCAAAAAGGAGCCGAAAAAAAGCATTTAAACACAGTGGTCTTGCATGACATGTGGCCCACACACAACTATCAGCTCACTTGAAAATAAGCCTTTTAGTCAAAAGCAGCTATAAAGCACTTTATAAGGAAACCCACAGCATTTAAAGTTCAAACTCAGGCTGTGGAAACACATGTGGTTATTTTGTGTTGAGGAACAAAGCCAATTGCATTATGCGTGGTCGTCCTGCTGAGAAATACAGTTTGAACTACAGGACTATAAAGTGTGATAAAAGTGTGTGTGGTCCATAAACAGTTTGGCATCAATGACAGTGACGCTCTTGTTGTTTATATGTGGTTTAATTGTAAGAAAATTGTGGCAAAATAAAATGACAGACGTTGTTTATGAGGGGGTTTAAAATATTGTCTTATAAAACCATCAGATTAAGACGTATGTTAAAAAAAATACTATCACATTTCATACAGTAATCGTAACCAGTGGTCAGGCATTTCCTTTCTCTTGTCCAGGTTTGGTCCACTGACATTAAGTAATTTGCTGATGTGCAAATTATGTGCAAATAAGTTAAAACAAAGGAACACCCCCAAGGCTTAAGTGTATGTGGAGCAGTAGTACTCTTTTGTGCAGCTTTAGTTGAAGCTTGGTCGAAAGAAGTCAATGAGAAATTTCAAGTGTCATTCAACTCAATCAGCCTACAGCCTTGGGTCCTACAGAGCATTTTTATTATTATAAAGAGCTTTGTGTGTTTCTAAATAAGTCTTAATTTCGTTTTCTTGTTCCTAGGAAAATAATAGGTTTTGACAGAATGCAGAACCTTAAAGTTTCTTCTGCATTTTGGACTGAGGCTAAAACTAAATGAAAAAGATATTTGTTAGCATTGTCATAACATATTTATCTTTCCTTCATAGAAAATCAGAGAGCAAGACCTGCAGCTGGTGATGAAGATACAATTTCAAGTTTCCATTACATAAGAGGCCATGCATTGATGTAAACACACGTTGCACTCTATAAAGTGGTGTGGTGACACGGTAAGGAGACTCGTATAAACTGGGTGTTAATTGAACCATGTTGTCAGTTAAAAGAGACACATGGGGTGCGGTGCCTTTTCATCCCAAATGAATGTTTTCCATGAACAAAGTAGACAAAACAGGATCTCCTAGTGATTTTTCAGCTCATCGTTTAATAAAACATAAATACAGGTGTTTTGAGACATTTGACCTAGAATATTTTGTAGACAGCTTGGATTAGCATGCACACAACAGACACGTCAAGCAGCAGGAGTGACACTGGCAGTGCACTCACTTTAGGTATCGCAAACTGTAGTAATATTAAACATGACAAATGGCAAACATTAAGCTCATCACAAGACAAGCATTAGAACTGTGTATATTTTGACTTTAACAGACAGTGCAATTAAATTTGTTAAAACAAACAATGGACATGGGTTCAATACTGAATTCTCTAATAAATTACAACATAAATGTAATTAACAAAATATGTAAAAATGGGAGTCTCAACCAATGAAACAATGTTCTCAAATGTCTTTTCCATCTACCACACAACTCAAAGTTAAAACAAAAGCACGTTATTATTATTATTAGAGCACAGTGGTTGTAACAACTGAAGGCCATACTGATACTTTACAATTATAAAGTAAAAAGTCACTTGTATCTGCGAATATGTATATAACGCAAAGAAAATGAAGAACCTGAAAACGTGGGGGAAAAACCCACAAAAGCACATACGGTAATTATAAATGACCAAATGGTATTATCTGAATGAAAATGTATACAATAATATCGTATAGTATAGAAAAGAGTGGCAAATAAATCAAGGACTCTTCACAGGTTAGTCTCACTGAGTGTTAACAGCTACGAGTGGGAACATATGACGCTAAAAAGACTTAGTTATCACATAAAATGAAAAGACAAACTTTGTTCATGTCCAACTCGAATAATCACTCAGTGCTACAGTAGAAAATTAGCTGGGAGGTAACGTCAATACTTTTGGTTCCAACTTGAACAGACAAAGTAAATTGGTGCTTATAATACATAGCTGCAATGTAAATGATCAGCAGCCCATGTGTCAATAACTCCATATGAAAACAGTGGTTCAGTAGAAAGAGGAAAAATAAAAAAGGTATCAGCGAAACAGTGGTTTGCAGCAAACATGAAATCCCCCAAAAAAGTGCACTCACACTGTCACAAGTATATCACAGAAAGAAGAATGGATAAGAACAAGAACAAACCCCTTTAGTGAAGAATTAGAACATTTGATAAACTGAAAATGTCCATCAAATGCATTTCAGATGTTCCTCTTGTCCTCCTGCCTCTGTTTGTAGCAAAAGCCTTCAATATGGATGGTATTCATTCAAAGCGGATCAGATAGAAGAAATGCATTTCAGATTCACCAAAAATCCTGTGGGAGATATATTGTGTTTTTTTTCTGATCTTAGTGGTTAAAGACAGAAGTCATATCAGAAGTCGAATTAACGGCCTTTTCAGTTTAGATAAATGACTTCCTGAAGGTTTAAATATCAACTTCACACCAGCACTCCTGGTTGACTGTTCATTATTTGTTCATAGTCCAGAGTAAACCACTCTATTGATGTGGAACCTCCCTAGTCGAGTTTAACTGCTGGTGTGAAGTTCTGGGAGATAAGAATCAGGCCTCAGAGCTGAGCGACGTCCGTGTGGGACTGGGAGGAAGGCGGGCCGCTGCACTGTGCTCTGTACGGAAACTGTAGTCATACTGCAGAGAGAAAAAACATTTGTCATTCAACGGATCCTGTACATAGTTGCAGTTACAGAAATCTGCTGTTTGCTACAGTGAAATACAACTATGAAGAGGTGTGGCCTATCAGTTTGAACAATGGACCCGTTTCTATAAATAAGCCATTTTAGATCAATATTACGGTTTACAATGCACAAAATGTGAAATAATGATCTACTTGTTCTATACTAAGTACCTGAAAAAAATTAAACGTTCAGTAAACACATGTTTGATATGAGTCCATCAACAGGACATAATAATAATAATAATAATAATAATAATAATAATAATAATAATAATTCAAGATCATCACTGTGATAAGCACTCACTTCTTTTTCAATCTCAGCCAGTGACTTAATGGTAATGCCCATAAGATCCACCTGCTGCAACTGAAGAAAAAAAAGACACATGTCAAAGAGTACAGGCCATCATTGTGGATGGACATGAGAAAAAGAAACCACCATCTTACATCAGATGAGGCACAAGCAAACTTCTCTGAGATCATGAAAGGAACACCGTCCATTGCTGAAAGACACATGATACAAATAACGTTACACCTCACTACACAAGGTTAAATGCATGCTCTTAAAAGAATCCCTGTTTAAGACCAAAGCAACATATGCCACTGAGATGCAAGTTAAAACTGTTTAAAGCTACTGACCGGAGATGGCATACAGATTGGAGTTTTGGTGCTCATAATCTGGTCTTGTTGTGTTTTTTCCTCTGAAACTAGCAGGAAGTGTCATTGATATATGCCTGAAGAAGGAAATGATACATAAAAACATTACTATAATGTAAAACTCAATGTATTCATTAATGTCTAAATCAAGGTTCATAATTAGAGAAGACATACTTGGGCATTGGGGCAGTGGGAACAGGAGCTACATTAGAAGTGGAGTTCACATTCTGGACATTGTTGGTAGTTGGGGTGTGCGTGCAGTCCTGCGCCCGGGGCACATTCCCCATGCGATACCAGATTCCCATATTATTGAGTTCTCTGTCACAGTACAAAGGTCAGAAAATGTCCTAATCCATTTTATATAGAGTAAATCAAGCTCATAATGTATCCACAACTCACCCAATAAAGGTGTATTGAGGAGGAGCTTGTTTGGAGCGTCCCAGGATGCGGATGTCACAAATGGCAGCTTCCGTGGAGTCTCTTGGAATAAACTTGATACAAAGTCTTCTTTTTCTAAAGGCCTGCTCCTCTGTGTCAGATAATACACAAAGTCACTCTACTATCCCCCATACGCAAGTCTACTCTTTTGAAAGTAATAAGCACACACACACAATTCAATAAAATGCATCACAACTAAACATTAACGCAACGTGAACTCAGGACCTAAAATCTTAAGCATTCATTAGTTCTACAACTTACGTGTATCAACTGTTTCTTGTATAGGGATGAAGCCCACAGGGAGAGTGTCTTTTATGTCAATAAGCTTCATGTCCACAAGAACATTGCCTAGATGGCTCTAATAGCACAATAAAAAAAGAATGAGATTGAACCAATTAAATGGTTACATTCAAAAAGGGAACATGATCATATGCACAAAAAGTAATTTTGCTTACATTTTCCTTAGAAAAGACCCTTGTGAAGCAGAGGTAGCGTGTCACCTTGGATTTAAAAAGCCCATCTTTCCACAAATCAGCATCAAGGCCATCTGTGGTGGTTGAGACCTAGGAACAGAGACATGTAAACGATTCACATCTAGCCAGTAACAAGCATAGGTGGGTAGCCTAAAATTGTACTCAAGTAAGAGTAAACTTGCTATTATTACTCAAGTCGAAGAACAAAGTAGTGGTCCAAAGTACTGGGGATACCATTACTCAAGTAAGAGTAACTGTCTGGACGTAACCTCAGATTTATAAGTTAACGTAAATGGAAGGACTTAACATTTAATAATGCGCAAAATATGGTATTTTAAAAGGGCAGACACAAACATTTATCATCATATCTGAAGGAACAGTGTAAGAAACACAAATGTTTAATGAAGTTAATTTAATATTGTCAATATAAGGCTTTTGTTACTTGTTGATTTACTCACAGTGGGAAGAGGAACCAAAATGTTTTCCCAAGTAAGAGTACTGTTACTTAAATAAAAATATGACTCAAGTAGGAGTTTGTGGATGCTCACATTCCCACCTGTGAGGCACTACTAAGACATTTGACATACAAATTCATGCAGTGCCTGGAAGTGTCTGAAAATGCTATTATAATGACACTGACCAACCCTTAAATGAGCTCATGCAGAAACACTTCTGCTGTGAGAAAGCACTGGGCTGAGAGACTCTACAATCAATACAATATTTGTTTGTTTTTTGTACTTTGTCTTATTTAATTATAGACCACCTTGTGTCTGAAATAAATAAAATAAAAATAAATAAAGGTCATAGTGTCAAAAAGTTACTCCAAGAAGTAAATGCAGTGGCGACTGGTGATTGAAACACTAGTTGCATGCATTTCCCATTATAAAAATGGGAATAATTAAACTACTATAAAGACATTTTGTAGGGGTTGTTTTAAATTGTAATGTATACTATGAAAACAAGAACAACAACTCTAAGGCAAAAGTGAAAGGAATCGGAGCAGGCCAACAGCGGTTGAAACCAACTTCTGCAATGAGGATGAGCGTGGATGGACTGTTTTCAGAGCACAGAATGCGTTTGGATATGCTTTCGTTTTTGACTCATACAGGATTGAATGAGTTCATTTTGGACCAATAGAAATGGCACAAATGCAACCTATGTATTTTTTGTTTACTTTGGGAGTAGCACCGGTTACAAGTTGGGTAGCCCCAAAAGGGGCCTCTGTGTTTGTTTTGTAGAAAAATTACACTTTCTAATGACATATAGCACAGTTATGTTGACAGAAAAAAAAACTTGCTAACTTATGTCTTTGCTGATTTACTTTGCATTTTGTGAATTGACTTTAGGAGGCGTTGTTATGAATGAAATAGTGTCCCTGCACATGCTGTTGTGCAAAGCTTATTCCAGTGTTCGTGTAATTCTTATTTTCTCTGTTAAACGTTGAATGTCTCAGAATACATCTTAGTCCAACCCGGTGCAGACTGTCCTGATGTCTTTGAGGAGCAGGTAATCAGACGAGCTTGTAACAATGCTACAACAGCCATGCTTAAATCCGCTAGCTTCTGCTTTTTATAGTAAAAGGTTCATCAAAACTCTTCTAGTACAGGAACAAATCTCTCCTAGTACATGCACTCCTTTCACCTCATGCCAGATGTTATTGAGGCTGTGTCCTGATCATGGAGTTTGGAGCTGGAGCGCAGGAGTTTATAGCTGCTCAGGTGTTTACTGTACAGAGGTGGTTACAGTGCTTCATTCACACATGCAGCCTAACCTGGGAATTTACATGGAATTTTGCCAGAGCAGGGACATGTGTGAATGAAGCCAGAACTGAAAATTGCCAGTACCACTTAATGTTTCTTTGGTTACGAGCTTGGTTTCCAGGGTAACACTGAGCCATTAAGTTCCATTTTCCATTCGGATTGATGCTTCATTGACACATTATTTCGTGAGATTTGATTGGACAGATTAGTTTATTGCATTAGTGTTTCAATGCGGCCGATGGGAAATTTACAATCCGCTCTAAACAGCAAAGTCTCATAGTTTGATAAGCAAACAATAAACAAACTAACAAAGGCTGTTTTTGTGAGATTTATACAGTTGATAGCCGCACATTCATGTATTATTTAAATGCTTATATTGCTAAACTATTTAACAATGTTTCTGTTAGTGTAATTTTACAAATGTGCATTATTGATTAGAGTAATGTAACTGCGTACTACCCACCTCTGGTAACGAGGCAATATACGATAAAGTTGTTCTTACCACATCATATCCAGTGGGAGCTCTATTTCTAGAGGCGACGACTCCGACACCAGTGATCGGGTCCATGGGCATTTCAGGCAGGGCCTCTGAAAGCTCCCGAACTTCTGGCATCTTTAATGAGCTCTGTAAATAGGTTGCCAAATGGAGAGAAACTTTATATGTATAATTCAGGTGTTATTAGCTAAAGACTTGCAAAAATGTAAATCCTTGATTGGCTATAATAGTCATTACTGTTGAATGATATAATAAAGGAAAAACAAAGCTGCACAAGACCACTCTTCAAACGAGCTCTAACTTTCTGCACTCTCCAGCCCCTTCCTCACTCTGAACATGAATGAAAGGATACGCCACAGAGGTCAGAGCCAGATGTGCACAACAAACATAAGACAAAAGGACCTGCAGCTGTTCTAAAGGGCTGAGAACACTGAGCGGTTTGTTAAAAATCAACAAGAGGCTCTCCATTTTCACCCACAAGTGTTTATGGTTATTCTGATCAACTTGTTTCTGTTCATGGAGACTGAAACTGTATATTTTAAGAGAATGTAAGACAATCGTGTGAGACGTTTAAGGAGGTTGCTTGAAACTGATGAGTCATCTATAGACACCATAACCAAGTCAAACAAGTGTTATTCTTGACAGTGGCAGTATTTAGATGAGCCTAACTTTTAGGACCACATAAAAGGGTCCAGCTGAAGTACAATGGCTAAGCCTGATAACTAACAGCTGCATAGTAATGAGACACTATTGCATAGCAGCTCCTTGACAACCATGGTGCTTAGAGAAAACATGTGACTTGAGGAGTGAATATGAATGTCCAAAGAAAAGGCGCACTTGCTGCTTCGTTGACCCCAAAGTTGAATGGCATCTATTGACAAATCTAAATAGACATTACATCATAAGTCAATGAAGAAGAAACCAATCAAAAAAATTGCTAAATATTTAACAAAAATGCCATCATCGAGACACCAGCATTGAAAATAAATACATAAATCATATTTCGACATGGCTTAGATTACTCGGGGAGGGGGATGTGTTAATTCTGTGTGTTCAAACGCTATCCCCTCGGTTAGCACAACTAAGCTAGCGTTAAACGCTCAATTGTAGCCTTCAGCTCAAAGATCAAGAAACTTTAAATGTGGATTTGAGAGACTCGCATTGTCTTTGAAACAAAGACTATTTCAGTAACTCAACAGACTCTATTTAAGCAGTGAGAGAGAGAGAGTGAAAGTGATAGCGCAATAGCTAGCAGCAACATCGTCAATGCTAACACTCTGTTAGCTTTAGTGCCCACTTACCAATGAATCCGCCTGTCTTCTTGTATTCTGTGCTGACTTTAAACCTTTGCTCTTCACTGCCACACACAACTTCAGCTCTGTTCGTTCACCATCGTTAAGTAGAGTTTAGTGCTTTAGATGTTACAGCCACTTTACATTACAGCTGTTCGAGCGGCGTATAGACGGTGCCGAGGAGGAGCAGAATGAGTGGGGATGGTCATTGATCATTGGGATCATAGGAAGCGACCCCCGCCCTGTCTCAAGGCAGTAAACAAGTAAACAAACAACTACATTTAGAAAGACTAACCCCAAGGAAAGGGGAAACTTAGAACACTGACACAGATACTTGTCCTTACCGAAATAATAATAATTACTTTTATACACAGTGGGAAATGGGCGGAAGAAATGCCCTGTTAATTTATTAACTTATTTTTATGTAGGCTACATTGCTTTAATGTTTATGTACCATGGGGAAATATGACACATAGACTAGGCCTTAAGTAGCCTCCTTCAGAACACTAGTCTATGATGAATTATACAATAGAATATTAAAGGAGCTGTTGCACTGTATGTAGTGTGCGATGTTTTAAAATAGGAACTACACTAACATTTTCAACCGTTTTGCCAAAGCTTTAACCTGCATATAGAGGAATCAAACTAGTTTTCCTCCATCTCAGTGTAGGCTATGGGCATGCCGTGCCTCATGTGCAGCTCGAAGTATTATGATTAAAAAGTTAGTTTGTATGTCTTTATTAGAATTTTCCAACACAACATGGCTGCCAGAACTGTATGGGTCTGAGTCACGTGACTTATTTGTTGTCACTTGGGCTGGAATCACAGGATCCCTCACGATTCGATGTGATACACGGCTCACGATATGATAATATTACGATTTTGCGATACATGCGATAATCGATATATTGCGCATGATATTCTATGATATATCAATATTTTTTAGAGAACCCATTTGAACAAAATGTGTCATTGTTAAACCACGGCCTGCACAAAAATCAAAATGAAATACACCCATTTTAATGATCAAAACCGTCAAAATGTCAAATGGTTTGTGTAAACAGGTTTCCTTTCTTTAAACAAGCAACAAAATTGTAGTGCGGTCACAAAATATTTTGGGAAATCATACCAAAAATGACTCATGCCGGTATATTGATACAGCAGCCCGATATCGATACCGTATCACGAGATATCGAATTTTTTATATTTTGTGGGCTGATATTTTGTAAATTTGTCATGTTAAAGATACAAAAATGGTCTTCACCAAACAAAGATACTAAAAGTGGTTCAAAATTCTTGAAATTATTAGCTTGGAAGCTTAGAAAACAACAGGCAGAGAGAACAATTAAAGATAGGCAGAGTGATGTAATTTTAACCAAACAACACCAAATACAATCATCATTTGTATCCTTTTACAAAAAAACTTTTAAACAAAATATCAAGAAACAAAGAAAAAGAAATACAATCTTTTCTAGATACTCTCAATTTACCTGTCATGACCAAAGAGTAAAACAAAAATTAGGTGCTGACATAACACGTACTGGTTCACCTAGAGTGATATAAAGCTCTAAATGACACACATAGTCCTCTGCTTTTATCAACTTTTAACTGGGCCCTTAAATAAGCTCAGATCCCTCCGAGTTGGAAGGAAGCCATCATACCCTTAATACCTAAAGAGGGGAAGGATCGACTGTGCCTCATACAGACCAATCTCTATGTTATTTTATTATTGCTCAGTGTTTTATGTTGCACCTTAAGGGGCAGAGACAAGTTCCTATGTTTGTGAATTTTGTTCATTGACAATGGCAATAAACTCTTTGATTCTGATTCTGATCTCGATTCTGAATGTGGACTATTGTGTATACACCTACTAACAAATACTTCCAAATTTAATCCACAATGATTAGACAGGATTTATTAACAAACGACAAACACAAGATAACTTAAGACAATCTTTACACGCAATGAACAATATACAAAAACAACAAAACAAAGCTGTAATAATAAATCTTGATGCTAAGAAAACTTTTGACTCAGTTAGCTGACCTTATTTATTCAAGTACTGAGCAAATATAATATAGATGATTTAATGATAAAAAATATTGGGGCTCTTTACGACAGCCCAACATCCAGAATCACTTGACAGATCCGTCCATCCCATCAAAGGTTTGAAACTATAAAAAATGAACTTTTTGCCCAGATTTCTATATCTATTCCAGACTCTCCCAATTTCCATCCCCAACCGGCTGTTTGATGAGTGGAACAAATCAATCTCAAAAAAGGAGGTTAGGGTTTGCCTTGTCTGAAATTAAAAACGTAATTTCAGTTCAAATCAGAGCATTGCTGTTCTGGTGTGATCCAGAGAATGAAGCTCAATGGAAAAATAATGAGGGTAATGTTGTGCCGGGGGTTCCTATACGGTTGATCCATTTTGAGGACGTTAAAAATCCCGGGGTAAAATCTGTGTTTACAACATGGAAGGAGCTAATCAAAACATACAAACTAAACAAGATGTCAAAATCTTAAACTGGTTGGTTGGTTTATGACCAAAGTTTTGTACCAAATAGAACTTGGTACAAAGTCTGGATTACAAAAAAATATAAAGGTTTTTCACCAGAATGTAAAAGATAATCAAATGAAAAGCTTTGACATGTGGAAAGAATCCTTTGACTTGGAGATACAGGACTTTTGTAGGTATTTACAAATAAGGAGTTATTATAACCAAGAAATTAAACAAAGTTATTTACAAAGTTCAAGCATAGAACACTTCTTCACATGTATTACATGAGCAAAACAAAAAGGTAACAGAAGTGCGCCCCCAAATGTCCAAAACATGTATACATAATGAAATTCCTTTTAAACAAAACACAAATGAGTTATTATGAATTGTTAAATTAATCATGTAAACATATTGACCATGTAAAATGGCGCTCACAATAACCCTCTGATTGCATTTTTTAAATCAAGGATTATAAATCAGAACTTTCAAGGGGAATAATATCTAAATTACATCAACCCCACTTTCTAATCTGGACAACTATTCTACTAAATATATTGAAAAAAAATGGGAAAGACCTGGTTTTGACAGGTTGATGAGGCAGTGACAGCCATCTTACAATAGGATTTTGATAGCCCATTACAGGGCTTTTAGGATACAAAGAAGAGTAGTTTCAAGTGAAAATGTAAACAGCCTTTATCAGGCCCGGGAGGCAGGGCCTACTCAGTGTAGAATAAATATCTGATTCCCAGACTTTATCCGCAGATTGAGAATGAAGAGAAAACGTGTCCAGATGACTTCAACTGAATTTTTTTCTACAATTAACTGAAAATGTGGGATGTCACAATTCCGTGACTCAGTGTTTTACAACCTGGGGGCCCATGGGAGTCCCAAAATGATTTCAGGGGTCCCTAGATGATATGAGGGAAACGTTTACATTTGTATTATAGTCTTAAACAAGACGTAACACCCTTCAAATTAAATAGTAAATATAGATTATTATTTGTTGGCCCACAAAAATAATGTATCTGGGTCTTTATCCTCGAAATATAATAAAACATGGGTGGTTTGCCTACTTTTTTGTTTGGGGGTTGTGAATGCCATTAGTTGCGACTGGAAAAGTTTGACTTCTGAAAACCAATGAGCTGATTCAATAAAGTGAATTGTATTGTGACAAACTAACACCGGATGTAAAGAGAGAGAACTGAATTAGTTTTAAGGTTTCAAATCTTGCAATCCAATCACAAAAATTATGCAAGGTTACAGTTACTTACTTAAATAACACATGATTAATTGGAAGATTATAATGTGAATAACATCTTTGAAGTATTACACTACAACCCAAATTTCAGTATTATAGTTGCAGTTTAGGTCCTGTCCACACTAAATCCAGTAGGTGGTGGTAAATGCACCTTTGCAGTTGGTTGCCAACCGCCATAAAAACTAACAGAAGAAGAAGACGAACACCGGATGTGAGGTGAAACTGCTGCTGGAGCTGAGCTCAGCACACAGCAGTTGTATTGTGATTTTGTTACAGTGATCTGTGCATGTTTTAACGAAATACGCCTATGTCACAGCGGAGAGTATATTAAGATAAAATGGAGTATTTTGTATATGTACGATTTCCCTCAAATGTGACCATTAAAGATGAGACAACGATCTATAAGTGACTTCAGAAAGGTATGATTATAGCGGCTAACAGCTAGCCGCATCTTCTCTTGCAATTGTCTGACACCTTTTAAGTGCTTATTTTGCTTGATATTGTGTTTGGATTTTGTACTAAATATAGCCACTGGACACATGCCTTGTCGCGCTTTTAAGACTATAACAATTGTGGCTGGGGCTTGGAGATGGCTACATACATGGCTACGTCAGTGTATCTTAGGAACTGATGACAGCTTCTCCAGAGATAATTGTAACAGAATATTTAGAAAATCGGAATAAGTGATTGTGAATAAGTAATTCCTTAAATTTCACACACATGACAACGTGTAGCACATCGGATAATTTTGCTAAAGCAAGTGTGTTAATCACCAGCCTCAGCAGACATTACAAGTTAGCACTGGTTT
The DNA here is from genome assembly GCA_015082035.1 of Chaenogobius annularis. Taxonomy (NCBI): domain Eukaryota; kingdom Metazoa; phylum Chordata; class Actinopteri; order Gobiiformes; family Gobiidae; genus Chaenogobius; species Chaenogobius annularis. Next base: position 246,572 of record BJKM01000120.1, read on the forward strand.
TGCGAGCTAGCGTTATCCTATCCTGTAGTATTAACGTTAGTTCTGTTTATTATCTGTTTATTCTATAGTTCGTAACAGTAAATGTCAACATCGTCTATATACATTTAATACAGTTATTAAATCAATATAGTTTAATGGCCCATCTTCATTTTACCTGAGTGTATGGCATTGCTTTGCTATGTTTGCTATTGCCATCTATCTGTTGAAAATATAAACAGTCATGTTCACAGTATAAATACGCAGGTTCGTGTGTTCATCACTGATGTGTTTGTTATGTGATAACGGCCATTAAGTTTTAGCATTTACAAAGATGTTTGCATTCATTATGGTTTTGAATGTTCTATTAATGAATGAGTCATATTTAACTATGATTTCACTTTGTCATTTTACGCAGGATCCATTCTGATTTGGAAGCAGAGAAGTTAAAAATAAGGCAAAAAGATGACTGCTCAGCTCATGTCATCACACAGTGTGTTCACAGTGTGTCAGAAAGACTGACAGAGGAAAGGAATCTATATGGAAAGCAAGAGTTGAAACCAGGATTTAATACAAAGAATAAATGGCTTTCCTGGATAACCCGGCTATTATTTTGGCCCACATCAGACAGTCTCATGTGACTAGTGATGACACGGGGATGTGTGAGATGGTACTAATCGACCAGGATGTTGATCTGGAGAAGTGCCACTTGGCTTTGGTGCCTGGCAGCAGCTGTGGCTCCACAGGGTCTGGTGGCTCCTTGAATGAGGCAGGCAGTAATGTGACGGACAATCATACCTGTGATCTTTCACAGTCTATGGACATCACCTCCAGCTGGGACTTTGGAATTCGCCGGCGATCAAACACAGGTACAAGTGTGTCTTTGGCTAATCAAAAGCAATGCTAGCTTTCTCTATTATTTTTTCAATCGAGCAATTTCAACTCTAAATCACATATACAATATTTACGTGTACAATGTGTTTGTAACTAATTAAAAATGTCTGCACTGCACAGAGTCTAGTCTAGGCCCCAAACACACTGGGAGCGTCAGCTCATAAAACCGCAAGTGTGTGTCAGGCTTGTATTGACTGTCTGTGCAGGCAGGCCATGGCATTCAAAAGTAAAAAATAAAAGTCAGGGCGGAAAACGCATTCTGTTTCTGAAATCTACATGTGTCTGATGCTCCCCTCCCTACACGTGCCTCACACAGGCCGTATATGGCGAAATACACTTCCAGTGTGTCCCAGGCCAAAAACAATGCCAGAAAGTCTAGTCTGCTTTTGTGTGGGGAAGTGTGGGTAGTTTTGCTGTGTGATCAATCTGGGAATATTTCTGAAAAGCGTTAATGTGATCTCAATCAATCAATCAATCAATCCTTGTTTTTCAAGTTGATTTGTTGATGTAATATTGTTTTGTGTGTTTATATTATCTTGCCATTTTCACTTTGCAGCTGAAAATCAGGGGTTAGAAGCTTTGTATTATATTCTATGTTTACGTTGGTGTAATCCCTCATTTGTCCAGGAGTGATCCATTGTAGAAAAAAAAGCTTAATTTGCAGTCATCCGGACACTGTTTTTGAAAAACAAGACGTTTTGACTTGTCCATTCTCAATCTGCGGATTTAGTCTGAGAACTCTGAGTAAGCCCCGCCCACCCCGCGTAACCTCCTGATAATAGCCCGTCCTGTTTTTTTCAGACTAGATCCGCAGATTGAGAATGACTCTTGGATGAGAGTACAAATGTCTTGTTTTTCTAAACGCAGTGTCCAGATGACTACAACAGAAGCTTTATTTTGCTACAGCACAATAGCTCACTCAACAATATTTGGTCATTGTGCATGGCTGAAACCTTTTAGCCATGTTCATCATTTCATCAGGGTTTCATGGACCACTCAATAATTATGACCCAATAAATACATTGTTACGGGTGCTGGTTAACCCCCTCTGTCATGTAAAAATGGCAGTGGGGATTTTGAGAAAACTACAACAACAACCAAAATAAAAAGACACAAGGAAGTCTTTAAAAGTACTTAAAAGTCCTTTGTTTTGATGGCCAAGCAAACATGTTTTCAACACAAGCTTTTTTTCCTTTCATCAGGGGTCAGGGCTACACATACAGGGGCTATGTAGAGTTTATATTTGATTTGTGTGTGGACAATAATCAATAAACCTAGGAGAAAATGCCTAGAATCTATGTACATTTGTTATTGAGAAAAACTGTCTGGTTGATGGGGATTCAATGTAGTGTGTTATGGTAAATTATATCTAAATATCTAATTGGTGTGTTGTTGGCGTCGGGCTGGGTAGAGCGGTGAAATTAGTTTGAATGGAAAATTGACCTTGTGGGCTGTTTTATCAGGACAGCAACACGACAATCTGGACAGACCTGTAGCTGCTGGTAAGATAAAAGGCTCCAACCAAAGTATACAGTATATGTAAGATTTTGCAAGTAAAACTGTCAGCCTGGTAATGTCATCAAAGAAAGCAGTCTCATGTGTCATATATAACTTGTGTTTTTTGTTTTTTGTTTTATAAATATCAGTAGTACCAAACTGTTTGTTTTTTCTATTGCCAAAATTATTTCTATTGCAGCCCAAAGACTTGAAAGACTAAGGAAAGAGCGACAAAACCAAATCAAGTGTAAAAACATCCAGTGGAAAGAGAGGACGTCCTCTCAATCTGGTAATACAGGAGACATATTAAACTACTGTAACTATTGCATTAATTTGTATAAATGTTTTAGCAAAATTCATAATGTTAATTTGTGCATAACAAACAGTGTGGTCACAATTTCAATGTCACAAGACGCTATAAGTAAAATAAGCAATTTTGAAATTTTATATTTTTTTCAGTTGAGGATCTGGGCTCATTATTTGAGAAAAGCGATTTTAAAGATCGACCAAGGACCACAGGCACCAAGTCCACTCTGTCATTGCGACTGGAGCAGTGTCCTCAGCAGCTCAACAACCCCTTCAATGAATACTCCAAATTTGATGGCAAGGTAACCAAATCCTCCACCATATTCGGTGTGTATGCCGGAGTGTAAATTAGCATGTGTTTTGTTTAAAGGGTCATATTGGGACAACAGCTACAAAAAAGATAGATGTCTACCTCTCTATGCAAATGGTTCAGGACAAGGTTCATCCAATGACTGTGGTAACCATTGCCAATGCCCGTGTACATGATCTCATTGGACTAATCTGCTGGCAGTACACAAGCGAAGGAAGGGAACCTAAACTCAAGTGGGTAATAGATGAGACCTGTAACTTCATGTTTTCATACCCAGACAATGCCACACTAACCCTTCCTTTCCTTAACAGTGAGAATGTGAATGCCTACTGTCTGCACATTGCTGAGGATGATGGTGAGGTCGACACAGACTTTCCTCCACTGGACTCAAACGAACCCATCCATAAGTTTGGTTTTAGCACATTAGCCTTAGTGGAGAAGTATTCTTCACCTGGCCTTGCCTCTAGACAGTCTCTGTTCGTGAGAATGTAAGTTTGGACCGGAGACCTAACAAGTGATTACCGGTAGATGCCTACATATATAAATATAAGAATGTGTACCTGTATTTTGTGTTACAGAAATGCTGCTCGTGGCTTCTCTTTAATACCTGTGGATAGTCTGAAGGTAACCATGAATGACATCCTCCAGAAAGCATTAAAGAAAAGGAAAGGCTCTCAAAAAGGCTCAGGTAGGATTTGCAACACAAAAGTTTTTTTTATGCCATAAAAATGTCAACTGAAAATAATTATTTTGTGGGAGAAACAGATTTAGGGTGGAGCCATGTAGTAACAGGAAGGAAAAAATATTTAAAATAGCTGTTTGGATGTGCAATTTGCTCTTTGTAAGATATTTTTTGTTTAAGAAGTGTTTCTGTTTTTCTCTAGGGCCTATGTATCGTTTAGAGAAACAGACCGAGCCAAATGTCGCCGTTGACTTAGACTCCACACTGGAGTCCCAGGGTACACTTGAATTTTGTCTGGTCAGAGAAAACAGTAAGTTCACATCAAAATGTATTTTATTTCAAAGAAAAACAGCTCAAATAATTGCATAATAATTGCAAAACACTTGCACCCAGGCTCCAGAGGGGAAGAGAGCTCAGAGGAGGATCCACCAATTGACATCACCACTGTCCAGGACATGCTCAGTAGTCACCATTACAAGTCATTCAAGATCAGCATGATCCACAAGCTGCGGTTTACCACAGATGTGCAGCTAGGTAGTAATGGCCTGGGCTGCTCCCGGTGCCGCATGTCCTGGTCAAGTGCAGTGAATTGTGGGAAATGACTTATGTTGTTCTGTTTTTGACAACCTAGGTATTTCAGGAGAGAAAGTAGAAATTGATCCAGTGACTAATCAGAAAGCCAGCACCAAGTTCTGGATCAGACAGAAGCCTATCTCCATAGACTCGGACCACCTGTGTGCCTGTGATCTGGTGGAGGAGAGAAGCCCCAGTAAGTCATCTCCATATAAATCCAAATCTGTCACATTGGGCCAGATCAAATTAAGCTGTGACTTCAACCTCTGAAAGACATTATGAGCTTTTAATCATGCTAATGAATTTTCCCTTATCCTTAGCTTGCTCAGAGTTGTATTTTGAGTGACTTATGCACGTTTTAATTATCGTGTATTGTCCAGCATTTGAGGCTTGATTGCTCAGGAATTTCCTGTTTTCACGGACTCCCTATTTCTCCCCACTGCTTTGTACTCCTGTACTACAGGATAGGATAATGCTGGCTCGCAAAACCAGTGCTAACTTGTAATGTCTGCTGAGGCTGGTGATTAACACGCTTTAGCAGAATTATCTGTTGTGATCATTAAAAAATTCATACTCTGGGTAATGCGTGTAGGCTTCAAAAATGTCATGTAGTCATTTTTCAACAATAAAAACAAACAAATCCCTGCTCCCTACGATGAAATGCCACTGAAGCTCTTGGTTCTGCAGGTTTGAACCGGAAATCAGTCAACCTTTTATTACATAATTTTAGATCAATATTGAGGCAATTTTAGATCAATATTGAGATTTACAATGAACAAACTGTAAAATGATGATCTGTGTGGGATACTATATAGCCCTTTATGTACTTCAGTTCAACACTAGATACCTGAAATTCTCAGTAGTGTAGCCATTGATTAATCTATTTTATTGTCACTCTTATCCTCCAGGTCATGCAATATTTAAACTCACCTACCTGAGCAATCATGACTACAAGCCCCTCTACTTTGAATCTGATGCTGCTACGGTCAATGAAATAGTTCTAAAGGTGAGTTTTATATATGAGTGTCACATCGAGAGAAACATTTTTGCTTTTCCTGAAAAAAAAAATCCCGTAAATCACATTGTGATTTTTAATAAAAACAATATTTTATATGCATGCATACATATTGTACATAAAGTGAGGAACGTAAGTATTTGAACACCCTGCGATCTTGTCATTTCTCCCACCCTTAGAAATTTGGCGGGGTCTGAAATTTTCATCGTGGGTGCATTTCCACTATGAGAGACAGAATCTTAAAAAACAAACAAATCCGGAACTCTCATTGTATGATTTTGCTAATAATTTATTAGGCCCGAGCGCCACAAGCTGGCGAGAGACCTATTAGGTCCGCAAGGTCGTGCGAAGCCCGCACCCAAACACTCACTAACGCACTCCTCCACTCATGCATGTCCCGTGCATACTGATTAGTAGTAAGAAAATGTAACATTATCGTTGTAAACGGGCGAAGCCAGTGCAAAAGTGCGCAGTAAATGAGTGCTTTACATGTAAAGCGCTCGTTTGCGCTGAGTAGCTCACGAATGTATTCCCCAACTCAAGCACGTTCCGTACATATCATGTAATGCAAAAATTGAACACTATTATTGTATAGACGGCCAATAACTCAAAGTGGGCGGAGCCCACTCAAAATTAACAAAAGTGCCCGTCAGTGACCAGGGACTCACACCATAACGTAGGAAAGATTGTTTTTGCATCTTCTTCTTCTTTCTTCTTCTCAGGACCAACTCCCCTATTTTTCACCTAGTGAACATTGATGAAAAGTCAGGAAAGTTTGCACACCTCTAAAAATGTCTTTTTTCTAAAATTCTAAAATTTGGCGAATAGGAAATGGGGATAGGAAATGGCCCAAAAAAAATCTGATCGTAGAATGATGAAATTTGGCGCAGAGGTAGATGGTGACAAGAGACGTAAAAAATATTACTACGGCAATGCCGTCCGCCCAACCAAAGTTAGCCATATTGGATCAAAGTTTGCTAAGCATGACTCGCGAGTTTTTCCAAACCTCGTACTTTTACAAACTCCTCCTATGGCGTTAGCCCGAAAAAGCGGAAATTTTGTGAAAATGGTGTTGAGTGGGACATCAAAAGTTATCCAAATTGTTTTGATATCTTTCATGGTGTCTGTGCGGCGAATTTCAGACATTTCTCAAATTTTAAATTTGCTGACATTTGCACATCCAAAGTCCGATTTGCATCCAATTTGAATCAGTTGTTAAAACTTTGCCCTAAACCTGCTTGAAGTGAAACAAATTCATTTGGCACGATAGCGCCCCCTACAGAGTGAAATATTTTTTTATGTGGGGAGCAAAATATTTCGTTTTGGGAAATTTTATGAAATTTGGCACAAAATTACATTTCAGCGTCCTGATCAAAAAATCCAATCAGACCCATGTCATATTTGTTACGGCGTAGCCGTAGCTCTGACAGAAATCTCCCATGTTATTCCAATGGGAAATTGGGATGGTACTCATCCTTCTGCTTCCTCCCAACACGGAGAGGGTTCATACCAAAAAGTTATATTTTGGTCTCATCTGACCACATGATTTTCTCCCATGACTCCTCTGGATCATCCAGATGGTCATTGGCAAACTTCAGACAGGCCTAGACATGTGCTGACTTAAGCAGGGGAACCTTCTGTGCAATGCATGATTTTAAACCATGATGGTGTAGTGTATTACTGATAGTAACCTTTTGAAATTGTGGTCCCAGCGCTCTTCAGGTCATTGACCAGCTCCTCCCATAGTTCTGGGCTGATTCCTCACCTTTCTAATCATCATGACGCCCCAGCCCGAGGGAGATTGACAGTCATCTTTAGCCTATTCCATTTTATAACAATTGCTGAACAGTTGATATCTTTTGACCAGCTGCCCCGGAGCCCTTTCCAGCCTTGTGGAGGGCTGAAATGTTGTCAAGTGTCTTTTGACTGCTCTTTAGTCTTGCCCATGGTAGTAGTTGGAGTCCGACTGATTGTGAGGTGGACAGGTGTCTTTATGCAGCTAAAAAGCTCAAACAAGTGCTGACTGGCAGATCTAGGAGTGCCAGAATTCTTGCTGGTGTTCATATACTTATTTGCATCAATAACATACAATTAAATTCTCTTTGAGAGTCTGTCTCTCACAGTGGAATTGCACCTACAATGAAAATTTCAGACCCGATTTTTTCTAAGTGGGAGAACTTGCAAAATCGCAAGTAAATACATACGTATACATATGTACATTCATTCATTCATTCAACAATTTAATGTCTCCACGAGGTTGGTGTGATAGGTTTAGTGCCAACATACTGTAGATTTTGTTTGGTCTATCCGTACAGAGATTAATTCAGCCAGCGTTGTAATACAGGGTCCTGTTCTATGGACCTGCAAAAATGTGTGATAACAAATAAGCAATCTATCTTGTTTCAGGTGAACTATATCCTAGAGTCTCGGGCCAGCTCGTCGCGGGCCGATTACTTTGCCCAAAAACAACGGAAACTGAGCCGCAGGACCAGCTTTAGTTTCCAAAAGGACAAGAAAACTGGACAGTGAGCGCTGCAGCTGTCAGTACAGAGGCAAACACCTCTTGAAGGTCTGTTTTAGACCACTGCAAGCAAAGTCACCAGTAAATAAGACAAGTTTAATGCAGTGGACAGCAAGTTACCACGCATGACGAAAATTGATAAAAAGGGTGTCTCTGTATTAGCTCAGTGAGCTCAGAGAGAGACTTCAGTCCTTCAACAAAGACATACCCATGTTTGTGACCGGAAGATTTTTCACTGGTGTTCTTCCTAATGGATTTGGCTTTTTGTCCTGTCAGATCATAGTTGCTTAGTAAAATGTAATCATGTATTTTTTATTTTTAATCACAAATATTTTACAATGATGTTATGAAATGAATTTGCCAAGATTGTTGGATGTGATTAATTTGGTACTGACATAAATACTTTAGTCCAGACAAAGCTGTCCCTATCATGATGGCTGTCTGATGTCACTCATGGTTTACCTTCAGCTCACACCTTGTTGCATTTGGGAACAAGTGGTTGAGTTTAGTATGGATTAACGATCAATGGTCCATCAAAAGCCTTAAAACGACCACTAGAGGTTGACATGAACAACTATTTATGCACGACTGACTCTGGTTAGCTTTGTCAAAGACACAATGAAATGTACCCAGTTAAATTGAGTTATGTGAGCTGTTGTGGGGCATGTTTATCAAATCACAATAAAGAAAAGCCAACCTCTCCCAAGTTTGAATTGCAATCAACTACAATGCAGAAGAATACAAATGGAAATGTCTGAGGGGGAAAAACATTTAAATTAAACTTACAAAAAGTGTATCACTAAAGTTGGTATGGAAAACCATCATATAGATTTATATGTAGGCTATGTAATGTATGCATATTGCCATAGCCCTCAGTAGGGCACTGACCATCTAACATTCATTTGAGCCTCCATTCCATATCGGGATGTCATTTTTCACTAATACTCTATACTTCTCTTTTACCCGGTTTCTCAAAATGTTGCCAAAAACACAGTTGTCTTATCTTAAGCGTAAGAATTTGACACTTCCAAAAAATCTCTCGTGTGTATATATAAAGAAGGGGCACTCTTCTTATTATATACAGAAGGGTGTTACAATAGGGTAGACAGCGCTGCCATCTAGCGGCCAATTGGACCATGACACGAGTATCAAAGCTGTAGCATTTATGATATTTCAAGAAGCAGGCTTCAGTAGTGGATTTTCCATAGTCTCTAAAAAAAAAAAACTGTCTTGAAGTAGGCGACTACTAGGTCAGGCATTTACCCGGAGTGGAAAAATGAGAGGTTTTATCTGGATGAATGTAGAGACTCTCAGTCATTCAGGATGGCATAATTTATAAAAGGGATGGACTAATCAAAGCTTATTTTATTTTATTTTTTATTTTCAGTTATTCCACTGTAGTAGTGATGATGGTCATGCTTTGCGGTAGGTGGGTCCGTGGTCTCATTTAATCCAGTTTGACATATGACTTAAACATGGATAAAGATAAAGTAAATATCAAATGCATATTTCTTGACTGTTTTCTCAGTGACTCGTTATCGGTCAGCTGAATGGCCCTTAACTTTAGGATGGGAAGATACTTTGTATTGTTAACCTAGATGCTCCCATCCTCCCCCTGGGATTGAGCTACACTTGAGCTGGCTTGCTGAATAAAGACAGGCCTAATGTGATGCTCTTATCCAAGTTCTCACAGAGCAGTAGAGAATGCTGCCAATTGTCACAAAGATGCTGAGCTGAGCCATGGCAAAGCCACCAGAGTGGGTTGCCCCCATTTTAGCCATTGCTTTACATTCTTTCACTATCATGGCCTACTTTCACCGAGAGCTCACACACAAGTGTAACAAAGAAGCCAAGCCTGAGGATGTTGGCTGATTTATTGATTGTGAAATAGGAGGTGGAGCATGCAGAAAATAAAGGACTGATGGAGGTCAGAGACCAATCTGGATCAAAAGACCAGAGGGTTTCATCTCTGAGTCCATCACCTGAAACTGACTACAGCTTCTGGGTCCAGTTACCCACACATGGATAGTGTAACATCAGTCTTAGTGCACAAGAAAAAAGACTAATATAATATACCATTGATGCAGAATTGAGAAATGTTTTTGATTTCCCCAAAGATCTCTCAAAGTGTAAAACCTGAAAAATAGATCCACAAATATGCATATGGTTCTCATTCCATTTATTAGATATGGTATATAAATAGACACAGTCATACACATATGTTGAAAGTATAAAAAATACAATATTACATTATTTTTCAGACATTTTTGTGAGGTCTCATCGTCATTGTGTTTAACACAATTTTTTTTTACTTGAAGGACTAACAAATATGGAAAATGCAATTTATTTTACACATGTATTTTTCACTTTCACAAGTCCATTCATCAAGCAAGCAACTAGCATCAATGTAAAAATGATCACAAACAAAATCACATGCGGCCAGCATCCTTTACTAAATCTGTACAGCACTTCCTCTCAGCCTTCCAAGATTGGGAAACAAAATCCAATAAAAATGTATGTGCTTCAAGTTTCATTGTACTAAGAAGGTAATGAGGGACATAGATGTGGGTAATTATAGTGTGGGACAGCTTATTCAGTCTGTACGGAAGGCTGGAACACAATGCATCAAACCACTTTCAACTGTTTGGCTGTTTCGTGCTGGCAGGATTGTTAGATTAAAGATACAATGGGGGAAAAACGCAATGAAAGAAAAGTGACAAGGCTAAGTCACTGTCATGTTTCATGTTTGTGAGATTCAACCAAAACAACAATAGGAAATTACACATAATAAACATGTTTCCATACAAATACACAAATGTTTTTCAAGCATAAATTCACCTTAGAGCTACTATGCCAAAGGTGGCTCACGGTGTTCACATTTACATCTGCTGCTAATTCAATGATTTAACTCCTCAGAATGTCGAATGGCATGGGGTTCATGGTAACTGATTTTTTTCTACTCACAGTGTAATGTACCAACAGGGGCTGGTAACTGGCACCATTGACAAAATTACTCTAAATATGCCTTACTCTTGTAATCCTTCTAGAGGTGGCATCTCTTCAAAATCTGTTTTTAATTATTATCATCACATATTTCTGTTTGTGAAATAAAATTAAAATTCACATATTTTATATAATCAAGTAGTGTTACAACGATTTCATGGTTATCAAAATACCAACTACTTCTCATGTATTATTTTATTTTTATATGACATTTCTGGCGTTATACTATAGTATATATGATATAATATCAAATAATCTACCACAAGTGCTTGCATAGAAAGAATGATGTAGCTAGGTAAATATTGTAGACCTATTATGCATGGAAAAGTTCTCCCATTTCACTGAATAAATAAATGTTGTACACGAGAGTGTCTTTCACTTGCTGATACCACTTAATAAAAAATAAAAAAAATAGAATAATGCAAGAATTGGATAATGTATGTGCATAAAATGATGAATATTAGGAGACTAAACAAATGATTTGATCATACTTGTTTTCCGGCAAAGAGATGTTATTTTGATAAGAATAATACTGCTAACAAAAAAGGCTTACTCATCTGCAAATGTTTGTACTAAGTTTTATGTATAAATACAGTATGTTTAACATTATACGTATTTGAAAACATACATACAACAGAAGGTGCACTTAAATGATGTCATCGAGGAGATGTGGTGTTCCCACCCAGTCTAACGTCCTGGGCTCTGATGCAGCCATGATCATGCACATGAACTGCTTACCTGTCCTCTTATCTATCGGATATATAGTGGTGGGTGTGAACCTTCTGTTGCTCTCCACAAACTCACACAGTTGCTGGTATATCTGTGGATACTCATGACGGAGGAACACTCCACGTAGGCGTAGCTCCCTCTGTATATTTATGAAGCAGATTTCTCGGGCCTTCCTGCCCTCCTCTCCCTCTTTGTCAATATCAGCTGTTCCAGGGGGAGGGGTGAGAATGAGTGTCTCCATGTCACTTTCTTTCTTATGAACCTTCCTCTCAGGGCTGAAAGAGGCCAGGGCTACCTTTGCATATTTTCTAACAGTTGGAGCTTGGTTTCTTGGCGATGGACCATCAGGCAGCTGGTCTCCTACAGCAATAGATACATTCAAAATGAAACATTCATTAGGATCATACTCTCTCCCTGCTTCTTGTAGCTCCTTGCAGTATTCCCCAAGGTTGTCTTTGAAACTTTCGAGTTCTCGAAGGGAAAGATACGTGGGGGACATATGTAAACTATCGAGTCCATATTGTAAAAAGTTACTAGACGAGGCCGGGTTTGGGAAGCCCAGGAACAGCACCCCTCTGCCTCGGGAAAGGTAGCCAACTTTAGCAATACGAGAGAAGGCCTTGTGGACATCAACAGTCTCTCGGCAGTGTTTGATGATATGGCGACATGTACTGCCAATTCTGCCATACAAGCAACTCTCCTTATGCAAATCCCAGTCCTCTCTACGACAGTTTCTGGAACAGTAATAGGTATAGCAGCTGTGGCAGGATTTAAAGTACAAGCATGCATTGAATAAAGTCTCAGTTCTTCGACATTTGTTGTTGGAGCACATCATGGTGTCATCCTCATCTGGACTTTGATCTGGGGAGCACTCATCTGCACTCTTCATGGCATCACTTGCTCCGTCCATGTCTCGAAAGTCTGGGGTCATCCTTATGGAAGTGGGTTGTTTGTCCAGAGGAGGGGGCTCCTCCACACACACCTTTGGACTTTTTCTAGACAGAGACACTGCCTCCTCCTCATCGATCAACTTCTTCAGCTGATCTAAAATGTCTTCACTGGTCCTTCGGCTTGGGGGTTTGTAGTCAGTCACAAGATCTGCCAGAAGCTCATCCAGCTGTTCAAGGCTCTGCTGCAGTGAAGCATTGTCATGTGGCTTTTCTTTGGTTGGTCCTTCAAACCCATGCTGAGAGTGCTCTGGGCAATCTGTGCTTCTGGAGTCAAGGATGTCCCAACTAGCAGACCTTCCATCGGCCTTGCTGAGACTTCCTGGTCGTATGTCATTGTCAGTAATTGTTATCTCAGGTGTTACAAACCAGAGTTTACTGGTGGGGCTCTTTGAGGCCTCTGTTGGACTTTTGTCAACCAGCGAATTATCAGACATGGACAGAGCAGCATAGCGTCTTGGTGAACTGGAGAGATTGACCACCACTGGTTGTGGCTTGTCATCCGTTTCTGCAGCAGACTTCCTAGACTCAAGAAGATCATCAAAGCTCTGTCCACGATGAACAGGTTGTTCCCGCTCAACACGAGAGTTAAGCATGTTGTCCCAGGATCTAGAGTAAGATTTGGCCTCTGTGCCAATTCTTGGGGGCTCAACACATGGATTAGTATACCATGAGGATAAGACTGGTTCTTGTTGGACTCTGGTTGGAGTAACTTGGGATACATAAGAGGCAGGGTTAGTGGAATATCCGGATGCATCTGAGCCATACCATTCGTCTGCTTGTGCCTGCATTACCCTGGCATGTCGGCGTCCCTCTGTGTAATAGGCCCTAGATGGTATGTGATGCTCTGGAGCCATTGCATACATGTCAGCAGAATAATAAAACCTTGGAGGGGAAGTTTGTATTTGGTAAGATCTTGGATCGTCCCCATAGATTATCCTTGCAGGAGGTGTTTGAATGATGTATGGCGCAGGCTCATTGGCCCCGTAAGATTTAGGATAACTCGAGTATGGATATGACTCCATCTCTGGGTAATAGGGTTTTGCGGTTACTGCATGCACCATTCGTGTCCTTGGATCTTGAACATATTGAACTTTAGAAGAGTGTGAGTATGAGCGACCAGGGGTGTAGCGTTCGTCATGGTAGTAAGAGCTTGGCTGAGGTGGAGCAGTTGTGACATATCTGTTTGGGTCATCTGCATAAAAAAATCTGGTTGGCACATTAGGACTGGAATGAGCTCTTCGTTCTCGACCATAATATTCAGTTGAAGAAGGCATTTTCTGCATGGAAACCTCAATGGGTTGTTGGTAACTGTTCGGCATGCTACGCGAGTATTGATAGGCCTGTCTGCCATCAGAGTCCGTTGGTGTTGGCGTTCGGGAGTAGGAGAAATGTCGAGGCACAGTCAGGCTCCTAGTGCCACTGCTGTGATGCCTCTGCCACGGTATGTCCATGTTGGGCGAGGCCTGTTTATGTTTTGAATTCTGAACAGCAGCACTGTCAGGTTTGATGTCCATGCGACACCTGACATGAGGGCTAGTGGCAGGTTTGTCATGCCCTCTGTCATCCAAATTATCAGCACCATAATGTGGCGAGTATCTAGTGCTGTCGACCATTTGAGGCTGTAGCTTAAGGGGGTGCATTTCTTGCATGTGAGCCCTAGTAGCAGCATGAGACGATTCTCTACGTGGCGATACTTCAGGTCTCCATCGTGCTTCTCGAGAGGTCCTCTGTGACTCCCTCCCTTTTCTACCTGAAGATGGAGTCCTTTCAAAAGACACTGGAGTGAAGTTTGTTTGGACGCGAGGGGCACTTTTTGATCTAGTCCTTTTTTTTTGCTCAGAAACAACTTCAATGTCTGCTCCCATTGGTTGAGGAGTGAGCCTATGGCTGAAAATGTCTGGTGCTGAAAAGCGGTACCTCTGCTGGCGGCCCAGGGCATTCCAGGCTATGTCTGGGTTGGCTGCATGCCTATCTGTTTTTCTGAATGGGGAATCCATTGCGTACTTGTGGGATTTGGGGTATTCTAATGACCTGGAGTCAAAAGTGCGGCAGTGCCTCTTATTGACTGTGCTTATACTGTCCTCCAGTGTGTTGTAGGTTATAGCATCACATTGTGTGAAAGGCTGCAAGGACTTGAAGTGTGAGGAAATAGGAATTACTTTTATGTCTCGATGCACAGTTGATACCAGTATGTCAGGCGGGTCTGTGCGTGTCATCTTAAAGGGACTATTCTAGTTTTGTCCATAGAGATGTTTTAAAGGTGATGGTGCCTGAAAATAAAGAAAAAAAACTCATCAGTAAAGTCATTGGTAGAATAGGTGCAAGGTAATTTTATTAGATTATTTATTACTTATGTATTACTTATTTATACCATTGTCCAATAATATCAGCTAAACATATATCCTACATTTGAAAACATTGTTTATGTTGCAGCATTGTGTTATTTGTGTATGTAATTAAGAACATTAAAAATAAAAACATAAGAGATGCTATAATTTGGTGCCACTCACTCAAGACACAATGTCTGATGAATTATCAGTTATGTGTTGCAGGGTTTACGCTGAATGCATCTGCATGACTAGTGGATTATTTCAAACCCAGTGAAAAGTGAGAGGATCTGACAAGATGGAGGGACAACAGTCAATGAAAGCGCAGTAAAAGAGGAACACTCGACCATGCAACCCAACAATAACTAGTGTTTATTTAGTACTGTCGAAGCAATCATCCGAAATGAATCTACCCCCAGATGACTCATTATCTGTAGCGATAATGTGCATGGAAAAACGCAGGACTGTGCCGGTCAAAAATATACAATATTGTCATATACATTTCTTAATATTGCCTTTAACAGAATATAAGTCAATGAGGAATAAAGAGCCATTAAATAGACAAACATCAATTGGTTAAAACTAACTAAGTTTATAGTTATTTGTGGGGGTTCTGGGATCGGCTCCCTTCGTCACAGATGTCTGCATGTTGCAAGTGCTACGCTGCCTTCACACTCTGTCTGACAGCTCGTCTTGGTAACGCTCTGAGTACAAGACAAGAATCTGGTGAGCATGCTGCCTCATATGCTGCTGGTGGGGCCTTTTCTGTGTTCCTTTTACCAAGCATAATAAGGGAACTCTACAATCTAACAAAGCATTGATGGACTTCAATGCATAACTTTTCAGACTAAAAATACGTAAAACAAGCTGCAGAGAACTATTGGTAGAAAATGTCTGATTCTCTGGGCTAAAGGAATCTATGTAGTGTAAATGTAGTAACCCTCCCCCACCACCCACCATAACAGACCCTACTCACTGACCACACACTTGACTGGGTATACTGAGTCAAGTGTCAGCTCCGGTTTATCTCTATATTCAAATGTTTATTTGAATTACTTCATTAACTACTTCCTTCTTATTATCCTAAATTTGGGATAGGTTTTGTACCAGATGCCCTTCCTGATACAGCCGCATTTTTACCTATGCTTAGCAGCAGTTTTTACTTTTTAGTTCAAAGCTATGTAGCTCAAACAGAGACTTTAATCCTATGTGTAAAGACGATACGGTAAGGTCAGACAAGGCTTTCAGGTGGAATAATGAAGTCAATTGTTGCACAGTGATTTATGCTAACACAACGCACACACAGGCCATCCATCTAAAAGTGAACACGGCACGTCAGCCAGATAATTGGGGTTTTGAGAAAGTCCACTCAGGAGCAAATATGGCTTAAATGAGAGTCAGAGTAGGTCTGTCAATATGGACTCAATATTTATCTTATTATTACTTATCTTGTAGTATATTAACATTTGTCATACAACGTATCAATGACTAAGGATTTTTAGTGTCAGTTACAAACAAAATATTTAGCAGCATTGTAGATGTTAGACTGCAGCAGCTCTTTCCCATGTTAGTGTGTTTTGTGCTCTTACAGGAGTAAATGTAATTTCTCACCATTGACTCTCATGCGTTTTTGCCACTCACTCCTAAAATTCAGAAGGCTATGGTGCCGCCTGCACAACCTCTGTTGCATTAGTGGCATAAAGTGGTCTTAAATATATTGCAATATTTTTGGAGCAAGGTATTGAACCGTAAAATGACAGGTCTAGCTCAGAATTAAGAAGGTTACAGAAGGTTATAGCAGTGTGCACCCTGCAGCCCTTACAGCTGTGACTCAGGAAAAAGCGGTGTATTTGCAAATAATTATGTTTATTTCGTTTTATTATTTACTTTATTGAGCTATGGTAACAAAATTGTATGCATTTCAAAACGTACTTATCAGGAGGATGGTACCGTCTGAATTTACTAAATAAAATGCTTTTTAAATGTTATGCGTTTAACTATTGCCCGAAACCATATGTCTCTTAAACTCCTCTCTCATAATCATAACCATCATAATAATAAATGTATACATGCACAGCTCTGAGCAGAATATTTGCACAGGTTGTTGGTATACAGGGGCTTACAGTTACATATACTGCCTTTGCGAGTTGAGGGGTTGTTTGACTTTTAAATATAAATGAAATGCAGTCGTTTAGATTTGAGTAAACAGCACTCTCATCTTTGATGTGTGTGCTTTTCTGTTAGTTGCAGTTTTGGCTGCATTTGCTACCTCCTGCCTCCATTTGCACGATTGCCTCCTGAGCCTCGGAAAGGCTGTGGTGTTGTGGCCACATTGGTAATAAATCTGCCAGTATTTCACTGCTGCCAACCTTATGCCTCAACAGCAGTTTGTGGAGGCTGTGTGCTTTCTCCATCTTTAATTCTTCTGATCAATAAGTGCCAAATCTGGCACAGAATGAACACAGCCCCTTGATAAGATGCATAGTTCTAGGTCTTCAGTCTGTATTAAGCCAACAAGTTCACTGTAAACACATATTTATAATCAGGAGAAAAGCAATAACAACACATGCCTGTGAAAACCATCCTGTTTCATCTGTTTTTGGTTCATACCTTAAAAGAGACTATAGACACTTTAAAGCTTATGTTATTATAGCTGACCTAGATTTAAGCTTTGGCCAAGTAATCAAGAGATGTTCCTTTGAATTGAGCAGTGGATATAAATCTGATAAACCAGATAAGGAATAAAGAATACTTGTTCTCAATTGAACAAACAGTTGATCTGTGTGGTGTTCGGTCATAACTGAACTCCAAACTACAGAGGTCTTTAATGTGGCTGGTGAGCCTCTCCTGAGCTCCAGGAACACTAGGTCGTGTATGAGTTTGTCCAAGCCCATTCTACCAGCGGGAGAAGTCCTCTGCCGGTGCACACAACAGCCTCTTACAGGCCTACATCTGAGCTCATGTAAACATGCAACCTGTGTGGATCTGTAGAAGGGATGAGATCAAGTCAAATGAACTTGCATCAAGTGCATCAAGTTCGGCCAAACGTCGCATTGGTGCGCTGAGCTAGCAAACCCGTGTGCTAGCGTGTGTGTAGTAGTGTATGTTGTGTGTCACAGGCTGCTGCTGCTGGGGATGAGCTGAGGACGATGTCAGTGCTGTTCGATGGGGGGAGCACGAGGAAGGGAGCAATAATCTAAGCATGTACGGTTGCAAACATGTCCATCAGGCGTGTACCGAGCGGAATCTCTGTTCAAGCAGCGCCGAAGTGCAATCTGATAGAAGGATGCGCGGTCACGGCGCCTTCACCCCGCCGCAGTGATGTAATATTAGCCAGAAATGACAGGGAGAAACCCCGTAACGAGCCCCCGGCGAGTGGGGGTCGTTTGCATCGGTACTATGCGCGACGTAAATCAAAAGCTCGGCACTTACCGCAGCGGTTCGCCCTTGCAGCCTGGGCTCGACCATTCTCCGCGGCGGAGGCGACTCCAGGCAGCGCCAGTGCTTCCCAATGACGACATCGAACATGTGCAAAAGGTAGAGCTGCAATATCCGCCTTATTGGTCAGCCCCAGGATCCTCTCTCTCCCTCTCCTCCCTTTCTTCACTGACGTTACATCGTTAGTGATTCTCTGCGCAAACGCCGCTGCAGCATCCACATCCTTCCAGCAGCCAATCACCCATCAAACCACACCAGCCAACCACTGTCACGCGCCAGCCCCTACTCCTCATGTATTAACCAGGCGCGCGCGTGGCATCGTGCGCACCCATCTGGTAATGTGGAAGTAACATTTTCCCAAAGACATCTGCGCACAGGGTCTCATGACCTTTCCTTTCGTGCCACCTAGAGGATATTGCAGTTGGGACTTGCCCCCCGTATGTTAGATGCAAGAGTCTCGTGCATGTAGCATATGTAGCCCACTGTAATGGGACAAGTATATTAACATGAACAAATTCTCATGTGTGGCGCACCCAAGAACTTTTGGATTTTGAGTAATGAAACAAATATGTGCAAATACATCAGCCTACAACAGCCTACACAAAATGCGAGCTGCCGCTTTTAACATTCAGTTCTGATCAGATTTCCATGCATAGACCAACAGCAGAGAGAATCAATGTTCACTTAGAGCCACAGCAGCTACAAATGTTATTGAACATATAACATTTGCAAGTATGTTATGAAGCGTAAGTAATGCACATAATCCTATAAACTTGGGTTTCAGTTTCTGTTTATGCATCTTCTTCAGAACTTTTGTTTAGATTTTTTAATTGCTATGACCTCATGATTTGTCACTCTGAAACCCTTGCATTTAACTCTAGAAAATGCATTTTCAGCAGACCATTTCGAGGATTTCCCATCATTCAGAAGATTGGATCATTTGTTATAAATTGTTCATTGCTAAGGATACTGTCCTGATTTGTCATCATTCTGAAACCCATGGATATGGAAAGAAGAGGTCCATGAAAAGGCTTTTGTGGAACTCTGAACAAACAAACAAAATCCACTCTGAGCAATGCAATCCAGTTTCTCAACACAGAAGAGGTCTTGAAGCTTGTTAAATTAAAATGAATAAATAGTTACAGTAAATGTGTCCAGTTTTGTGTAATTTCACCCTGCACCTTTAGAAACATTAATACTTCCCTGCTGCTGCATGTTTGTGTTTCACAGAGTTTTGCACAGAACTCTTAGAGTAATTGATTATTTACTCAGGCCTCATGTGCTAACTGTCATAAGATCTTGTGGCAGGGCCTAAGGACTAAATACACATCAGTTCTTTATATATCACATTGGCCAATGCAAAGGGAGGAGTGATTCTTCAATACTGAGGCAGGTATGTTAGCCCTTGGATGGCCATGTGCTGCTGATGTAAACCTAAAGATTAAACCTGCACCTCTGACATCAGGGCTCATGTTACACACACCTGCAAGTGATACAGACTCATGAATTATTACTGAGGGCGATTGAACGTGCATGTGCTGGACAGAAGGAGTAGCTGTTGAGAACAGCGGGAGCGAATGGAGCTGATGAAGCTGCAATGGACATCTCTGCTTTACCCAACAATAATGACCCAGAGAGGTTCCTCCAGCTGGATGTGGGCATGCTGCCGGCCACCCACGGCATGTTCCAACTCCAGGCAGTGATGTCCTCTCAGAGACACTGGCACAACAGGGTCTATGACCAGGTAACTGTGGGGCTGCGTACACTTGGTTGGCTCAGGGTCTTTGTGCTGCGAACATTTGTTTGTGACACATTTGATACATTTCTGCACTGTATATTTACAGTGGTATTTGAGTTTGTAATCTGTTACTTCTTTCTACTTGATGTTTTGTGACAAGATGTTTTAATTCATGATTTAATCTTTTGAAGTACTCAGATACATGTCTGTAACTTATACTATGGTTACACAGCAAGCAAGCATGCCCAATAATGCTATATAACTTTATTCATAACATTTCAACATATATCATCATTATCATCATCACATAATATTTCACTTTTTTTAAAATTGCGTATGTTACAGTTTATATATATTGTCTTTGTATCACGGTCTGGATCAAAGGCGGCCTCTTCGTGCAGCAACTTTAAAACAAACTTGCTTTTGTGCCAGTCAGGTAATACATGCTGTAATTGTCCACTGCGCTATAGATGGAGGGCCGGCATGTGAGGAGTGAAGGCCAGTGCCCGATTCCATCTCCAGAGAACAGCCCTGTGGTGTTTGTGGACAGATATTTGGAGAAACACATCACTCATGTCACTCTGAAGACCAACATCAAGACCAACCCTTTGTACTTAGACTTCACAGAGATGGAGCAAGTGGATAATGAGAAGAACAAACCCTCTTGGACTGTGCAGGAGTACGACACGCAAACTGTGCATGGGAACCTGGCTGACTATCTAAAGGTGGGTGTCTTTAAGGTCTTGCACTAAAACGACCATGAAGTTTTCAGTTATATACAAATACATTTTAGTCAGAGTGTCTTCATCAATATACGGTTGAGTTGCAGATTTTGTTTGTCTTTTCATTGGAGCTTGTGTGTGTCATAATGAGTGTTTATTTGTGGCATTATTAGGTGGTTATCCATGAAGTGCTCCTCAGGTTCAGTTTGACAGTCCACACAGCGTCACCAGACGTAATATGAACATTTTAGTGCTGAAATTGTGTGTCAGCTGTTATTTTACTCTATTTTACAGCATATACATTACACTCCACAAAGCACCAGACTTGTAACGGCTTTAAAATGCCACTGCTTAGACATGATTTCAGTCTTCAAAAAATGATTTCAGTCTTCAATGCTCCCCTCCCCTTTACAGGAAGGTGAGAAGACACCCAAAGATCTAGACTTCTGGCTTGAGGAGCTCTACACGCCAGGATACGACTCTTTACTCAGAAAGAAGGAGGCTGAGGAGCAAAGAAAAAGGATTTGCAAATATTTTTCTTTAGCACTTTTATTAATCTGTGTTATTCTTGTTGTTATATTAGTGCCAATTATGGTCCTGAAAAAGTCTAATTAATGAATGTGTTTAAAGAAGACATAGTATGCTTTTTCTGAAACTTAGTATAGGACTCTAAGAGAAATAGGTCCTTCTAAACTGTGAAATGAATCAAACATATTTTAGTAATAGTGGGACAATTAGGTGAAAATTTGCCAAGATTTTAAGTCAATACAGGATTACTCAAACATGCATAAACCTATTAAAATACAACTTTGAGTAAACTAATGAGGAAACACAGTTATAACAGGGCTAAAAGCTCATAAAAGTCAAGTTTGCATAATATCTAGTTTATCAAACTCTTGAACCCCAAGTCTGCATTCACTGCATACAAACGCACTGGTTCTCTTTTTTCTCAATGCATTATGTAGATATTCTTGACATGAACAAGCCAATGGGTGTTTCACATGGAGAATGGCACAGCCGTGGCTCCACTTTCGGCTCCACTTTCGGCTCGCTCCGATCGGCCGCTTTGTGCTCCAGCGCCATCAGCGGTGCGGCCCCTCGCTCTGCCCCGTGTAAACTCAAGCGGCGGCATAAAAAAAAACGACTCACGCTGACTGGAGCTCGCACTGTTCACTCGCACTAGTGTGGACCCCCGTGTGTAACAGACCGGTCGTTCAGCACGCCACAGTCACGTGTGCGACAGACGAGCATTATAAACTGATCAGGCACACACACACACACACACATCTGGGCACGCCGCCGTGACTCGCGTTGCCTAGAGACCTTTCT
The DNA here is from genome assembly GCA_015082035.1 of Chaenogobius annularis. Classification (NCBI taxonomy): domain Eukaryota; kingdom Metazoa; phylum Chordata; class Actinopteri; order Gobiiformes; family Gobiidae; genus Chaenogobius; species Chaenogobius annularis. The sequence continues at coordinate 268,582 of BJKM01000120.1, forward strand.
GCGGTTAACCACAGATTCCAAAAACCACACGAATAGCCTATCGTGGCCATGCATAATCGTGATGATTGAAAAACTGGTTAATCGTGACATCACTACTCACCAGACACGTGCCTGATGTCAGATATATGAATGAGGTCAAAAGTAAATAAAGGTGTTTTTATACAGTTTAAGTAATGTTGTGGATCCAACTGTGTCTACCTTTATTATGCTTTATAACAGGCATGTACAAGCTATGGCTCGGGGGCCAAATGCGGCCCTCAGACCAGTTCTTGTTGGCCCTCCGGCTTCCTTCTAAGTTGGTCAAAACAACAAAAAGTAGTACTTTTTACTGTAAAATTGGTCAAATTCAAGCAATTTGATGTTATACCAACCTAATATTAATGTTGCACATTTTATTAAAGGTGTGGAGGCCCATCGAAACTATGTCAAATGCAAAATTTCGAATTATTCACTTCATTGTTGGATTGTCTGTGGCTCCGTATAAGTTTCAAAATGCTTCCCTCTGTGAAAAAACTTCGGACATCCCTTCTTTATAGTAACCATATTGCTTGTTATTCATTTATTAAAAGAGTTTATTTATTAAAAAGTTGTCATTTCTGTTGTACTTTCAACCACAACCAATACTTTAGAAAAGGTTTCAAAGACCTGTTGCTAGAATCCAGTGAATTTACTCAGAGACCTCAGAGTTGACCAAACCAAACCAAACCAATGCAAACTGAGTAACTTTAAGTTCTTGTGTTACTTGAATCGGGATATACAGTAGGAACGCTTGAGATAAGCAAGACCACTGGTCCCTCCTGATCACAGTAATACAGTTCTGGACAAACGGGGTCTTTGGGGATGTTACAGAAGACGAATCCTGTGTTTTGAGACTTTTTGTTGGCACGACCCACAGCACAACATGCGCCTTTCGTCCTCAAGATGGCAGTAGCAACGAGTGTGTGACGTCACTTCAGAGCCATGACGCCACACCGTGTTGTCGCCAGCTCTCTACAGGAAGTTATCAAAGGGGAAGGGGGGATTAGAGGCGTGTTTTGAAACAAAAGCACGCCTCTAATCACCCGTCACTACAAAACTTTTGTACCTGGACCAAGTGTCTGTCGCCTAGGCGACATCGCTTTGAATTCACACTCTGCACTCACATTATGGATCGATTACAAATATCGTCCCAAGAGCGACTTTAAAGACCAGCATACTTTCACTTCCACTGCAGCCTCGAGGACGGAGGAGATTAGAGCAAGTGACAAGAGCAGAGTTGAACTGAAGTCAACTTCATGCAAATTCAGAGCGATATCGCCGGGGCGACAGCCGCTCAGCTGGCGACCCCAGAGCGAGCAGGGCTCAGGAGGGCTCAGGAGGGCTCAGGGGGGCGGTTTTGTCGCTGCTGGTGGGAGTCATGGCTGTACTAAGTGCGGTGGATGTTGTACTGACTCCGCTCCTCGTCACTTCTTCTGCCCTTTAAAGAACAGTTACTTTCCCTCTGCTGAGGGTCTCATGAACACTTCCTAAACACCTGCCTCTTTAACCACTAGTTAATCAATCTCTCAATTTAACTGTAAATTGTTGTGTACATAGTAAGTCTATTTTTATCTTATACTATAGTAATTTTTTATTGTTTTCTAATGCATTTGGATTTCATATATGTTTCATCTATTGTAGAAAAAGATTCAGTTGTAGTCATCTGGACTCTGTTTTAGAATATGTTTCATATGTTTCATGTTTCATATATGTTGTTTTTATTGCTCAGTGTTTCATGTTGCACCTTAACGCCGAAATGTTCCTGTTTGTGAATTGTGTTCATTGACATTGGCAATAAACCTTTTCTGATTGTGATTCCGAATGATTCACGCTGGTTTGAGTGCAGTGCATGGTGCAGTGTGACAGATTCATGTCTGGGTTTGACCATCTAGAGAAGACACTTATCCAGGATCAATTCAGCCAGATTCGAAGTACACGCCTCTGATCTGACCCTGGTCCAGAGCAGGAGCCACGTGGAGCCTGTTTCTGTGGTGATTTACAGTGACAGAAAACTGCAACCTGAACTCAAACTAATCCTGGCCTAAGGTTTATAACTGGAACTGTTAAACCTAAGAACTGAACAAGGGCAGAACAAATTTGAGCTTGAAAAAGTTTACATTTGAGCTTCTCAAATCAGTACCTTTAGATTAAAAATGACACCTGGATGGAAGCCGAAACGTCTCGATTTTAAAAGCATTTTACAGATGACCACCTTTGAAAGCTTTTCTATCAACACGACACTGAAACATTTGAACTTTTCTTCTTCTCAGGGTTAACTCAGAACACCAAAAGACAATGAAGTTTACTGATTATTTATTTTTGATTTGTTTATTGCAATAAAGATGTACAAAGTATTGGTAATCATAAATGTTAGAAAAAAAAGCATATCTCTGACTGTTAACAGCACAGTGTATCAAAACATTACTGCTTTAACTGACTGCAGACACTTCTGAGAGAAACTGGTCTGATCTGCGTTTGCTTCAGAAGGCGTTGAAAAGAGAAATACACAGGATCAAGGAGGAAATAAAAAGACAAACGATAGACAACCTGCTAAAACCCAAACGCATCAAACAGATAATCAACATGCAAATTAACTTACAACCAAACCAAATTTTAAAGAACAGGGAGAAATGCTAAACTAAAATAAATATATTTCTCCATGATGAATTTAGAGAATACGCCACTCCCTTAATTGGTACCATTAGACTACATGTATTTACAAGTTCAGACTGAAAGGGTGAATGACGGGACCATGGAGGAGAAAAGAACACTTATGATTAAACTTCTGCTCATGGCTAAACATGCAACAGGTGGGAGCAGGAAAGGCAAGAGCTTTGGCAAAAAAATACATCTGATGATTAAGATTACAAGATTTGGTTTGCTCAGCAGTAATATTGTAGGTCAGGCTTTAAAGTGTCAATATCAACACTATTTTAGTTCAAAAGTTATTGAACACAGATCTCTTATGACATCAACACGAAATTATGTGTAGTATATACTATACTTCATCTTAATTACAAATATAGAGTAACCCGTCTTCTTGGTAATGAGTTTGAACAGGCTGACGAATTAGAAAATATAAAACACTTCTGCACTTGCGTAACATAAAAGCATCTTTCTGGTGCACAACATGTTTGTTGAAAAGGCCTGAAGTTGGACAAGTTGCAGACGTTTACTACTGGTCTCTGGCCAACAGGCAGTACAATGTGTGCACACGTGTAACACTACATACACGGACATGGACCCCCGTCAGTTGAAGAGTTTTTGCTTGCTGTGCACTAAACACTAAGAAAATAAAAAGGCTAAAAGCTAACTGCTAACGTAGTGTTTATTGTACAGTACATTCAGCTATTCTAAACATTGTCACATTCTTATCATGAAATTGCATACAAGTAAAATCACTCAAAATAGAAATCAACCCCAATGAAACCGTTAGTTGAGAAGACAGTGAACTTCGAGAACCCTGTTTACTGGTTTGTGAACCTGGATATCCTTACAGCCTCTTCATTGCATTCTATACAGAGAAAGTCTGTCTGGTGTTGTACTCATAGTTTTACTTCCGGTTGGATGTATCTGATTCATTGTTCGGTACTGCGCTTGCTTCTGTTCGGACAGACCTTGACATGTCTTTAAAACCCCAGCACTTTAAAAGCCTTAAACAGGTTTCAGCCTCTAAGATAAAACAAGTATAAAAATGTACACGTGACTCATTTGCCATTGGTTCACTCTCCGCCTGTTAGTCCGCCGTTTAAACTGCATTCAAGCAGCAGTTCCAGACCATTTCTGTATAGACTATGAGAATGTTGTATGGCAGGCCAGGCTTGTTGGATTGTGGCAGTTTATTAATAATGAGCTCTATACACCATGAGCCTGCTCAGGACCGAACATTTAGACAGAGAGTAATGTGAAATGAAGATTGTTTTTCCATAGCAGGGATAAAGAATGCAAGTATGTAGTATTGAACCAAACAACCGTTCACATGAAAGTATGGGTTATTATTCCAAGTATGTGTAACACAACGTCGTATGCATAGAGGTATATCTTCACTGAGAATTCTCTTACTTTCTGCTTTCCATTCTTCCTGATCCCGTTTTGTCTAGTTTCTCCGTAACACAGCCTGATACCAGCAGAGCATCAGACAAACAAACTCTGGCCCATTGTGCCTTTGACATGGGCCAGGTTTCATACATTTGCTGAGCACTGAGCAGCAGTGGGCCGGCCTAACCTACAGGACAGACTAATGGAGCTTAAGATGGAAAGAAAATATAGTTGTGTTAAAACAAATGCACTATTATGACTCTGCTGACCAGCCAGTATGGCTTATAGAAAAAGCAGTGACAATCGTTACTTCTCCAAGCGTTAAGGCAAAGTTCAATCAAAGTTTCCGGATAGAACAGTTACACCTTAAGGGGAAGAGCTGTGCATGTGACGACAAATATAATTAAGGAAACACTCAATTTACATCAGTCAGCAGCTACATGGGGCAACTAATCCTTCCACCCAACCAGGCAAGGAAAAAATAAAAATAAGAAAAATCACATCTTTTCTGACAAACAGCAAGATCTTAAATTTAAGATCTATGTACATATTTAGATTGTGTCTGTTGCTGAGTCACTGAGGCAAATATTCGGCAGCTTAAAAGGAAGACTCAAAAGTGAAATCACAACACTATGCCCCCAATAAGGAAAATGACAAGCCATTTTGTCAACCATGTGGACCGTTTTCATTAACTCGTATAATCCACACATAAATACAATGAACCAACTAAGACATATTCACATTTAAAAACTCAATAAAACTAAACTCCACCCACATAAAATCTTTTCAATCTATAGAGATTACTTATTCTATCTGATTCAAGTGGAAGGCACAACCATAAGGCTTTAAAAGGTTTGCAAAGCATTCTGTCCGGCTCTCTTCGAGACAGTGAAAATAAAAACATGTAGGTGCTTATTGCTTTTGTCCAAAAGAAAACTGGTCCAACTCATTTAGACGAGGATGACATCAAAAATACAAATATACATGTGCAGGACTGCCTGAGAGAAATGAACAAATGTGACATTTCTGTGAGAAAAAAAGAGAAACTAAAGCTATAGAGGAAACACCCAGGCCTGGAAAAACTAGAGAGGAGCAGAGTGGGGGACATATTCAGACCCCACTTCACACGCAGAGGGTCCGACTGATCTCTGCCAATCTGACTTCATCATGCTCACTATCCATACCAGTGTGATTTTGTCCATGGCTGGGTTTTTATCTTCTCAAGGGAGTGTGCCTTTGGGCTTGGACTGTAACTGGGATTTGTGCGTGGGTCTGTTTGCTCCCACCGACAGAGCAAGTGTGGCTTCTCCTGTGCGTCTTTAGGAGTAGAAGGTGAGGACACTCTGGTGGTTGCCGCGCACAAGCAGGATTGGAGGCAGATCCTTGGACAGCGCCTCTAACCAGGCCATATACAGAGCACTCGACACAGCCCCCTTCCTGGCCAGCGGCAGGCTCCTGCGAGGACGACAGCACAAATTAACAGGAATGTCCTAAAATGTGTCTGTAAATGTCGTTGTTGAGGTTCAAGTCCAGCACAAAACGTGAATAGACCTTAATATTATGCACTAAAGAGCTGAAATCACTGTACACAAGACTTTTCTGATTTTAATCAGCTCTTTTTGCAGTTTGAATGGATGACTATAAACTCAATTTTGCATATCTCCAGAACAACAATTGCGATATACATTTTAAAAGTATTTCTCCCACCTCTGAGTAAATGTGAAAATCCCTGGAACAAGGATTAAACACATGGCATCACTAATCAATAAGAATAAAGCTGCTGCATTAAGCAATAGGCACCTGGTTCCTCCTGACCACCACTACCACAACAAAGTCACACTTAAACCTTAATATTTCATTTAATTTAATTAAAAGGTCACTTTTCACTGTCCACTTTCAAATTGCACTTAAACTGTGGTTGAAGTCTCGGAGTACTTTTAACTGCCTTTAATTGTCCTGTGTTTTCATTTTGTAATGTTTTGTATTTGTCTTTTGTAACCTGCCTAAGGACTACAGATGCAAAGAGCATTTTTGCTATAATCTGTCATATTTACACAGTAATTTACAAGTGTTCATTAACATGAACAGTCCCCATCTAATACAAAATAATACATAGGTGGATCATGTGTTTTGAATCTGGTTTGGGTGAAGGCCTAACCCGCTGTACCACTGTAATCCTCAAATGTACTTGCTGACTTACATGACAATGAGGTTGGCGGTACTCGAGTGCTCCTTTAGCAGCTCGTTCAGTCTGAGCTGGCGGTTAGTCTAAAACAAGAGAAACAGAAACAAAACATAGTTCAGATGGAGTGCATCATGGATCACATGACCAGATAAAATAAACTGGCTCCCTTGGAGGGCGTGGGAGTAATAAGATAGACGTAGCTAAAGCCAGAAAGTGGAATTTAGATGATGTTGAAGGGACCTTTGCGCGATAGAGCTCCAGCTCGTTGTCAGTAATCCTCCAGGGCTCGCTGTTCTTCAGCCTCTCTGCCGCTTCCTGCTCCATGTCGTCCTCCTTCAGCCGATAGGGCTCAACCAACTCCTCGAAGGCAGCAACGCTGAAGAAAAACAGAATCAACGCATTGTCATTTAATAGTTTTTCAAACAAGGTCAGATAGAAGAACAGCCCATTAATTAGAAAAAAAACAGACACTAAAAGTACTATTGAAACTAGATACTAATATACTAATATACTTTGAACAAGTATTAAAAAAAAAAAAAGAAAGAAAGAAAAGGAATGATCTTGAGCCTCAGCAGAACTAGTTTAAGAGTGATATCAGTTCTAACGTTTTTGTAACCTAACAACATGGAACACTGGAGGAAGGAGGCATTACACCAACATGATGATAATAACAGTTGTGTCTCACTGATCACACTCCATGAGGAGCAGTTGCTTTACACAGACAGACCACATGAGGGCGGAAGTGGCCAAGAAATACAACGAGTAAAATCCATTAGTCTTCATAGACACTTACTGTTCTTTCTTGGGCTTCACATTGATGTCTCCCAGCACAGTGATGTCAGAGAAGTCTATCCTGAACTTGCTCAACAAAGTCGCCATTCTGTACAAACAAGCACAAGGTACACAAATGCAGGGCCAGAGTGAGGACATGGTGGTGGTGATGGAGATGAATCGCTGCAGAGTCATGCTTAAGGCATCTCTCTGTTTGAAGAGGAAATGCACAGTAAGCCCCTTTGCTGAGGCAGGTGGCACAGGGTATGAGACTCATTTCCCGAGCTTCACTTCAAAAGCGTGTGTACTAAAGCAATAAAACTCAGATGTGCTCTACCCATCCCTGTGCATGTGGAACCCAGCAACAGGTTGGAGGTAGACAACGTGCAAAACACATCTTTTGAAGAGGTTTCTTGAATTATAGCCCACTGAAATCAATTGATGCACAAGCTGCAAACAACAAATCAAATGCATTTAACTTTCATGTTAAGTTGGGGGCTAAAACAGGGAGGGAAATGCAGACTGCTTGTGCCAAGCTAATTTTATCCAACAAAAGGATGTAGGAGGCAGCTGTAGAGGACAATGAGAGACAAAAGAGGAGGGGAAGTGCACGCACAGCACAAGTGAGAGAGGTGCACACGGTTTAGCCTCATGCTGATTGGACCCCATGAATGAAATGTTAGCAACCGTTTCCCTTGGGTTTGCACTTCAACACAACGTTAAAGTCTCTTTTTAAGAGCAAAATTACAGCTTTTTAAATAATACATCATGTAAAAAAACCAGAAGTGGGTATGGAAGAGAGGCAAGTTCTCCCATTGGTTCGTTAGCTTTAACCCATGGCATTTCAACGTAGAAAGACAAATAACGATTCTACCTGTGAATGTTATAAACCCTTTTCTGCTACTGCGCACTACAACGAATAAAATAAAACGGCAATATTGTTGTGCCTGTGGTTGATGTACATAACATCTAATCCTAACTTTTACTGAAAGAGGTAAAAGTACTCACGCTCTGCGGTCATGGTCAATGCGGTTGATTTTGCCCCCAATAAAGACACGAATTTTACAGTCCTTCCATCTCTTCTTATTCGTCAGCAGATAAGGAATCAGCAACGTAAGACCTGAGAGGATACAACCAGCAAGTATTAGTCTTTCCTGTAACAAATGAACGACAAAGTAAACACTAGTATCTGAACCAGATACTAGTGTTTACAGATCTAGTTTTTTTAGTTTTGGTTTGAATTATTATAGACTTATGTATAAGTAACAAGTCACATCAGTATTCTATTGTTATTATTTAATTTAGCCTATTGTAATTTGTTATTAAAATAATGTCTTCTGCTTGAGGATGAATCAAAAAAGAAAAAAATCGAGGCAAAGTTTCTGAAACTAGGTCTTCATCAGGAAAATGGTCGTCTGCCTTTGGGGAATAAATGTAATTCTCATTCTGATCAAGCAGATCTGAACGTTTCAATCAGGGGCTATAATCGTGCACTGGACATTCAACTACTGTATTGGAGAAGTGAAATTAAGGCTCACCTCCATCATCAAAAAGCCACCACACATCCACGGTGCCTTTGCCCTGTTTCTTCTGGAACATCTGACTGGCCTCCAGCAGCCTCTGGTCAGCCACGTTCAGCGGCACGGTCGGGCTCTTCTTGTCTGCATTTCAGGAACAGGCTTTAGGGGACTGTTCAAATGTAAAGCTAACCTGAACCAATTTAACATAAACTATTTTCAATTAGAAATATTGTTTTATATTAGTAATAACCCACACATAGTTTAGTTTGCCATTTGTTCCCTTGATAAAATGAATAATAATGGGGCCAGGACTCCGAGGACTCTGAGAAGGGTCAAATCATAGGAAACAAGCAGAGAAAACATCTGAGAAGAAGCAGAAACTAATCTACTGCGATCGGACCCCCAGTGAGTGTGTTTGGGACGAGCCGGCTCTGTGCCGAGGTCTCTCGCTACCATTATCAATACAAGATTTTTCTGTGGCTACTTTTATTTAGACAAGGCAATTTACATTCAAATATAAAGTGTTAACGACTTTTCTCTCATTTGAATTGTACTTTGCACTGGAAAATGACAAAACACTATTCTTGTCTGGGGTGAGAAATTGGGTCAAATAAATAAAACAACAGTTCACACGGGCAAACAATCCTTCAAAAAAATAACAAAAACTGACATGTTACAGTAAGATATTAAATGTGGGACTAGCAGGTAAAATCAAAAGTTAAGATAAAATAAATGTACAAAATTGTGCATTTTGATGGGTCAAAACTGCTCTTTTTACAGCCGTAACAGTCTAAACATTCCCTTGCTTGGCTGAAATATCAAATTAAGGACAAAATATATTTTCTCTCCGGAAAACGGGCCAATTATTTTCCAGGTTTCCCAGGACGTGTGGGAACCCTGTTCATTTAATTAACAATGAATCATTAATTTAGTGTGCTTTTTACTGAATATAAAAACAATGAAAATAAATAAGTTCGGCGCAGGAGGCATAAACATGAAACCTGCAGAAGTTCTCTTCCTAGAAAAGAAAAGCAGAGACGAGCGGCAGACTGGCACACATTCAAAACTAAAGTCAAGGCTAAAGAGTGTGTGTGTGTGTGTGTGTGTGTGTGTGTGTGTGTGTGTAGGCAAATCGCTGTCAGCTGTGGTCAGAGAAGGACGCACTAATTGTTAGTACAACATGTCAGAAAGACACACAAAAGCCACAAAATAAAGAGCGGACAATGTTTCAGTTCAAGAGGAATTTGAATCATGGTTTGAAATAGTTCACAGTGTAAGGAAGCAATGGAACAACAGCTGCAAAGAGGAAAGTAGAAAGCACGAAATGAAAAACAAGAAAAGGTTTTAAGAAAAATCAATAAAATGCATGTCCTGCCTTTTTTCAACAGTGGCTGAGTTGGTGCTTTGCCATCATCTTCGTCATCTGGAAAATGTAAAAAAAACAAAATGCAAACACAAATGAGATGGAGGTGTGGAAATGTTCAGGTGAGTGAACTTCTACTGAGAACATGGAATGAAACCAGAAAAGAACTACAATAAATGTGGATTGGCAGAGCCGTGGAGTCGGACCAAATGGGTCATGGAAAAACTACGACCACTTTCCACTGGCAGCACTTTCTACAGAAGGCTCAAGTCGTTCTGCTCATAAATATGGGTTTTAAACAATGAAGCAACAGTTAAGAGCCAAGGCTTGTGTCGGGTCAAATTTAAATGCCCTTGATCAGTGACAAGTACGATGTGTAAGAGAGCATAACACACGCAAGTCCACTGAGAAGGTGCTTGGATTAAAATTCAAACTAATGTGTAATGAAGGACCAAACTATTACCTTAATAATCCATTTATTACAACATTTCTTATTATTAGTTTATTTGAACTGGGACAGTGCACATTAATCAACATTTCTGTAAATGTGCCAGTATTACAGGAGAGTCTAAAAGTGTGTACAAAAACAAGTTAAAGTAACTGAAAGAAACTGTTGCCACCATTGTTGGGGGCACATGGTGTACACCTTTAAGTTGCATAGTGGGGGTCTATTTAGAGGACAATGATCAGAATAACTCATTTTAAGGTGTAGGAACTTTTGAAAACACAGTGGACATTTTCTGGATTCCCACTGGATGACATCATGCAGGGGATCAAGATTTTTTTTTAAATGAGTGGGAGTCTAAATATGAAGCATTGCAAACGAGTCTGGAAAAATAAAATAAATGGAGTATTTGTGATTGTGATATTTAGGGAGCTGTATGGTTTACATTTATATCAGAATGTGAGCTGAAAAGTCCTTGGTTTGAGGCCGAGTCTGCAACAGTTCTCACAGACTCCAGATACAGTCACACAGTCTCTCACACACACACACACACACGTCGCAGTGTGGCCCAAGACATCGGTGAACAAACAAACTAGGCCCACTGGGATCACAGGGGTCAGGGGTCACCGAGGCAACTTCCTCTCACAATGTTTGAATGTGTCTTATGGCAAAAGCTATTCGAGCTCTCACACATTAAAGACGGTATTTAAAAACCAAGAGAACGCAAAAACAAAACATTAATATTAATTAAAGTAATTAAAGTAATTTGCACGCTCCTACTGGAGGCAGAGTAAATGTTTATTGGGATGTGGTGAATGAGCATCATCATGCGCTGTATGATTTACAGCCATTTGTGCAAGATCTGATTCTGATTCTGATCTGATTCTGATTCTGATCTGATTCTGATTCTGATCTGATCTGAAAAACACAAACTATGTCAAATGAAGACGAAACAGCCTTCATTATTTTAAAGGCTGCTGATGTGAGGTATTTGTTTAGCATAGATTGGATGTTTTTGTAGTTATTACACGGTAAAAAATTCAAATCATCAGAATTTTTAAAACTATGTATTGCCCTGCCCTAGTGACAACAACTTAAGCACATATCGTAGAGACTGACCTTTGGGGATGGCTGGGCTGTTTTGGAGGCTGGTCGCCTTGGAGGATGGCTTTGACGAATCAGCATCTGAGTCTTTGCTGGTGTCTATGGAGACAATCACATCTTTGGTCCCTGAAGACTTCTCTTGGGAGGAAAGCAGCTCGTCTGGGGGTAGGAAACCGTGAACAAAAGTATAAACTGAATATCCATGTACTCAGGCTGATTTACACAGAATTGTATCCATAATGAAATACATGCCAATAAGATCATACCATGTTTGATATAAAGAACTGCTCATTATACCTTGTCCTTGAATATGGGAGACATCTAATCCTTCCTGGAGACGCAAAATAACCGCTCCATACTGGAAGTCAAAGGCGTCGCTGTGAAGGGAAATTCCAAAATAAAACATTCATCGGACAGCATACACCCTAACAATCAGAAACATCTTTCTGAGCTGAAATTGAGTTGAAAACAAGTTTCAAAAAGCTGATTTTATACATTCTCCATGAGCCTCCATAAATGTTTTGAACAGACACACTGGCCAATAGGACGTAGAGGGCGCAGAGCTCATGCATTACAGGTGATTTTAATACTGTGGCCTGAGCCATCTTTGACCTTCAGCACTAATGCTATAATCCCCACACGTTCTACTCGAATTCAGCCTAAATGGCCAGCTTTCTCATATGATTTAGGGTTCATGGAGGCAACAGGATGTGGGGTAGAGCTGTTACTACATCAACAGCATGTGAACACCGTCATTCTAGACAACATGAATTATATTAGGAAAGCTGTCATAATAGAAATGAATAATTATGTTAAAGTATTGGTTTTTAATTTTAAATCTGTTGATATAATATATGCTTATGTCAGGCCCTTCTACGAGTACCATATTAAAACTCAACATTTATGAGTCTACTTACTGGATCATGCTGATGTACGTCTCCACATTCATCATGTCACCGTCTCGCCAGTCATTTTTAAAGCCAAGCACTAGAGTGTTAGGCTTGAGACGACCCAGACCTGCAGCCTTTAGCAGAGGATAAGGAGAATAAGCAGATATGATCCGACCCATTGTAAGACAGGATGTTTAAACGTGTCCCACCTGCAGCAGATACTGTGCTCCCTGCCTCATGTCCTCCGCAAACACTGATGTGTAGAAGGCCTTTGTCTCGTTTTTGAGGAGCCAGCGCTGGTAACGAGCCTGTTCTGTAGCGATGTCTTTGAAGTTTGGCCTTCTGTAGCCCTGCAGAGGACAAGTACAGGGGCATTGCAGTCGGATAAGGGTTACATAGCAAAGCATGTTGTGCCAATTTTCAACTCTCGTCCCGCTACATTAAACATTTTTAAATACATTTGAAAATGAAGTAGAGAAAACGGCATTTGTACTGCAAACCTGAAAATAACAAGCTTCCTTTCGTGCAATTAACAGCAAGGTATGTAAATACTCTTGATTAAATCTTTGTAAAAACATGTTTATTTCAAGACAAAACGGCTGTTGTTTATTAGAGCCTAATTTTGTTTACCAGTTTCTAATGCTCTCAGTTGTAATTAAGTGCACTGTAGCAGCAGAGCCGCGGGCCAGTGGCCACTGGTGGAGTGACAGAGCTGCGCTGGACAGAGTGTGCATTCATTTGGTCAAAATGGGCTTTCCATTGTGAAGTGGCAACACTGAGCAGGGATTTGTAAAAAGCTTTCTACTCTTGTTTATACTGTAGCGGAACAAATGCATCACAGATATGGCAGTTCAGCTGAGGTGAGGAGCCCAAATGTTAACATCTTTTCTTATAATCTGTAGCAAACAATAACACGAGTACTACAGCTTAGGGAGACTTGTGAGTTTTGAAACATTTTGTGGAGTTTTGTTACAAGACTGGCACTATGCTTTGTATGTAATCAGTAACCCACAACAGTTAAATCTTTCTGTTGGTTTGGATAAGAGCCTTGAAAAAACATTAGCATTATTTACATTTGATTTAGCTTTGTTTTTATTTGCCATTTTTCCCAGATGCAAACAGAAAGACAAACCAATAGAAAAGTTACTTACTGTTCGGACATGACCACAAATCATCAGACCAACATTTTTGGTAAAACTCTGGACAAGATCAAGAAGTGCTGGGCGAGAGTTGGGGTAACCAGTCATCACCAAACACTGGGGTCTGCAATTAAAACATACGCTTAATGACAAACAAGTAGAATGTATTTTGACCTTCATAGTGACCTTTAGTCGTCACACAGGACAGAGAGAGAGGGAGAAAGAGTAGCGTACATCAAAGCAAATATGTTAAGCACCGTAGGATTTAGCTGAGGCAGTGAGAGGAGACTTAAGAAATTTTAAAGACACTCTTAGTTAATCTCCTGCCAGCGCTGCATCCATGGGAACCAGTCTAATCAGCATGATCCCTGCAAACATAAGAAATTATCTGTACTTCGAACAGTTACAAAGCTGGAATTCCCCCTCAAAAGTTTTTTCGTGCCAACTAGACTCAATATGTAAAGCAATGTATAAAGGCACAAGGGAATATTATATGTATATAAACGTGGGTCTGGAAATGTAGGTACCGGTCCACTGTATGCAAATGGTGTGTTGGCAGTTTATACCTGAAGTTCTTGACGTGGTCTTCGACTCCGCTCAGATGCAGTGTGTGGGTCAGAGCCTGGTGGTACGTCAGAGCCTGGGTGGATGAGCCCCAGTTCACATCTGGAGCAGGACACATGCGGACAAGAACACGGTGAAGTGAGGAGGACTGTTTACAGGTCTCGGAGCCGGACCGCAGGCCAGCTGACCCATGTGGTGACAGAGCGAGTGTCGAGGCCCTGTGTGTGTGAAGCTGTGTGTCAAACTGTGTGTACTCAGGTGTGTGGTCAGAGCTGCATCCTTTACTCATCAAAGTAATGTGACCGCAGCAGCATTATAGATGCATGTTCAGCTATATGACTCAATATTTATTATAATTTTTATTTGAAGAAAATGCAAAAAAGTAAAAAAGGTTCATGTTTAAAAAATACAAACGTGAACCTGCTTGTCACAACCATAATAAAGCAGGAATATCACATAAAAACCTTTTCTAAAATGGTGCAATATTTTTGGAAAACCTGAGCACATTAATGAGTCAATAATAATTTCAGTGACCGGCCTAGTTTGAATAAATTAAATGTACAGAAGTACATTTTTGATTGCATGAAAAAGTTAACCCATCTATTGCACTAATGTCCCTTCTTAATTACCTGGTTTCTTGTGGCTAACGTAGATGTACAGACCCAGGACGATGACATTGGTGAGAAGTGCAGCCCACCAGTTGATGACAAACATGACCACGCAGCACAGGACGGCTCCAGCCAATGACACCCACATGTTGTAGTATTTGAAACTTGGACGCCAACCTGTGTTGGCAGTGAAAAGTTAAGACATAGAAGATGGGCAACCTTTTCATATTTAAATCATGAAAATGACATCATTAATTCTTTGTTTAAAATTACTATTATCAACATGAACTTGTTTTTTCATGAAGCAAAAATATACTGTTAAATTGCATGAATACAGTTAACGTTTAGTTTAAATTATGTGTTTGAGGTTAAAACATGGGAGTTAGCAGCCTGTTAGCCTGGAGACCATAATGCTATATCAGACATGAGGGAATGTTTTGGCAGGGTGGGTACCACAACTAGACTAGGATTTTAGTCATGGACAGTTCTGTGTGGTTATACGAGACCTAATACAATCTACAGGACATAAAGGGTACACCAAATTTATACTTAGCCAAGAAGGGCTAAAAAAACAGAATTGGCTTAGTTAGTGGTTCCAGAGGCAGTAAAATCCATTAGCCAGAGGCTATAAAGTAAATGACTCATGTACCATTTATGTCCTTATAATTTTATGACCTGCTGTACATATTAGCGGCAGACAGAATCTGTACCTGCAGTTCTGCTAGAGCTTTGGTATCAAGAGGAAAAAAAGCACAGAACTCAGTGTGACACAACCTCCAGAGTTTCAACCAGATTATGAACAAGTCCATCTATGTTGCACTTTAAAAGCACATATTTCATACACTTTGCACTCAACGTAAAATCGGTAGACATGTGGCAGTAAATGGTCACTTTTCTTCTTACCTGGCGAGTTGGCCAGTGAGGCATGAAACACAGAAAAGTTGATCAAGGCATATGACGCCAAGAAAAAGTTGGAGATAATTGGAGCAATCACGTTTAGTTCAGCTGAAAAAAAAGTATGATTTTTTTATTTATTTATTTCAAATTCTTAAAACTCAATATACAAACGGCATGTAACCAAACCTCTTACCTATGAGGATAAAAGCCAAAGCAATGCCGAAAGTTAAGATATAACCTCGAAGAGGCTCATTGTTCTTGCCATAACCTTTGGCGAACATGCCCAGGCCTGGATAGATGTTGTCCTTACACAAAGCCTAAATACAAAATGCAAGGTAAGGATAATAATATGGGTTTAGTGATGGGATGATAACCGGTATTAAAAGTACACAGAAGTCAATCATCACTGGTGCAATATTTTCCATCCATATGACAGCTGTAAATATGAGTGTTATTATTATTAAGATTATAAGAGTTTTCTTTTTTCTAAGTTTATCTGTTTTTATTATTATACTGTGCATAATCTGTTTCTGTACTCTTTGTTGCAACACTGGAATTTCCCCACTGTGGGACAAACAAAAGGTTATCTTATGAAAAAAAAGTTTATTTAAAAAAGGTAGGTAGGTAGGCAAGATAGATTATAGAGGATACAATGGATATTTTTTTATATATATTTTGGTCACGATTATCATACTGTGGAAACTTCATACCATCCCTAAAAAGGTTTAAAATTAATGTTATATACACACACTGCAAAACGTACCTGGAAAACCTTTGGCGCGCTGACCAAAGAGGCCAGTGCAGAGGAGAGAGTGGCAGAGAAGATGCCAGCAGTGATGATGGGTCCAAAACCAGAGACCAAACTCATAACCTGTTCATAACCGTAAACAACTGTAAAAAGAATGCATTGGAATTTCCTAAAAACATGCAGAGCAGCCACATACCTGAAAATCATTTTTAAGACCATAGCGACAGCCATCGTCAGTGTTTTTGCAACTGGAGAAGTCAAAGCCAAATTTACAGGCCGCCTCGGTGCAGTTTGCCATGAACTGGGAGCTGACAGTGTCATTTATACTTCCACTTGCATCTCTCACAATGCAGGACCCTGGAGAGGTGACAATATAGCGGTTATGGCTGAGCTGGTTTAATGCTATGGAATTACCAAAACACAACACAAACCTGTGGAAACTGCAACCCCCAAGTAGACAATTCCTGTGATTAAAATGGCAAGAAGGGTTCCTCTGGGAATAGCATCCTGTGGGTCCTATAACACACAGAAACATATTTCTAAACTATAGCAATCCGTTGAGCTAGCCCTTTATAAAAAGGATGCATGTATGGAACTCTTTACTGTGAGAATAAACAATGTACTTACAGCAAGATCCCCTGAAATATTTGCTCCAGCCAATATACCAGTGGCAGCTGGAAAGAAAATGGCAAACACGGAGAAGAAGGTTTCCCCTTTAAAAGCTGGGCCCATGTTTTCCCACATTATAGAACCTGAAAGGCAAACAAAAAATGTCCAAGTCTCCAGATAAAACAGTGTTAATAGAATTAGGTCAGGAAAATAAATGAACATCTTACCATCATAGCCAAAGAAGCCTAAAGATTCCTTAGATTTGACAGGAATGAACGTCCCAATGAAGTAATTTATAATAGCAGTGATGAGAACCACAAGCAGGATGATCTGGGCCTAAGAAATGAATACCAGTTTAAGCACTTAATTTGGGCAAAACAGGTGCCAGTGCAGGTGATTTTCGATGAGTTAGCCCACCTTGGCCTCCCACTCCATGCCTGCCACCGAGATGCCCAACAGAACAATGACTGTGATTGTGCCAATTATTCGAATGTCATTGATTTCATCTGTCATGATAACGTCTGCCCCCTGCAAAGACAAAGAGGTATCAGTTCGAGATTCACTGACAAATGCCGCATCGGTTGCACATTCCCACTGAACACTTACGGAAAGAAGTTCTACAACCGTTTCAGCAAAGCCCACCACATACATGGCTACGGCCACAGCATTGGCAAAGGCAAAGATCAGACCTATAGATCCACCAAACTCTGGGCCCAAACTTCTTGATATTAGATAGTATGCACCACCTGAAAGAAAAGAGTAACACAGTTGGACACTTCAGTCTAGAACACAGATGCCTCAGTTAATCCAGTGCTTTTCCTTGAGTAGACAATTTCTGGTATCCAAGTGAAATGCACACAGTGAATTAACCCTCACTTGTTGGATAATCCAAATTACAATAGCAGTAGAAGGAAAAATATTCACCTCCTCGTACAAATCCATTGGTGGCAATGGCTGATGTGGACAGGCCGGTGATGGTGGTCACAACAGTCGCCATGCAAACAATCAAACAGGAGAGAGCTGCCAACAAACAGACATCATTTTTAGACAATTATAAAAGCGAACGACAAAGTATTTCACAACTTTTGACTTTGGCCTTTGTGAAATGTAGCACTGCAGTCATTAGAGGAGCTGTTCAGCTGCACTCTGCCACATGTGCCACTTTGTAGTGATATTTCACATCCAAGTGGAGTACTATCAACATGTGCCAGCCTGAGATAGTAAAGCGGTGTGTGCCACTTCAGCCCAAAGGGAGAAACACACATCTGAACAGCAGTGCCATGTCTCAGGGAATGACAGTTAAGCTTAATAACTGGACACTTTTCTGTGCATCTTCAAATGAAAGTTTCTATGAAGTAGAAATATTTGCAAAAATAATAAAATGTATGAAGTAACATGGAGAATGGTGCTGAGCCACACATCCCACACAAACGGGGCGCGATGACAAGGACTGTGTGATGGATGGAAGAAGAATAAAGCCTCAAAAACAGACACTGAATGTTGATGGGTCTGATTTACTTTGGTATTAAAGTGATTAAAATCTACACATTTGTGGACCACAGCAACTACAGGCTGTCATAGTATTCAAATACCAAACTTCCATACTATCACTTTATACGTACCAATCCCAGCTTGGCCCACAATCCACGACATTCGGATGAACAGCATCACCCCCCAGATGTTAAGCATACAGCGAACCTAAAATACAAAATGATCTATGAGCTCTGAGGCTGATGTCTTAGAGCAGAGCTTCTCAAAGTGTGGGGCATGCCCGTTTGGGGGGGGGGGGGGGGGGGGGGGGCGGCACAGTGCCGTGCGAAGGGGGGCACGAAACGTTTGGAGAAATGTGTGCATATTACGTGGATACATTTTTTATTTCCCAGAAAAAAGTTTGAGAAGCCCTGGCTTAGATTTAACATTCACCTCGTTTTTCACAACAAGTTCTTGTCTAATACATAATGCTGATGCAAATTTACATGACAGTCAACCTAAGCAGGAAATCAATCTGATTAAACTCAAGAGGAAGAGGAGACTTTTAATGTCAAATAAAGTTGGATGAAGAATTCCAGAGCCACCAGAAGTGGTGATACATTCATGTCGGTAAGCGCTGACGCACATTTGAGACGAATGTGGGATTTCTTATGTGGTTCAACAACCATTATCATCTCAGTCTCCTATCATTCCCACTTATGTTCCACAATCCACAACCCAGTGTAACCCACACAAACTTCTAAAGTAAACATTGGCACACTTCTCAACTCAAAACTCAGCCCGACATACTGAAAGTACCGTTGCATTGTAAAAGGTGCCAGTTCACATCTATAGTTTGTATGCATGTCCAGCTTCACTCACCAGGACGCCCTTTATCCAGCCGAACTTGACCACCCCTTTGGACTCCGCTGCCTCCTTCGCAGCCGCCTCTTCAGCAGGAGTGAGCTCGTCACCATTGGCAAACCCATCCTCAAATGGCTCCTAAGAAACAATTTATTCATATATTAAGTATTGTAATTTTCTTCAATATCCACAGTAAATTCAGGGTAGATTGTTGCTTTGATGTTCTTTCATATATTTTCTCCATCCATTTCATACACAGAATTGTATGTTAGCCTTCAGGATGCATGTCCTGTCATTTAAACACAGGAAGCCTCTCCCTGTGAACAGACAATGACATGACGTTGGTGGCCTTTCCACCAAGTTGTACATAAAATGTTTATAGTGTTGTAAAAGAACTGTCCAGATGGTACACAAAATATCTGCCACGATACAAATCAGCTCAGCAGGTCCTGGCCAATGGAGGAACAGATTCATTCACTGGCCACAATCCAATAGAACACCTCTGTAAAAGTATGTGTTGATCCATCCTGGGGCGTCAGGTTTGACCTCAAGCTCCAGAGTATTTTCTTTTCAATATGCATAATAATGAACTTAACTGACAGCCAATTTATTAAGGTTTCATTGTTTAACACTGACATGTCACACACATTCATTGCGTTATTTTTAAGACACAATCTAGACCTGGGATACTGCTGATAAAGAGATAAAGGGCATTTTATTGTGCCTCGGGTATCGCATTTTGCTGAGGAAACCACATTTCATGCAAATGTAAAGTTTCAGAGTGTTCTTGAAAAGACTCGGGCCACACCGGCCAAGATCACGGAGAGAAAACTTGTATGTAAAATGACTATTTGCATGCATTTGTTTGGCATGGATGACCTCTAAGGTATAGATTTCCCAGACCATTGGTTGTATTTTTAGCAGCGGAAACCAGTGTGGGAGAGCAATGACCTGTTGTGGTCTCATGCCATTGATCAGGCCCTCAGCATGTTTGGCCGTGGACCTCCCCTTCATTGATGAAAACAAGTTAACATGGAACTAGACAGTTAAAAATCAGGAAGGGCAATAAAAAGAGCCAGTCCTACTTCAGCAGTATACTGCACTGCTCTTGCACACAATGGATTATGTCAATAAAAAATTAAATATGCTTCGGTTGCCAGGTTTCAGAGTAATGTGAGGAGAAAAGGAAACATGACCCACATGTGTATAAATCTCTCTCAACAGATATACCCTGTTACAATGACATTTGAATAGCTGCTCTAAATTATCTATGAGTGGCAGGGCTGGGCATAAAGAGGGACCATGGCTCCACCTGAGCCATCTGTCGCCACATGTGCCCCGATGACTCAACATCTCTGCGGGGACCGAGATTGCACATGTGTCCTTATTCAAGGCCACTTACGCATTTCATTAGATAGTTTTGTGCCATTTTAGTTCCAATGTTAACATGGTGAGGGTATCATAAACCATTACTTGGTATCATTCAGAGAAGAAAAGGTTGCAAATGTAATAATGACATGAAACAAAAATCGACTTTAATTTGTATCTGTAGTGAAGAGAACTGTGGAAGTAACGTCGATGTGACTAACCAAAGCCAGATGCTCAGGGAATGTACATGGGAAGCTTGGTAGGGGACTTCAGGATGTAATTTCAGAGAACATAAACAGGTAGTGTGTGTGTTATTATAATCTTTTCGTGTATTGTACAAAGATTAACACATACGTTCACATGCTATATCACATGACACTGGGAAACACGGATTCAAAAGTCAACACTGCTCAGAGGAGGAGATGTCGCTCTCGCCGTGCTTGCATATGTCTAGTCCGTTTACTAGGCCTACCGCGGTGCATGCCGCTTTCCTCACAGTCGCTAGGTAAGGGGGTGACTAACTTCTTTTATTACGTTAGTCTACTGATTGTTCACCCATTGTTCATTTAGAAGAACCCCCGACGAGATATGGCCAGTGTCTGAGTAAGAGTGAAGTCATAATATGTTGTAGCTCGGGGAAATGACGCACAAACTGCTAATGGCCTCCAGAAAAGAGCTGTCACATGGGACTGAGCTGCCACAACAAAAAGTGACAATAGGCCATTATACGCTCAGCAGCATAAACATGAAGAGATTTTAAGCTTTTTATGTTCAAACTAAAGCCATAATATGAGTGTGGGTGGAAGCATGACATCTGTTTTGAGACCGTTTGAGGTTATTAAACACGTGCAAATCTTATATTTGTGTTCTAGTGATTTATTTTACCTGCGGGAGAAGAATGCAAAGTTATGTTTTTTTAATAAAACACTAATGAAGACACAGGCGGCTCCGCGAGTGTCGCTCATAAAACTGAAGGTCACAATTAACCTTCCTTCAAAGCAAAAATGTATTACCAATCAGATGTATTTGTTTATTATTTAAGATTTTTAAACCAAGAATAAATAAATTAGTAGATAAAATGCGTTTTAATCATTTATTGCTTGGATCCTGGGAAATTCCAAATGGTTGCGAGTACTAGTAACAGAACGCAACACTTCCCTCAGTTACAAACAGCCGGGCTCTGCCTTTCACAGTTTGTCTGCTGCCCAGGTAAAAGGCAGCTGGAGAGTGTGGCAGAAGAGCATGTGGTGCCAAAGCAACACAGGACGAGTTAACCAACATCACCTACACAAAAACAGACTTTACACAACAATGGCAGAGCATTGAGCGCTTAGCACACACTAGAGCAAACTGTACCATGATGACTCGCCACAAGGTTCACTACAAAACATCTGAGGGGTTCTCCTGATAGAGTTTCTATAATCAGGAATTTGCTTCAAATTAATGTAGAACATTTCATCTACGATCAGGTGTCACTCAAATGCTACTAATCAAATATAACTGAAGCTCTAATTCCAGATAACCTTCACATAACGACCTTAGCAGGAGGCATGCAGCAGAAATCTGCACATGACGGATCAGTTACATAAGCTGCCTGCTGCTTCAACTTTACCTCAACGAGCCCAACTGCATTAGGGAAAGCAAGCGAAGAACAAAACTGTGATAAACATTACATTGTGATATATCTATACATCTATATAGATATCACAGTCTGTATTTATTTATCTTTATTCAACCAGGAATGTCCCTCTGAGATTAGGAATCTGTCAGGGGAGTCCTGGCCCCAGAGAGGACCATATGTTTTTAGTTTTATTGTGTATTGAAATGTATTTGTTGGTAACACAAGGTTTACAAGTGCAAAGTTTTAAAAAGCTATTTGTTTCATAAATGTAATTGTATTGAACAGGAATCCATTTTGTTTAATTTATTGGCAAAGCTCTCAGGCGCAAACGTCTGACCTTGATCTGGGAGCACTGGACAATGGAATGTTTGTGGGGTAAAGTTAGTGGATCACATGTGTGATTGTACTTCACTGGATGCGTGAACTTCCTCAGAATGTTTTGTTTGCACATATGTGCACCATAAGGTTGTTCATGTCAAACTGGGGACATTCCAGTTAAATACACATTATAAATGCCACAATAAGGTTTATACAAATGTCTTGCTGAACTGTGACTGGGTGTTACTAGCAACAGTGTTTTGACATGATAAAAAACTAAAGACAGGCCAAAAAAAAACAAAAAAAAGTCAATTTACTTCACATTATCTGGATTAAAAAGGTCTGTACAGATTTCCACAATGTGTAACTTAAAAAACACAAAAACTTAAATTTCAGACAAAACTACTTCTGTTCTGGCCGTTTGGTCAACCTTCAACAATGGACTTCTTTTGTATGGTTCTTTTGTAAGTTTGTATAGTTCTTTTGTAAGTTTGTATAGTTCCTAAAGGCCCTGTGCCCCATTGTGAAGCACGAGTGAAGAACATGTTAGTTTGTTCATCAGACTGAGAGGGGTTCTGTTCAGTCACAGGCGCTTGTTT
Organism: Chaenogobius annularis; assembly: GCA_015082035.1. Classification (NCBI taxonomy): domain Eukaryota; kingdom Metazoa; phylum Chordata; class Actinopteri; order Gobiiformes; family Gobiidae; genus Chaenogobius; species Chaenogobius annularis. The sequence continues at coordinate 291,721 of BJKM01000120.1, forward strand.
CTTCATGGTTCTCGTCCAACCAAACGACTTAAAATGCAGAGGTGACATCATTTGGTGTCTTTTTTCCCTTTATACTTCATTACATGGTGTAAGAGCGTTTTCCCAGAACTAGCAGAAATAAAAGTCCATAAGACCATTACATTTATTGTGAGGTTTTACAGAGCAACAAAGATGGTGTCTGCAAAGATCTCTTTTGTCATCCCTTTGACGATTGAACAGCAATTTGACACAAAAGAGGATTCACTGCAGTGTGGGGCCTCGACAAGCAGCAGTGAGACAGTTTCATACACACACACAAGATAATGTTATTGACGGAGCCTTTTTGAAAACAGTGGAAAGATCAGTCTGAGATGGGAGTGCGGCGACACCTGATCACTTCTGATACAAGATCAAAATTGCAATCTGGGAAATGGGCATCGAGAGACTTGAAAACGCTTACCTCTGCAATGTAAATGAATACGCTGGACACTGTCAGGGACTCAGACGTAACAGTTATACTAGTACTGATTCAAATACATTTGTTAAATGTGTTTTATGAGAGCCTATCATTTTTAATTTACTGTTTAAAAAGGAAGGTTTCCAACATGCAATGGACATTTCATATTAAGGAATGTTTATTATTGTAATAGTTCTGATAAAAGATAATAGTTCCCCGCAGGCACAGAGGGAAGCTTGAAGCAGTTTTAATTAAGGCCAAAACAGTTACTGTTGGGCTGGGTATTGCCAAGCATCTCACGATGCGATAAGATAAGACTTTTGTCCCACGATAGAGAAATGATATACACTGAATAAAAAGAAATAAAAAATTCAGTTTTAGCCCCCATTTTTCAGTTGAACTTAAAATATATTAAAAACTTTTCCTACAAACACAAAGGACCCATGTCTTTCAAATATTGTTCACAAAGCTGTCAAAAATCTTATTGAATAATTAATATGCGTATGAATAACCACAGGTGTGGCATATCAAGATGCTGATGGGAGGTATGAATATTGCACAGGTGTGCCTTAGGCTGGCCACAACAAAGAGTCATATCTTTGAGTTCAAGCTCATGAAAAATGGGAGAAAATGATTGTGTTTATATTTTTGTTCAGTGTACAAACACATCCTTAAAAAAGGTCAAATTTTATGTTTTTATTGTTCTGAAGGACAATACACATTGGGATTTCAGGACCACGGTGACAGAATTAATTGATTTATGAACGAGCTACTTTTCAGCATATGCCTTAATACAGTCAATATAATCAGCAGCTGTGATACAGACTTTATTTGTAAATTCAAGTAAAAGTCTTGAGTGCCTAAAATATAAGAATGAGTCGGGTGAAGGCGTAAATGAAGGGGCACATCTGGGTGAGGAAGAGAAAGTCAAGGCGATGGCATCAACATGTAGGATCACAAATAAATGAAGGGATGAATGTGATAGTCAAGTCAAAGTGAGCCCTGCAGTAACAGCAGTAGTTGGTTATGAACACTACTGTTGGCCTTTTAGGTCTTGTTAGTGACAGTTGCAGTGGGGAAGGCAGCTGGTATCATGCGAGTGTGATGTCAACATTGGTCCCTCATACCGTGACAGAGCCCAAAGGCAAAGTAAGCCAAAGTAAGTCAATGCTCCAAAATGCTGAGCTTAGCAGAGCGCCCAAAACACATCTGAGAGAGAGGACTTCACTGTGAGCCACAGGAAACCTGATGATGAAGGTTCCTGTTTCTTGGGTGGTAAAAAAAAAAAAAAACCTCCAGTTCATATAGAAAACAGGAGTTATGCCATGGATACTTGTGAGCTTTACAGTGCTCTAGCTCATATCTGGTACAAATCAAAGGCCTGAGATCCAGATTTTACAATCACTGTTTAAGATTTACAATGTTATCCTTAATAGTAATAAATAATAGTAGGGGTATTCTTGTTTTATTTTACCTCCAAAGCAACCAAACTACTGTGTTTTATGTAACAACCTTTAAAACAATCTGCTTTTTGGGAGCGTTCAATTCAGAAACAGGATTGTGCCAATGCAGAAAAAACTTCCACCATCTCAAACTATTTGTGAAGCAATTTTATTATAAAAATAATAATTACGGCTGCACCGATACCAGTATTGGATATTGGTGCCAATATATTGGCTGCAGATACCCAAATACAAAGCACCTGGAAAGGCTAAGTCTTCTTTATGAGCAAGCTGGATGAAGAAGGCTTCTTAGAGAAGGAGGAAGCATGTTCGAACAAAGTGTCTTAACTAGATCACAACAAAACAAGGTAACGCCAAAGAGTAATCATTTAGAAGCCTTTTGATGAAGAAATAACTTCATAACATTATAGAGAAGTAAATATTCTGAATCGAACCAAACCACTTTTGAGCATTAATAATTGTTTTAATATCCTGGTTTGGAAGGCAATTTACCAAAAAACAGTAACGGATTCAGAGTCTATAAGTGACTGGTTGGCATGTTTGCATGTTGCACAGTTCTCAAATGTCAGGGCCTCCTCCAGTTATGTAGGCCAAACAGACTTTTCATTTAATACCATAGATTTTGCATGTCTTATTTATTTTTGTTCAGGAAATAGCATTATTTTAGTTATAACTTTGGTATGACCTCTGGGAGCAAAGACTAAACTATCATGGCAAAAAAGACCGCACACTACGATAATAAACTAAAGTTATGTTGAAGCTAGCACAGCTAGCATCAGCGGTTTCCTCCTGTCCAGAATAAAATCACTCGCTTCAAGACCAAAGAAAACAAGCGGAGTACTGGTCTTCTACTTTAGATGCAGGTCTAACTATAGTATTATAATTTTTGAAATGCGCTGCAGTAGTGCATTTAATGCACAGAAAGTTAACTGCACAGGAAGTGAGTTTACTGTAGCTATAATCTGCTGCAGCTTGGTTTATACACTCGCATGAACAGTCGCTTAATGTTTTATCTTTTTTATAAAAGAACGCTTCAATCTGGATTAATAGCGATGTTTTGTGGACTGGGTGCCATGGAATTGGGGAGAATACAAGGACATAGATGAGAACGCTGTAGTTAACTTGAGCTTCACGAGGTGAGTAATAAGGTTTTGTCCTGTTCACTCTTCTGTTTGTATCCTTCCTCTTTGTCCGTAATTCCGTCTGCTTAGCTCTGCTTTATTGGTTGTTACTTTGGCAGTTTTGTTGATGTTTTCTAGTTACTATATTGTAGTGCAGCAGTTGTCATGTGTTGAGGTGTGTCTGTGGAGCAGACATCCTTTCGAGTCTCAAATCATTTGCGCCGTTTCCACACCCAATTTTACAAACCACAACTAAGCAGCAGCTGTAATGAAAATGCAATCTGGGCTGAGCGGGGCCACGAGCTCAGAGCAGAGCCCAGTAGAGCCGAGCCGGGACAAATGGAAAAGGGGCAAAAGTTCTGTGCACTATCAAAGAGATGGGACCAAGTGGGCGGGGCTAACAGTTCATTCTTAATCAGGTTCTTCATAGTTCAAATCGGGTATAGACCCTTTAATCAATACTAAAAAAAAAAAAATACCCACAAGTGCAAGACAGAGAAGTATTCCCCATCCATTTTTATAAAAACGGATCATGGCAGCTTCACTACACAATACTGCATTCTTACTTCATCAAAAAATACTCCGGTGACGATATAGAAGCAACTCCCCGTAGATTTTCAAACAAACATTTCCTGTTTCAACTTTCCAGAAATCTACGGCTGTTTACATCATTTTCCTGTGCAATGCTGCTGTCACCACACTTCCTGTCTGTGCGCAAAACAAGACACTGTGGGTCACTGAACTTCAGATAAGTGTAAATGATGTATATACCAAGAGGAATACAGAACCCCCTTTACTGCACCTCATACGTCATGAGTACTTGGTGGGTGGGACTGTGGCTGCTATTTCTGACATCAAGCTCAGAGTGACGCACAGAGATGTTAAGGGCCCATGAAAGCCAAATCAGCCGACCAAAAGGTACATGGAGCGGGGAGCACAGTGTAGCAGACTGCGGGGGGGGGGGGCACCACATCTGTAAGATCAGCCGCACCAGACAAAAAGGACTGCAGCTCCCATCAGCCCAGAGCACCTGCTGCTTCCCGTTTCAGAGCACTACCTTATAGCAAACAAAGCTGTGAGACGAGCAGTGTGGAAACTCTGGGGGAGGGAACAATCTGTAGAAGGAAAAAAAAAAAAAAAAACACTCTCACAGAGGTAGCATTGTACAGCTTACCTCAGAACAGCTCCTGCACAGACGCAAGTAAAATGTTCTGCCAGTACATGTTGCCTAATGAATGCAATAATACTGATTTTATTTACTGTGAACTTCTGAACATAATTACCAGATGGTCAAATGTCCCTGCCCTGTTCAGGAATCAGCTTAAGATAAGATCACCTTTATTTGTCACACAGTGGGGAAATTCCAGTGTTGCCACAAAGGGTACAGAAGCAGATTAGGCACAGTATAATTTAGAAAAAGGAGGAAAAAAGTTTATAAAAAAACTTATAAAAACAGATAACTTGGGAAAAAAGAAAACTCTTATAATCTTAATACTACTTATTTACAGCAGTCATATGGACAGAACATTCATCATTTAGATGAGCAGAAGATAATTCTATTTGAAATGTCTTTGTGACTATCTCTAATTGACTACACAGAAGCCTTGAAAGTACTGTAACAGTTACTATACAATCTGCCAAATACAGGGAATAAAGCGGGCCTTGTTTAAATTAGGTATGAGTAATAAATTAATAGCAGGGTTGATATTCCGGGTATGGTGTAAGTAGGTGGAATAGGCTAAATGCAATAGACTATTCACACGAAAAAAAAAAAAAAAAAGAAAAAAAATCAGCGGTGCCCCTTTTAACGAAAACATTCTAAGAGAAGAAGCTTTAACATCCGCTTAATCAGAAAATAAAAACACATTGGAACAATTCCCTGCAAATCTGCAGATAACTCTTATGGCACTCATAGCAACAAGCGGCAGGGACGAGGTTCACAACGCCACAGACCCAATTCACTCAGGAGACGCTCATTAACGATACGTCTGAGACACTGGAGCGCCACTGTCACCACACAAAGATCTTCATCAAATATGTCAGCTGAGGTGTGATTCTGGCCCATTTTGAGCTGAACTTTTACTCATTGATGGACTATTTGCTGTGAGCGGCATCAATATTTAGGCACTGCAGCTTTCTGCTTGACTGCTCTGACTGAATAAATTGCCATGTCACTGCTTCCCTTCTGGCTGGTTAGACCTTCAGCAGTCTGCTCGACTCGCAGTGTCCTTATGGTCCCATACAATCAGACAATAAGACATTCCACGAGTCTCTGCCGGTTACCTCTCATCAAACACTGTCCATTGTGTTCACCCACAGGGTGTCCTCATCTTTACTGGCACCCAGCTTCTCTCCATAAATTGAAGTGCCCCAACACTCCACTGAATGACCCATTGATTGCTTTGAACAAATCAATTAGTACAGTGGAATTTCCATTCAGTGTTTCAAATCCTCTTCAGAGTGCGCACTCTGCAGTCGGGTCACAGTGACCTTCAAAGCAGGATAAACTCCAGTGAAATTTAAAGTCCACTCGCCATTTTGGAAATATTGCGCCAAACAATACGGCCTATGTGGATGAGAGCCAACAGGAGCTCATTTAAAGTTGCTCTCCTCTAATCAGCTCATCTAGTCAATCTGCAGCAGTAATGTTGGGGCGATGAGAAACACACTTGTCTCCTAATACTGTACAGAAGGACAGAAGGACAGAAGGACGACAGAAGGACAGAAGGACATAAGGACATGCTGGACTCTAAAGCACAATGGAGGGCCACTGTTACATAACCAGAACAGCTTTTCATCACAAAGTACTTGACAGCAGGATGTGGAACAGCTCCTCAACACCATCTCGGATCAACAAATTGAAGATTAAGATTACTTTTCACTGTTGCCAGTCAGTGGTCTCCTGTTCCCCCAAACAGCGAGCAGCGGACCTGACAAGTCCACACCATTTCAGAATCAGAATGCGTTATCGTCTCCCGAAGACCCTTTAACGTAAACGTGTGTCGTGTGAACGTTAGGGATCATGGTTCAGTGTGAGGTTGGTATTTCACTGCTCCAGACAACATGCATTAGCCATCGTTTGTAACTGCATTTCCTGTGCATATTGATTGACTAAATGGGCAGCATGAAGGATAAAGCTTGGAGGCAATGCTTCACATTCTGGCATTAAGAGCCATTAAAGTGGCTCCGAAAAGAGTGTTTGACCAATTTCTTCTCAAATTCATACATGTTATACTTATTAACGAAGACAGACAGACATGGGGAATTAAAACTGGTCGACTTCTGTGTACACTTCCAGAGTACAGGTTTCAAAAGCCTGCCGAGACCTGAAAATGCCTTGGGGTCAAGTCACTATTCCAACTTTCTATGTCATACCCTATGACTAAATGCATTACAGGCCTTTAATAATATGAACTCTATCCTTGAACGTAGAATCATTCAGTTTGTGTGCACAAGAGAAGCACGGCGAGTGTGTTCACCAAAACTTTGACATATTATTCTGTTTTCTTATAATGACAGACAGAATGGGACCAGAGCCGTTTGAGGAAACACCACAAACCTGCACTTTTAGAAAAGAACACGCCTCAAACTTCTGTGGCCCCCCACGGGAACAGTTTTCAGCAAAGGTTTCATACAGACCCTGGCGAGCCCCCTGTGAGTTTAGGATGTGTTCACGTGTGTCACATTCCACACGCCGTTTGAACGGAGCTCCACGTGCGTATGTTTCACACTCACGCCGTCCTCTTTTGTCCCAGGCTTACCTTGTCCAGCTCGTCGTGCAGCTCGGACAGGGTGGGTCTGATGAGCTTCTCTCCGAGGGGCGCCGCCGTCTGTCGGTAGAAATCGATGTTCGGAACAGCGTCGATGGTGTTGTGACCGAAAGTCCGCAGGTAATAGGTGTTGGTGTGCGTGTCATAGTGGTAGTGATGCTGGCCCCCGGTGGATGAGTGCAGACTTGTTTCACTCATCACCGTGTCCCCATTTTGGACCCCGTCCTCGGGAGAGGCCGGCCCGCTGGCCCCACTCGGGTCCGCGAAGTTTACCACCCGAAAGCGGCCTTTGGCTTCCTCTCCCCCGGGCCCCGAGTCAGGTTCGGCGAGACCCCCAGCACTGGCCTTGTCGCTGGATGGGACGGTGCTGGTGTCTGAGCTGAGAGATTTGTCTTCTGTCGCTCCAGCTGCCTCCGCCACAAGGTCCACTTGAAATCGGCTCTGGCTGGGTGTCGGACCGAGGGGCTTCGGCTCCGCGTCAGGGGCCAGAAAATCCCCCGCTGCCGTGGAGGGAGGCGTGGAGGATGGTGCTGACATGGCACACCGAGTGCGCGTGAAAACCGTGTGATAAAGGCGTTATGGCGGCTCTCTGGAGGAGGACGATCTGAGCGTCGCCGTGAGCAGCTTCCTATTTCCAGTCAAGCCGAAGCGCGAGCATAAGAGTAAAGCACGCGAGCTGCCGCGGAGCGCGAGGCTGCGGAAAGTTTCGAGCCCTCTCGTCTTTGTCCCTCTCGCGGCAGTATGCCCTCAAGTCCCCGCTCCCGCCGGGTCGTGGGCTGCTCTGGACACTGCGCTCGGGCTGAGGATCAGGGTGGGATGCTGGTGTCGACCTTGCGGCAGCTCCTCCTAGACTCCCCGAGCTGCCCTCGCCACTATTATAGACACTGCAGTCGGCATCACTGTAGGGTGGGCGCCGCTGAGGGGAGTATCGCGAGATACTAACGATCCCGTCTCTTTATGTAAAAGCAGAAGTGTCGCGAGAAGACATCACGATCCCTAAACACTGGGCGTGACGTGTTATCAGTTTCCAGAAAGGGGGGCTGCGGGGCCGGAGCGAAACTCACGAGCGAACCGGAGGAGCTCGTGTGCTCCATCTGTGCGCGTGTTTTACAAATGACACTTGGGTTTAACCTCTGCTCCAATAACTAACACAAGTGAAAATGCCCGTGTCAGAGCAGTATTAGGGTGATTCTGATCGACATAGGGGGCTTTTTGTGGCGCATTGTGCTAAAGTTTAGGCAAAAGTTTAACCACACTCGACCTTTGTGAAGGTTCACCAGGAAAATCTTTAGGCTTGTCATTCTTCCACTTACACCTGTATTTCGATTTCAAATGTGAAATATAAAAGGAACCAAAGTGTGATGTCCATGCAGCAAAGCAGGACTCCCTTTCTCAGGCCTGTGTGGCCTTCCGCCCATGTCGACCGAAAACAAATAAAAGCTTTATACTTTGCCTGGTTTGCTACGATGTTGGTCTATTGAGCTCTGTATTGACCTTTGCGTAGTGCAGGCTACAGTCAGTCAAGTTGAACTAAATTAATGGAACCAATTAACCAGAGTGCTCATACATCTGTTCTGTTGTATATGATACATAAACAAATGGTCTTATTTCATATAAGAGTCTATTTGTCACCTCCACAACCCACAGAATGATGCAGGAGAAAGAAGATCCCACACTTTTCATAATGCTGACATGAGCTTTTAGCACTTTTAGAACCTTTTGCCCCTTAAACAATGTGTTCTTACTTATTTGTGGCTCTCAGCTGTTGTGTAAATATCTGATGATGATGTTGTATAATAATGCTGACAGCTGCTACGAAAGAGCGGTGCATAGTACAAATACTAGTTCTCAAGCCACATCATTTGCTGATATGGGCAGACAGAGTAGTTTGGTTTAACCTTTATTTAACCAGGAAAGTCCAATTGAGATTACTAATCTCTTTTGCAAAGGTGTCCTTGCCAAACGGCAGCACAGATCATGTACACCAGGGCTATTCTATTAGATTTCCCATGGGGCCATATTTTCAGAGCGCTAAAGGCCCTTTTCACAATAGTTCCAGTTGGCGTGAAAGTGCAGATCTTCACTTCTTGTTTCATTCACAGCAGAGCGAGTTATAAATGAATAATCACTGGCAGCAGGTTGAAACTTTTACGTACGGTGTAAACATGTCACCAGAGGAAACATATGTGTCTATAAAAGTACATGTTTTATCTCAATGCTGAAGGCTAACGTACATTAACTTACATAGAAAACTGACAAGCCTGATAAAAGTTTTTGTAAACAGGTTAGTTCAGTTTGTTATTTTAACATTATCGATTACATTTATTGTATGTTAGCATTAGCTAAGGCAAAAGCACTGATTTTATAAACATACAGATGTATTTACAGTAAAGGTCTTCACATGCTGCCTGTGTTTAACCATCTGTAATTCGCTCTCTGCTTTGTGTTAATTTCTTGTTTTATTTTTTGATTTTTCCCAAAAATTAAAACGCTTAACAAAATAGAAATCACATGAAACAGAAAGGAACCAGAGAGAACATAGCAAATGAAATACAAAATACAAAAAAGACACCAAGTCACACCAAGTCCATGATAAATGCCCCATTTAGTCCCATTTTCAGATTAAGTCCGTAAGTGATTCCATTTTCCGTATGTCAATGATAATGTCAGTCCAGTCCTTCATCGTCGGCTCAGTTTGTGTCATCCATTTTGTTGTGTTGCCGTCATGAGTATATTCCAAAGGTATCCATCGATTGTGTCCATGGTCTGAGTTTTGAGGCTATTGATTAAGACTCGGCTAATTCCGCGTAAGGAATGAAGAATGAATGGAGCAGGAAGTGGAGCTCCGCAGTTTTATGGCAAACTGGAACTGGCCGCTTATTGTCTGGGGGCCAGACTACAAAACTGCAGGTCACATCAAGTCTAAACCACATCTTGAACAAGACTCGACCACAGAATCTGAACCAGGACTACAAGGTCTTAAATATAAATGGCATTAACATCTGAGCTAACACAGTGCACTAAGGACAAACTCATCTTACCAAGCAATATGGTTCAGCCATGGTCCATTTTACCACGAGGGGCCGGACCATATTGCTTAGTGTGCCGGATTTGGCCTGCGGGCCGCCAGTTGATTAGCCCTGATTTATACATTTAGACAGTCTCAAAAATATGTTCCCTAAAAGCAGTTACAAACCAAAGATCCATCTCCAGACCTTTCAGCACAGATTTAAACCGACCTATTGACAGTTCTTTTAGTTTCCAGACCTTTTGTAAGTTAGTCCATGTTGAGGGATCAGTAATATATATTTGTAAATCCAATTTTACCAGTCTCTGTCGTAACATTTGGTACAGAAAGCAACATTGAGTCTTGAGATTGCAGATAAAACTTTATAACATTACATTACTTACATTTGCTCCAGAAACTAATTTCAGAAATAAACAAAACAAAAAAATGACGTCCTTCCAACTGGAAAAACTAGGTGACTTTAGTTGCAGCATAGTTCCCCCAGCATTCTTTTAAGCTGTGACACTTCATCATTTTGTCATAAAATATTGCATCAATGCTTCGTTTGGTTTCACAAAACTAAACACAAAAGTTTCATGTTATTCTTGTATTTTCCCCGACTGACAAAATGGGGAAATTAAACTGACAAATTATTCAGAAGGTGTTAAATGTTAAATGTTAAATGTTAAGTTGCTGATACTTCACAACCTTAGACATTGCTATTTATTATCTAAATAATTGTGTGTTTGTGTGTCGACAAACCTCTTTTGTTTGGTTGGGCAGCTCTTGTGTTGCAGGGAGCAGGGCCGGCGCTACATGATGTTTACCTCCTTTCCACGTGAATGGAGGGCAGGGCCAGCTCACCAATGTTTCATCTGAAGAGACGTCTGTCATTTGGACATAATCAGAAACAAGCACTGACTGAACACGTTTGGATTGATCTAAACACACAGTCCAAATCGAAATGTTTGTTTTATTCTGCACCAATTTTATATTTGTCATTGTAAATCATAAACTGTATGAATTCTAAATCTGATGTTTTGATTATGAATACTTTCAAAGCGTTCATGAGTTCAGTGACATTGCAGTGCCTTAAAGGTGCACTATGCACATTTTTCAGGTGGAGGGATCTCTAAGGAGACAAGCAGGTGATCAGTTACAGGTCAGATCTGTGGAAAGGCGACCGGGCACACAGTGAGTGCATGTATATTTAACTTTTGAGCAATAAAAAACATATCTAAATTAATGCTATAAATGAGCCATTAAATGCCACACTATAAAAAATCTCCATGGTAACAAACAGGTGTCAGACTCCCACCAGAAAGGTTACGTAGTGCACCTTTAAGGTCAGTAGTTGCGGTCTGCCTGGCTGCAGTTACAGTGGGGTATCGTGCAGATAATCACATTGTGACAGACTCGGTGGTATCTGTTGTCAGCAGTGCAGAAGGTCAGACCCCCCAGACAGTTTGTTCTGCTCATTAGCTGCGAGAGTGCTAATCCGGTTAATGCTACGCTCTCTGCAGCAGGGGATCATTACTCCAACTCACTCCCTCTCTCCTTCAGCAGGGTGCACATATGACATATCAGAAGTATAATTTAGCCACTACTGTACCTAAAATGCCCCATCCAATTGAAAATCATAAACAACAGGCTTGATAAACCTGACTGATCACATTGTGGTCAATAATGATAATTGATTTGATGCTAAAGGAAACTTTAAAATTGCAGTTTTACTACTTTAAATGCCAAATTTGGAACAGGAGGAACGTGGGTAAAGAGCCTTTTACAAATATATGGGACAAAGGTCAGTTTGTGAAGATTTTGTTGAAAGACTAAAAAACACAATAGGAATCATGAATGTATGTCCACCTTTGTCTCAGTGGAAATAATTACCTGACCCTAATTTGAGAAGAGCAGCATGACCCCAACGAGCTTCAAACAAAGGAACAACTGTGTGCCTCCAGACCCGGACAATGCATGTTATTCTCAGTGAGTAGTTCTTGTTCATGTTCTAGAATATGATGCCGTTATAATCTCAGATGGAGGGACCTTTAACCAAGTGCTTTTCAACCTGGGGGTCCGGACCCCATGGGGTCATGAAATTATTTCAGGGGGTCACACCCTTCAAATGCAGTGGTAAATGTAAATGATTATTTGTTGGGCTACCAAATGATTGTTTCCAAATCTATGTCCAGAAAATAAAATAAAAAATTTGAAATAAGGCGACTTGTTATTATGGTGGTCTTGACTGAAAAAGTACCACTGCTTTAACTGACAAGAATTGTGTCTTTGGGGTTGAACAATGGCATGACTTTCTGAGGCTATTGTGAAAAAATGATTTTACTTTTGTTTATTTGTGCTGAAAGAGAAGACACTGAACTGTGCGTCAGTCTTTGGTTCATGTGGATGGACCCAGTAATGACAGAGATATGAACCATCAACAAAGTCATCCATAGGATTCTGACCTGCTCCAGATCACTTTTAAACTATAGGTGCTCTTGTGATGTCACATGAATGCAACCTATAGTGAAGAATCCCCTTTTGGGGTTACTATGTGGGCTCATCACTATGTCAGATCAGTCTCATTATTAATTAGTTAGTAATTAAAGTTTAAAAACACATTTAAAAACACCACAATGGCCCAAAGTGCTGTACAAAGGCAATATAAAATACAAAAAAACTCACAACTGTAAATTTAACTGTGAATTCTGTGTACATAGTAAGCCTATTTTTATTTTATACTAAAGTAATCTTAAATTGTTTCTTAATGCATGCCCTTTTGATTTCATATCTGTTGTTTTTATTATTGATCAGTTTTTTATGTGTTTTATGCACCTGAATGCCAAAACAAGTTCCTTTGTTTGTGAATTCTGTTCATTGACAATGGAAATAAACCTTTTCTGATTCTGATTCTGATTTAAAAAATGCTATATTTTATCTTGTAAACGAAACGGTTTTTAACAAAGATTTTAAAAATATTCAGAGATTGTTCTAATGCCCAGAGGAAGACTAGTCCAGAGTCTGGGACCTGCTACTGCAAAAGCTCGGAACGTCCAAGGTCATTAGATTTGCTGATCTCAATGCTCTAGTAGGAACATGGACAAACAAAAGCTCTGAAAGATAAGGAGGAGCCAGCCCATTCAAACATTTAAAAACAATCAACAATATCTTAAAATCAAACCTGAAGCTGTCAGGAAGCCAGTACAAATAGGCCAGCACAGGAGAAATGTGATCATGTTTTCTGGTGCCTGTGAGCAAACGAGCAGCTGCATTCTGGACGAACTGCAGCCGGTGGCTAGAGGCCTGGTCTAACCCGGAATACAGGGAGTTACAGTAGTTTAAGCAGCGGATTATAAAAGCATGACACGCTCCAGGTCAGTGTGGTGGAGATACTGTTTCACCTTATTGAGCAAACGCAGCCGACAAAATGCAGGTATACCAACTTGCATGATTTGCTGGTGAAACTTAAAAGAGCCATCAAAAACAACATCCAAATTTGGCAGAAGGATCTCAGCGGCCCCAGACAAGTTTTAGCATTTACTAGATCACCAAATACCACAATTTCTGTCTTTGAATCATTCAAATTATAAATGTTGAGAACCATCCATTCCCTTATATCCTTAATACAGCTTAACAGGGTTTTGGCACTGTCTGTGCTTGGTTTTAAGGGCAGGTAAACCTGCACATCGTCTACAAAACAATGAAAATAAATGTTGTGTCTTTTAAAATTGACCCCAGGGGCAGCATGTACAGAGAAAACAGTAAAGGGCCTAAAATGGAACCATGTGGAACTCCACAACTAAGTTGGGCCATGTCTGAACTATGAGGGCCTAACTTGAACAGAGATGGACTTATCCTCCAGATACAACCTGAACCATTTTAGGGCCACACCTTTGATTGCCAACATAAGTCTCTGGACGGGAAACCCAAATAGGATAATACACAATATCAAATGCTGCAGTCAAATAAAAAAGCAATAAAATAGTGGAGGAGCCAGAGTAAACAGTTAAAATAAGATAATTTAAAACTCTTAAAAGTGCAGTTTCAGTTCTGTGACGCCTTGTAAAGCCAGACTGACATTGTTCCACAGCACAATTTTCCTCCAAATGGGTTTAAATTTGCACATAGGCCAATCTCTCTAACACTTTGGACAGAAAGGGCAGCTTAGAATTCGACCTATAGTTAGAATCTAAGCATCCACATGCCTCGGGCGTCTCCAGGGTTTCAGCCAGCCATGATAAACAACCGGAAGGTTGAATCTTAAAACCTTCATTACGTTTTAAGGAAGGATTCTCTTTTTTAACAAAGATAGCCTCCTTAACTGCTAATAAAGGGACTCAGGGAGGAGGGAGCCAAAGTCAGTGAACAATAGGCCTATCCCAGTTGTTTTCGATGGCCCATTCTCAGGGGTCCCGCCCTTTGGGCAGGGCTTTCACAGTGGGACATAAACCTGAGTTCTCAGACTTGTTTCACAGATTGAGAATGACTCTTGGATGTGAGTTGAAACGTTTTGTTTTTCTAAAACAGAGTCCAGATGACTACAACTGAATCTTTTTCCACAACTATATAGTGTATATCTATAGCGCTTTTCCACCTTCAAGGCGCTTTACTATGCAATGTGGGACAAGTGTCTTACCAAAGAACACAACATTTCTTCTCGTGCCCAGGTGTGGCACCTGGTGTTCCCATCCAAGTACTAATCAGGCCCTGTCCTGGTTAGCTTCCAAGAGCTGAAGAGATCGTACATACAGTGATTACAACACTGAATAATTATGTAATGCTTTATTAGCTAATAACCCATAAACAATTTAGCGTTCTTAGCTCTTATCATTTTGCTAAATAGCCAACGTTGTGTTTATGTTTATTTAATTTGATATAAGACAGGATAGATTAAACAACATGTGTTAGTTGAACATGTAAAATGTGCCAGAGTTAGCCATGCAGGCTCATTTTCATCTGTAGTCCCAGGTTAAAAATATAGCAGACCCAAAAGACATAATATATATATGAAGATCATATGTATTTTCAGTATCTCTACAGATGTGTATGTACAGTATTTCTAAATGTTAAAGTCCCACCAGTTGAGATTTAAGATACAAAAATAAACTAAAATAAAAACATTTAAGTAATTATGGGTGTTTTCATTGCAATAAAAACCTCAAAAAACATGTATCTTTAATGCTAGTGAGCTTGCTTCTCCACAGAGCTGACTTCTAACTTGGCCTGGAAAGTTGCTGCTTGTCTCCACCGACGTGGAGACGTTTTTGCTTTGTCAAGAAAGGTCAAAGTTTGTCTTTAACTTTCTTTCTCCATAGAGTCATGTGGGTGTGTGCCTGCCACCAGGAATGTTACAGGAGTGTGGCTTTAAATGAATGGTGTTAATTCAGGCTAATGAAGTTACCAGCACACACTGTGTTTACAGTGCAACGAGAGGGGGCAGAGTGATTACTGAATAACAGAATATCAGCTGTTACAGTATTTACATTCAATGTGTTTTTAAAAGGTTGAAAGTATAAGATGTATTGACAAGCTGAGCATAAAGAGAGCAGATATAGAAAGACATATCCGCTTCTAAATAGTCAGATAAAACAGTGTCAAAAGCATGTCACATTAATGCTCATCTGGACCAACAGTAACTAAACTAGAAAAAAAATCTAAAACATGTAACATTTTGGATGATTGTCAAGACACATGTTCCAAACTTCCAAAGATGTCTGTTTGCAGCATAAAATATAATAAAAACATTAAGTCTGAGTGTTTCCTGGGAAAGCTGAGAAGACCCCTGGCTTATGGCAGAAAAAGCCCGGACTGTGTCCAGTGGGATCACGGTGCCTGTGACTGTCACTTACACATCAACGTTACATTGACACACAGTCTGCATGCTTTTCCATTAAGTCAATGCAATACAGGCACAGCAGTGCAAACAAGGAGAGCAAAACCCACTAAAGACAAACAAACAAACATATACAAAGCATATATTTTACAAACTATTATGGACTTGTTTGTATCAAGTTGAGAACTTAAAAGATGTTTAGTACCAACACAGTAGCCTCAAGTTATATTTGTGCTGGTGCTCACGCATTTATTTACCATCAGAGGAGTTTATTATGCATACAAATGTGGCCTTTCAGTCAGAGAGGCTGTATGACTTTGACAGTGCATACTTTACCCTGGTCTTCAGCACTACACACATCTGTTGGCATAGCAGTCATTGCCTGTGACTGGTGAGCCTTTTCCACCAAGATAAAGTGCTCTTTGTGGCTCCAATAGCTGCTATTTTGGGGAGAGAAGCTTCAAGTCTCTAAAATGTCTCAAGTATCACCTCACAGGAAATCACAGAGCTGTCAGGGGAAGAAAGCTCACATTTCCACAATGGCAACAGCCACCAGAAGCCAGGCTGTCACCAGACTACAGACCAGTTATAGACAGGACTGAAAGGATTTTATTTGCACTCTTCTATGTCTCTATCTGTTTTATGACTTGAATGCATTATTTTCCTGCCATGTGAAGCGTTTCGAATTGCCTTGTGTATGAAATGTGCTCAGCAAATAATCAGACCTTGCCCTGCTTTGCCCTGCAAAGGCCAGATATGGGCGACATGACAAAAGCAGCATTCTATCAGTGTGGTTGAGCCTCAATATCACATACAGCCTATATGCCTATATGATATAGGCTACATCAAAGCACACTTGTTCAGACTCCTCTGACATTATGTCGACAGTTGTATAAAACAAAGCATGTGACCAAGAAAAACACATTTGGTGATAGATTATACTTATACTTACTTAAATAATAATAAAGGTGACAAAAGCAGGCAGGGTCCCTCCGTCAGTGGAAAGTTTTGGATGCCCACAGACTCTTTGGCTTGTTGTGAGGTGACACACAAGAGAGCGGAGCCTGCATTTACAATCGAGCCGATGCTTCAGATGAACCCTCAAACATAGTAAACATTATGGATGTCAATATTAATGCTGCAAGAATGGCAGAGAGCGTGTTTCTGAAGGTGAAAGAATAGACTGACCAGTAAACTTGATGAAAGCAGAAAGCTCATTAACAGCGAGGCAATAATAGTGTCAGGCAAGTTTATTAGTTAACAGGTTTATTTGTTAACAGGTCCAAAAAACAAAAAACATTTTGGTGCATTCAAAGCATTTCTTGTTTCTCGTTTTTAAGTATTTAGTACAGCATATTTTTATTCTTTTGCATGTGTTTAGTAGCCTGTAACATATGTACATCATGATTTCACATTTTGTTCCATGTAAATCTCAATATTGCTCCAAAACAGCTTAATAATAGAACAGGTAGATGTGAGTGCAAAATGGCAGAACTGATAAGCCTCTTCATAGTGACAAGCAGCAGATTGTCATTTACATGTTTGTGTTGTTTACAAATGGCATCGTGACATTTTTAACCCTACATAAATGATCCAAACTCACGATTTATTTTTCGCAGCACTCAAGCCTCAAATGCATGAATCAAGATCACTCAAATGTGCTTGTATCAAGTTACACTGCTATGGTTAAGGCACATAATATGCCCCCTTTAATGAAAACACTCTTATTCACACACGGGTGTGTAATTATACATGTCCACATTTTTAGGATTACGTGGTAAATTACAATTTGTAAATCTAGCTGCGCCCTCTTGTGGTTACAGGAGAAATCATTGAATTTGTCAAGTCCTAAAGAATACATTTAATACAATCTTTGCTTTGAAGTGTGTCCTTCTTTCAAGATATGGAATATGGAAAATAGGCCTAATCCAGACAGAGCTCCCTTAAATGAACATTGAGAATTCATGTGAATTAGCACTTCCCATGGTGTGAAAAGAGCTAAAGTATGGGATATTAATAAAAGTCCAAATCTTCTACCGCTTGTTCCCGTTAGGGGTCGCGGGAGACTGGAGCCTAATGCCAGTGACTTAGGGCCGTAGGTGGGTTCACACTGGACAGAGGCCACCTTATCGCAGGGCAGGGTTAACAAAGAGACGTAAACACATTCACCCTCACATGTATTCAATGTTTTGGATGGTGGGAGGAAGCCGGAGAGAACCCATGGTTACACAGGAAGGACCAGCAGAGATCATGTGATGGTCAGGCCTGGGAATCGAACCAATGATCTTCTCCTTATTGGGAAGAACAATGGGCAGTAGCTAAGTTAAAGTTTTATGACCCACTGTGTTCATTCCCAGCTGCAACAGTTGCATCTTTGTGGTGTTCTTGGGTAAAACACTGGTGTGTGAATGTGTATCAATGTGTGAGTTGTTCCCTGATTGAGTGCCCATTGGAGGTAGAAAAGCACCATTACTGCGACAATTTAAAATATAAAAAGCATACGCAAGACCAACTGGTCACAGTCCAGTGAGTTACAAGGGTCAGTCTCTTGTCAACAGCAGTCAATCTATGACATTGTTTATATTTAGTTAGGCATACATTCCCTATATGAACAATACAACACAAAACAGACAAAGACAAGGCTGTAATTTATTTAACTCAAAAGTAAACACTTCGGTTTTCATTTTCAAAACAAAACACACATATAACAGTATATCTTATACTTTAACCCTGAATCTATGTTTCTCAGTCATTTGTGAATGTTCTTATCCAACTCAGTGCGATCATATCCAGTGACAGTGACACGTTCATCACTTTTAACACATTGGTGTAACTTGGCTATGCTCAAAGTGTCGGTAACCATAGCAGCACTAAGTTATTATGAACCTCCATTTACAAATGGAAAATGAAGTTCACAGCATTAAACAAATAGATACATACAACACATGGGCACTTCTTCAAGACATTTCTACTTCCCAATAAATTAACAATGAAGTTTTCCCATAATTTATATAAAAAAGAGGGTTGAATGTATTAAGTGCATTACATTTTTGATTCACAAAATCATACTTACTGAATAAACAAAGACCATGTTAGACCATGTTATAATTTTGTAGCCTACATCATATTTTTGTTTGCTTTGTAATGAAAATAGATCCCCAGAAGGAATCAAGCCATCGTAAACAATAAAGATCAGGTTATCAGATGGGATTTGTTTTATTTCCCATCTTAATTATAAAATAAATAAATGTTGTGTGATTTAGATGAATTGTATTTTGCATAGATTAGAACTTCAAACATACAAAACCTGCAACAGATTTTCTTATTGATATGTATACATTCTTCATAGACATTGGGTCTCCACCATCCATTCAAAGCTTATAGTTTATAGACTGCCGGTGTAATTAATAAAAGCTAAATACTGCACTGGACAGAGTTAAAAGGCATCCTCCTTCATGTGCGGCCACAGTGGGGCCTAAAGCTTCCTCTCCCCTGTGAGAATGCTCTGGTAGACGGCGTCTGTGAGAGGGATGTAGCTCTCCAGTTTGTAGTCAATAACATAGAGAGGCTCAGAAATAGTGGCTGGATTGAAACCGTTCTGCACCAGGTGGAACTTCTGCTGCTTGAACGTGCTGGTCATCTCCATCACCTCCTGTTACAAAGTGTGTGAGTGAGAGTGTGCTCCAGGCTTTATTCATACAGCGCTTATTTGGCGTCACCTGCTTGCCTCCATAGAGATACTGTAGATACAAAAACATTCCAAGCCAAGCAATAACATCTCCACGGAGACAAGCAGGTGGTGGACCCTCCACCAGAAAAGTTACATAGCACACCTTTAATAATATTACAGCTTTTTTGTTTCTTACTTGCAGTCTGATGAAGAGCGGTCGAGCGTACCCTGGAAGATCCCTGACCATGCAATCAAATAATTTCTCTCCATCAAAAGTATGATCTGGTCTCACAATCACGGCGGCCATGCCTGCTCTCCCTTCATGGCCTAAAGCGAAGAAAATGAAATGAAAAGATGATTGTCGAAGATTGTTTTGAATCCAGAGAAACCGATAAGCACTGCCAATATGTTAGGGCTGATATGTAGCTATGCATGCCGATATTGATTATTTTCCACAAAATATTTCATATAAATTTACTTTTAACTCTGTTTTACTACAAACTGTGTACTCACATTTTGTGCTGAGCACTTATCACACTAAAGGGTTCGAAATAAAGCGTCATTCAAATCATTTAGGCAGATGTTTGGCCCAAACAAAATAACAGTCTCTTTAGATTGATGATGATGCGGCCCCATATATCAACCAACCGTTGTAACTGTAAACCTTTCTTACCTGTGTCTGAGAAAGTTAGTAAATGTGGTGGTTGCTAAATATATATTCTTTACTAAAACAATACCTTTAACACAAACACTTTAAATCTACAATAGACATATAAAAAGGGTTATGCTGTAAATGCTGTGTAAATCAGCACTATAGACGTATTGAATAATTTATGATATTTTTTAACATGGCAAAATTGCTGTGACTGTTAAATATTTTACGCCTAATAAGAAGTAATAGGTAATACTTACAATTGCTGCTGATTTGTTTTAAAAACATGTTTGTATTTGACTACAAAGGTCGGCATCACAGCAGGACGGAAAACAAAAGTACCCCAAACATCAAGTACCTCAATAATGTGTGGCTGCTACTGAATCTCACCTGGTACTTCCACGCCGTACACATTGACCTCCTGAATAAAGTCCACAAGACCAAGAATCTCTGTCACTTCTGTTGTAGCAACATTCTCACCTTTCCACCTACACAAGCCAAAACAGCAAACAATAATAATAATGTTTTATACTATAAAATATGAAACAGTTAGCTGTTTGTACAATGAAAATGGAAATGTGCTGATGCATGTTAAATGTGAAATGACCACAAGGGGAAGCTCTTAATCTTATTGAAAATGTCCTCCCTGAGACTGTCCTGTTGCACAAAAATACTGGACAGAAATTAACAAGGTGAAGCAGATTATTTTTGACATCACCATCCCACTCAGGGGCCTCAAAAGCCCTGCCATGGAAACAACGGATGGATATCTTACTTCTAGCAGCTGGGAAGAAGGACATCACAAAAAAATGGATGACACGAATTGAGACTAAGGACTGGACCGACATCATAATCAACAACCAAAAATCCCTTTTGGACTACATTTGAAAATGGACAAATTCAACAGACACTGAATCTTTATTTTGGACTTAATATGCGTTAACCTTCTTTTCTTTGGACACCACTCCTTCTTCCTTATTTTCTAATTACATTTTTTTACTTATTTTGTTTCTCTCTGGCCCTACCTGGTTTTGTTTTTGTTATTTTATGTTAAAAAAAAAAGACGTCATCCCTTCCAGATCAGTCTTTGCTGATACAATGCAATTAATACATGACAATATTTAAAATGACTGTAATTTTCGGCTATGTATGTTTCCTCTGGGTTTATTGTCAGCTTGAATGGTACCTAAAGGTGTCGCCGACTCGGTCTCTGAAGCATATGAATCCCTCCTGGTCCTCAACCATCAGGTCTCCAGTGTTAACATAGGCATCTCCTTTGACAAATACGTTCCTCATGATTTTCTTCTCAGTGAGCTGTTTGCTGCCAGCGTACCCAAAGAAAGGGCTCAGGGCGCTGACTTTTGACAACAGTAGCCCAGTTTCACCTGAACACACGAAACATGAGAAATAAATAGTTATGGTTGATATTTGGAAAAAAAAAAAAAAAAAGTGCTAAAATATTCTCATGCGTTCTCACCATGTTTTACCCGTTTGCAGAAACCATGTTGATCTTTCTCTGGCTCATCTTGAACCATATCATACTTCACCAGGTCATATTTGAACAGGAGCTATGAAAATACACCGGAATAGAAAATGTAGAAAATTAACTTAAACGGAATCCTTGTGTCTCTCTTCTCATTTAAGAAGCATATCTGTCACTATTGCCTGTCACACAATAGTCTTTACAGTAATGTGACTTTTATAACATTGTTTTGTAATTGTAGACATGTAAGCGTGTGTCTAGGAATAGCTGGGGTCATAGATTAGAGTGAAGACATGCGGCCATAGTGACTCAGGGCCTGATTAACACTGGCTCTACAGTCCAGGATTAAAGGGGATAATACGCTGCAGAAGCCAATGCCGTATCATCCCACTTAACCAAGTGACCACACAGTGACTCCAAATTTTAAATAGAAAATTATAACACTTCTGGGTACTGAAGACCTACCCAATGTGTTGCCCTATTATTTACCAACTTATAAAAGTGCAAGCCCAGTCAGTATGTTTGAGAAGCATCTCCCCATTCACCGTGAGTGTGAACCGGAATATTAGTCTCTCTCTCTAATCTCAAATCACTGCCATGGGGTGAACCTTAGTAAACTACTTATAGCTTTTCTAGTTCAACCCAATGTAACTGCCAGAGCTTTTTATAGTCTTCTGGAGAAGTCTGTGCAGATTCAAATAGTGTATGCAAACACAGGGATATAAAACTGCTTTTACTGGCACCATCACATACTCTCATACTGTGAGCAAGAGTGATTTGTAATAGATGGTATGGCATCAATTGAAACTCATAAAATAAAAAAACATGATCTCTGTAACTAATATAATTTTCACTTTCCTTATTATGAATTCAATCTTATTAAAGCTTTCAAGCATGTCATGTACTCATAATGCCTGAACATGGTTTTCACACATCCTGGCCACCAGATTAAAGTTTTCATTGTCTGTGAGAATGACATTTTAAAAAATGTTTTCGGACGATGGATACTAACCTTGTAGATGAAATTGGAGCGGCCCACGGTTCCTATCTTGCCAATGTGGTTCATGAAGCAGAGGTTTCCCTCTGTCGAACCATACACCTCACACATTTTTATGTTTCCAAAACGGTTTTGAAAGTCCCTCCACACATCTTGCCGCAGTCCATTGCCAACCCCCATCCGCACTTTGTGGACCTTGTCCAGCTCTGTCTAATTGAAAGAAGATTACATGTTTTAGAGGTGATTATTTACATAAGCACAAATAAGGAGACTAATTCACAAACAAACATGCACTCTAACGGAGATGTTCTACATCCACAAAATTAGTTTTGAACTGAACACTTAAATTCTTCCATAACCAGAGCGCACTCGTTTCCATTTGCTTAGTAAATGCATTTTTATGTAAATAACATGTAAACTCCTGGGGTTGGGTATTGAATGCATGCGCCCGGTGGTCTGTGCTCACTGGACCCGGCCGGGCTCAGCCCAAAGAGACGCTGTGGGTTTGACCTTCCTGTGGGATCACGGCCCGCAGAGGGACCCGTAGTGGTTGGGTGCACAGATGACTGAGAGACGGTTGAGAGAGAGTGCCAGGACAACCCAGTCCAGAGACACAGGCTCTAGCTGCAGCAACATGGAACGTCACCTCGCTGGGGGGGAAGGAGACTAAGCTTGTGTAGGAGGTTCAGAGGTACCGGATAGATATTGTCGAGCTCACTCTCTATTTGCTTACGTTGCCCATGGAGTGAGGCGGCGGGCAGTTGTGGGCATTAAATTAAAAGAAAATAGATGGATGGACATGTAAATGAGTGACATGGTCACTGCATGGTGGTGAAATAGGTACAACTCTCTGTTAAAGAAGGAATTTGGCTGCTTGAGAACATGTGAATCTGGCACAGAGTTTTCTTAGCGTTTTCTAAAAGTGAAACAAACATTTTCTAAGAAAACGTTCATGAAAGAGGCCCATTGTCCACACACATTTAAATTGAAGAATACGGTTAAATGATTGTTGGCAGTTCAATGCACTATATTTCCTCATTGATTCTCTAATTCTCACAGAGTCAGGAAAGTTTTATTGTCATTTTCAAAATTAACAAAAATTCAAAACTAGGAATGGGCTTTGGCAGTATGGTGCAAACACTTAACAAATAAAAAATATAAATAAATGCAATATGAATAAAAAGTGATGGGTAACGATCCTTGCAACATTAGCTTTCTACTCATACAGTATGTTCCCTTAAGGGTCATTTAGAGTCAACTATTCATGCAAGAAAAGTAGAAAGAAGAAGAAAAGAGAGAGAACAGGAAGACCGGCATACTTCCAGAGCCAGACTGTACTGCACACCATATATCAGTTGACACAGTGATACATACAACATTAATGTACAGTACAGTAAGATATTTATCTTTCTGTAATAGTATGTGCAAGAGTAGTTTGTGCAAGAGTAGTTTGTGCAGACTTGAAAAAGTCTGACCTTTTCATTTCAGATTTGCCTAATGCTGCAGTATGCGCACACATATTTAATTTAGCAATCAGTGCAATCAGACCCTCCCAGTAAGAGCTATAGCAGAGACTGGTGAGAATGAGAACTCAGTGGTACTTAATGGAGGACAGGCCCCCCACCTGACAGTGGATGCGTCTGTGCCTGTGCTCAGTCATGGCTGAACACAACCTCGACACAAAAGAGCAGGTTGTACATTTTCCACATTTACTCGTCACAGCAACACACACACAGAGTGCCTCTCTTTATTTATGAATGTCTCATTGATTGCCCGAGGTTGAGGCTTTTAAACTGTGCCATATTTAATCAATCTTAAAATTAATTTACCCCTTGCCCCCTTGCCCTTGGGGGCCTTTTTTGATAAAACGCTTGGCTAAAATGAATCACATTTTAAAACTGTTTGTGAAAAAAGTAAAGCTTTTGTGTCCGGAGGATGGTCTGATTGATCGAGGCTTAGCATTTGTTGGGTTTTTGATCCTTTGATACCTTTGGTAAGGTACATTTAGGGACTCGTAATAAGGTAAAGAAGTCCAGGCGGAATCTATATAACAGTCCTTTTTTATTTGTGGGTTTGGAGAACATACCGACCCTGATTATTCCCAGAATGATGGATTTGACGGGAAATGTCTAGGTTACAGCTTTATTTTTAAGTACAACATATCTAGCAGCTTGAGAGTTCCCTTTTTTGTAGACAAAATGGAATAAATAAGGAAAAACCCTCATCAAAAGAGCTTAATTGTCATAAAGCATGCTGTTTTGTGACCATATAGTACCTTTGGCTGGTTGCAGAGATATCGACAGAGTTCTCCGATGTACTGGAAGATTGTCACGTTGTATTGTCGACAATCTTTCCAAAACTGTGACGCCGAGAACTTCTTTTTCAGGACACAAGTTGCACCTGACCAAAATATACATTGGAATTGAGTAATTGTACATTCATTAACAACGCACCGTCACTCAAAAGAGAATGTTCTTCTAAATTATTGACTTGACATTGTGCAAGAACATACAGTTTTCTCCCCTACGCTATGTTCCAGTCAAGAGGACAAATCAATATTGAAACCTAGCAAACATTTTTAAGAACACAGTTCTCTGACCTGTAATAAACCACTGTAAACACAAAACCATCATTCTTAAATAAGTAACAATGCAATGACTTTATACAATTCTGAGTGACAACAAATTAATTAAAAAAACAATGTACGGACGTGTTGGGAAGTAAATAAATACATGTACTGAATACATCTGTATTCAGAATACAGCTATTTTTCTAAAAATCAAATGAACATATATTGGTATTTGAGCACACAATTTAGCCTTTTAACTACACAGAATTTGTGAAAATAGCAGCTCTTGGAGCATGTGCAATTTATCCTTCTTTAATTTGTGTTAAAGTTTCTCTTATCGTATAAATATATGCAAAACAAACAGTGAATCACTATAATATACTGTAACGGAACTCAACGTGAAAGTATTCTGTATTAAGACTACAATACTCTGATTAGACTAAGCGATGGAACAGGCTACAAAATACATTTTCAGGTATTCAGTCTATATTTTCGAAGTATTTTCTCCACCACTGAGGACAACAACATCTCCCTGTGTGTAGATAAAGGGCATTGAACTGGAGGCATTTCAAATTTTGTTTGCTTGAACTAGAATTACATAATGCAGGCCTGTGAGGATGGGGGCAACAAACTCATCCTAACAAAGAAGGTTTCATAATAGAGAGCTGCCCAAGCATCTAATTAGATCCTGAGTTCAAGTGAAAAAAAATAATAAAACTTTGATGAACCATTCTTTGGTGGTCAGTGAGGAGCATGATGTTTGTCACGATTCCCTGAGGCACCTTTAAAAGCGAGCCAAATGCTTGTAATTGGTCTAAGCACGTGGTGTTTTCTGGGACAGGCATCACAAATGTCCTGATCAAACTGCTTTTCCGTTCAGTGCATTCTGTACAAACAGTAATTCATTACTAACTGTAATCTTCTGCTATGTTACAGCCCTGAGATGGGGTAAATGTACTTTGAGACCTAAACAAAAAATTATTTATTCCCAAGCTCAAAGGTTTACATTTGCAAGTTCTCAAACAGGCCGAATTTTGATGCTCAAGCTGGGTCGTGGGCCGAACATAACGAAAAAAATAAAACAATCAAAACTATAAGAAATAAACAGATTTCTATAGCCTAGTATAGTTCTTTGTGGACACTGTTGCACAAATCTGCAGCAGGGGAAAGACTGAGTCAGCATCAGGAACAGGAACATGGATTTATGACTTGGGTTTTGACAATTCTCTTTTAAAGCTGAAGGTAAATTAACTAAAAATTAGTTTTAGGGACTTGTAATAAAGCAAAAATGTCCAGGCGGAATCCATGTAAAAGTCCTATTCATTTTTCATATTATTTGAGGGTCATTTTTTACTTGTGGGTTTGGAGTACAAACTGACCCTGATGCTTCCTAGAATGAGTGATTTGACTGGAAATAAGAGGGTTACAGCTTTAGTTTTATGTACAGCAGATCAAGCAGCTTTTATAAAATAGTGGACAAAATGGAATAAATAAAGAAAAAGTCCACAAACTAAGCGGAAGGGGTTAATATGTTCGGCGGGCCAGATTAAAACGCCTGGCTGGCCACATCTGGCCCGCGGGCCTTGAGTTTGATACATGTGATGTAAGGAGAAAACAGGATTCACAGCAACTTCTTTGTAACTGTTTTTTATGAACTAGAAAATGGTTGTAACTCTGTACTTGACTTACCTAACTCAATGGTTCCTCCTATACCAATGAGTGATGCAGCGCTGTGGTAAAGTGGCAAAGGGATGTATATGATATCGTCCTGTGTCCCCCCAAACGCCCAGAATCCTCCAGCAGCTTTGAGGCTCTGCAGGTGACTGATCACTGCAGCCTTGGGAAGACCTACAACAGACAACATAGGGGTTTTCAGACTGTACAAACCTTTTTCAGTTCTACAGAGTAGGAACCAGGAACTGGGCCCAATTCTTTGGGGACTTCTTTTTTAACCTCTGTTTTGGGACAGGTACTTTCCAGTCAGACCAGGTCCTAGTGACACATACATGTACAACACTGCCTTTGTTGGGAAAGGTTTTTCATTCATTCTCAGATTTAGACAAAGGGAACTAATTTGTCCACAGTAGCTTCAAAATGCAATTCAATTAAGTAATTAAAATTCAGAATAACTATGGTAATAATTGAGTTTAATTGTTCATGTAAATCTGTTTGTTTGAGTTTTTATGTGCACGGTGCACAGTGCTGAATACAAGTACAATACCCCGCTTAATTACATATTTAAATGTTCCACACTATACAGATGCAAAATTTAAAACATCAATTAAACCCACTTTTAGACACTGTTGTGTGACAGTGAGAAAGGGGGACTGGGTGGTTCCTCTGACTAAAACAGGGGCTGGGGCATTATAGGGACCTATATTTTGAATGGCCAAAAGTATATTAAAGTAATGTAAATTGCGCCTTCAAGGAAACTGAAACCCATAGCTGTCCACAGTACAATGTGTAAACGTGTAACGTGTAAATAGGGATTCACGATTATAAGGTTAATAGATAATCATGATTATTCAGGTCACAATATAATCGTGAGAACCAAAAAATAATAATCGGGACGATTTTAGAAGCAAAATTTTAAAAAGTGTTCAATATACAGCCCAAAAAAATTACCTAAATGTAAAGAACTCTATTTTATCTGGCGGTTTGGATCGAATTTAACTTTATTTTGTCTTCAGAGAGTTCATTTTTGTAAAGCCGGTCACAAACTTGAGGAATAGTCACATGTCAGACCACAGGAATAAAAGAAAATGCAATATTTCACTGTTGTTTGGTCAGAGGCTCAATAATTGTTAATAATCGTTAAATTGTGGGTTGTTTTTTTTCCACACTAATCATAACACTAAAATATGACATAATGACATCCCAGCGTGTAAATGCTGTGAGAACGCTGTGAGAACACTAATGTTTTTGGTCCCAAACTGAGCCCACTTTATGTAGCATTGGTTCTAGTTCTAATTCTTGTTTTTCCTTGTCTAGTCCAGGTTTAGTTTCGGGTTTAGTCCTGGTTTAGTCATAATTTTCATGTGGTGAATGTGTGAGTGTGAAGCACCCTGGACGTGCTTCATTAGTGTTACAGTTTCAGCTCTCTGCAGGGACCACCGCGTCAGAAAGAGTGACTATATGCTTACTATGATTACCAGTGGTAGTAGTAGTAGTATGTAGAGGTAGTAGTAATATTGATGCATTTCACTATTATTATATGTGTTTATTTTCTAAAATGTACGGATGCTTAGGTCAACATATCTATATAATATGTTTATCTATAGACTTCTTATACATGTAGCCTAATGACAGACAAACATTGATTTGATCAGATAAACACACCCTGGTGAACTGCGACTCAGTGAGATATAGTAGTGTTGTGTTTGCCCTGTTGCCAACACAACCACGAGACACAGGTGGCTGAGACTCCAAGACAAAGGAACCATGCACAAAACTATCACCTTGTCCTGAAGATGAATAAAGCCCTCTTTAGAAACAACTGCGGAGTGGAAAGTTTGTCTTTTAGTAAGTAGTAGCTTCACAGAAGCAGAAGACTCACCTGTCGTTCCAGAGGTGAAGATGTACAGGGTTGGAGCTTTGATGTTGGTGGTCAGAGGTATTGCAGGCACAGGTTTGTCGGAAGCAGCATCAATTTTATCCAACAATGTGTGCACGCGTGGGTGTTCAGCGCTCGTCTTCATGGCCCACACCTCTATGTTGTCCTCCAGCAGAGTGGTCAAGAAGCCATCTAAGAGATTTGCCATTTCTATGTAATCACAATAACAATGGTCATTTAAAGCACTTTTTATTTGTAAAAACTATCAGCAACTTCACATGGAAAAACACATAATGAATGCTGAACGCATGCATGTAAAAGTTAAATAACAAGCTATTTTGCAGATGCAATCAAAAGAAAACCCTCTAAGATGCAATGAGAAAAGTAAAATAAATGGTTTCCATGGGAAACTAGTGGAAGCAGGACAATGGAGATGTGTGGTTTGGTAATAGCTGGTGTTGGGTTGAAATGATATAGTGCTAGTGCTGATACATACCAGACATTATACTATTCAAATTAATACCTCTAAATGTATGAATGATTCACAGATAGAGCGTTTTAGGACAGAACAAAAACTCTACCATGACCTCATCCATACACATGAACTTATTCTTTCTGAAAGAGGCAAGTTGCTATTGAAACCAAAAGAAAACTGAAGCATCACGTTCGCTGACCAAGTCCATTCTCTGGACTTCTTTTCAGGACAGTGTTTGAAGCCAGCATCATACTATTATCCTGTCACATGGCCACACAGCACAACTCTTATTAGAGTCACAACATCCAGACATAGCTGGGGAAAAGCTACAGGAATCAACTAAATAAACCCATCCTTTGGATATGAATATAATGGGTCCATTTAACTGGTAACAGTTGATTCCCAGGTTCTACCCAGCAGCACTGGCACGCCTCTTAATGGGAGCCACGAGAGCCACAGCAACAGCTGCACTAGATCAGAGCCACTGGTGTAGTTTAACAATAAGTTACTTATTGTGGGAACTGGGCGGGAGATATACTTTGTTTACAATAGGCCTATATCAAATAACGAAGTATAACTAAATATCACGATCAATATACTTTCTAACACAGAAACAACACATTTCATATGTACCTGATCCCATTACCAGAGTCCTAGCTCCGCAGCAGCTAAAGCAGTGCATTAGAGATCTGGACTTGATGTTGGTGTTGAGAAAAGCTATGGAGCAACCAATTTTTGCCAAAGCGAACCAGACACACAAGAAGTCGGGCTCGTTGCTCATGAGTAATGCGACGCAGTGTCCTTTCCTCAAGTTGGTATTCTGGAGAAACACATGGGCAAACTTGTTGCTGCGCTGCTCTACGTCTCGGTAAGTGTAAGTCTGTCCTTCAAAGATGACAAAGGGCTTGTCAGGGATGCGCTGCGCCTGTTGGATAAACCTGTCCAACACCGTGCACACCTCAGACCTCAGCTTATAGACCTCCAGTTTCATGCCGTAGCGCATCACTTTAAGCAGGAAGAAAAGGTCCTTCCAAAAGTATGGAAAACATATCTTCTGTAAAATATGCACAGTAAAAATCCCCGCGACCGCAGCGGACAGCCACCCCAGAGACAACAGCATCCTGCGTCTGGACCGCGCAATGTCACATATACTCTCTGTTACATGTCCATTGATGTGATATAAACACGGTGCGCTCGTGATGTAAGCCCTGGCCACGCCCAGAGCCACCAAGCGAAACATACAACCTGGAAGTCAAGGAGCACTGAAGCCAAAATAAAAGCCTCTACTGCCACATCCATTTACCATTCAGAATGCTTTATCTTTTGAACTACGTCCTCTCAAAAACAATTGAAACCTATGACAAGTCTTTTTGGATTGGCTGTTATATATTAATATGTATAATAATTGGAGAAAATGGTAAATTGTCACTTACTCAGGGTTGCTTGAGTCACTTTTTGAAGAAATTGTTCTTTTCAGAGACGTTTTCAGACCATACATGTACTGCTCGAATAACTTTACACTATGTTTTTATACTATAAAATACATTTAATTAAAATAGCCAATATATTTTTATTTCATAATAGCCTACATGGCCATAAATGGCCTACAGTGGGTGAGCACAGCTAGTCAGATAATCAATGTCATTTGGTAACTGGAAACTTTTATGTTGGACAGATCATATATAAGTTTACAATTGTGGAAGCATGATAGATTTTGGATGTAAGTCAAATTATTCAATCCCCTACGAGCTGACATGATCAGACTGTTTCCGGTCTGACTGGGCTGCAGAGTGGTCGCTTCACTCATGTGTGGTCATGAGGCTCGCAGGATCTGGAGGTTTTGCCTGTCCAAAGTCTTGTGCGCGTCTGGCAGCAGATAACAGGCTCCTCCTGTACGACAGGCTGCCTCTCCCACCAGGCTCTACAAGCCGGCATAACTGTGAGGCAAAATACACGTATGTGCACGTTTTCTAAAAGGCCTTGAACTGAACCATTCAATTCAATGTAAGATAAGGCAAGGGAGGGCAATTATTTTTCCTCCGAGGGCCATATTTGAATCCAGGACGGACCGCGACCATTGGTGTAACAAATTATTATAATTATAAGCACTTTTCGGTAAAATACAGGCTATTTAATCTATTATTTCATTCATTTCATGTAATCTTTATCAAGGTCACAAGTACAGACACATGTTGCTTATCTAAGACAGTTAAAAAATAGAAACTAACATCTTGTGGGGGGCCGAATTAAAAGAGGCTGAGGGCCACATCTGGCCCCTGGGGCAACACATGCCCAGGTCTGGGTATTGGGAAATGGGAGGCAGGGAAAGGAGAGTCATTGTTAACCAATCACTAATACCAACCCAGAGACACAAGCAAGGTCTGACTCCAAACACGTGCGACAGCTCTCTTTCAACAAGGGAAACCTGCATGTCACTGCTTTTAGCTATGTGCTGGTGAATATGCTTGGCCTTTCTGGAAACTCAAGCTATTCTCATCTTCCTCACAAACACACACACATGCGCACACACTTCTGTGTGAATAAGGAAAGTGGAAGAGCGGTTGGACAAGATGAACTGGCTTTCAAATGCTGTTTAGTTTCCATTTTTCTGTAGAGTAAAGTTATCATTGTCAAAATTCCTACTGCTAACCAATATCCTGACTTGAAAAGCCTACCATGAAAACTACACTTATTTTCTGAACTTTATTCCTATTTATTTTTTTCGAGGACTGGGTCACAGGGTCAACTGCAAAATACAAATCTCCCTCACCATGGACACTTCCACCAGCTTATCGAGGAATCCCAAGGCATTCAGGTCGGCTCAGACACAGGCAGCTTAGGCCTCCACTGGTGGGTGGGACATTAGCATCCAGCAATCTGCCTCCACTTTTGTTCTTTTGGTTATGATCCGAGTAATTTCCCTTGTGGGCCAATGAAGTCTGTCTTCATTCACCAATAAGACCCTGAGTTTATAGGTGAACGTAAAATATACTGATGTATTTGCTCAGCTCCTTCTCATTATGCAACATGTACTTTTATGAGTGTGTTACAATGGTACCATTGTGAGCTTGTTACAATGGTGCGATGTTACAAGGGCTTTCCTTCAACAGCTAACTGCTGTAGTAGTTTCATTGTTTGATTGATTGATTGATTCATGCATGTTTGAGTAATCCTGTATTGTTATGCATTTGAGTCTTGAGTGCTCCGAAAATCATTTCACCTACCCCCCATCTCTGCCCTCACACATCGGCGCAAATATGTGAAAAATGAAAACTCCAAGTCATACACATAGAGTTAAAATGTTTGGTAGCCATGCTTTTAAATACAAATATGTAAATGAAAATCTGCTGCTTGTTATAGTGAAACTATGAAGAGGCCCATTTCTATTATCAAGCCATTATAGATTAATTATTCTTTTACAATGAACAAAAAGCATTTTATGTCTTCTTCAGTCACACTGTAATATTTAAACACTCTATTTTATACAATTTCCCCCCACACTTACCTATATCACGCAGACCTAAAGGCTTGAGCATTCATTCATGTTAATACAAGTCAGAAAAAATTACCATTACAATACTATAATAATAAATGGGCAGGTTGATCATAAATTAATCAAAACTTCTTCTACTGTATTCAAGGTCGATGTGGTTAATTGAAAGCCTAATAAAAGTCTATCCCATGTGATATGAATACATTTAATACCAGAATTGTATTATTGGGCTGGGCCAGTAAATTTCAAAAATATAAGAATTTCTAAATAATGACTTTTTGCTCTTGAAGCCAATCTTTTTTTCTCTTTTTTTTCTTTTCTTCCTCATTAAAGAAATAAAACACGTGTCATTGTAATTGCACTTTCCTACAGAAACAGGTCTGTATTTGACTCTTTGACTGGCTATTGTTTTGTCTTGTGAATGTTTACGGGAGTTGCTGATGTGCAGTACAGTTAATATAAGACATCCATGAGTACAGTATATGATAGTCACAAGAGCTGGGCAGAAAAAAATAATCCCTTCAACATGTAAAGTCAGATAGGCGTATAGCAGAGTTACTAATTTATTTATTCTATGTTTTAATTATCGTCATTATTATTATTATTATTATTATTATTATTATTATTATTATTAGCTACAAATACATCATCTGACTTCCTGTAGCAGAGTTTAGCCAGCCTGAAACCGCAGCATTACTTTACATTAAGGACAAAGAGCGCCTGCCAGTCAACACTCAGGGCACAGTTATGGTTACATTAAGGACAAAGAGCGCCTGCCAGTCAACACTCAGGGCACAGTTATGTTTACATTAAGGACAAAGAGCGCCTGCCAGTCAACACTCAGGGCACAGTTATGTTTACATTAAGGACAAAGAGCGCCTGCCAGTCAACACTCAGGGCACAGTTATGTTTCGTCTCTGCCTCAAAGCGGAAGTTGAGAGTTGCAAACGCACGTACAAAAGCTTAACGGTGTCAAAATTACGTGATCCGCTTTGTGTCTGACACTTTGGTGAGCACGGTATATCAAGGTAAGACTTTATAAGAGCAAAAGAGGGCACGACGGGGGCATTCGCTTGCAGGGGCCACACGCACAAGTCTGCAGTCTTAGTGACCATGGAGCAAGGCGCTGTGTTAGGTCGACGAGTCCGAGGAGTAAAGCGGAGATAAACACGTCCTCCCTTTTCCACACGTCTAAAAGGACGTGTTTAGTCTGCTATAAACGCACTGGATTACAAGAAATGTCAACGTCAGTTTGTTGTGGCCCGCTCAATGTTGGTACACTATTGTCCTGCATAGCGTTATATGTGTAAAATGTTAATTACGTGGTCGTTCGCATGGACTGTGTGTCTTAAACGCACAAACTGCACAACGCACTGCCACACGAGTGTTGTGCATCGAGGCTCTGGTGTTACTCACGTGTGTGCTGCAGTTGTCGCCAAACCAGCCCTGGTTTTTCATAGTTTGTGATGTTTGCAGGCTAATGCTAACTCTCCCATCTCGGCTTTAATAATGTTTACACTGGAAGGACCTATTTGACAACCATATTTAGCGTGAACTGTAGCTTCCTGCGTTATTAGGAATATCGTGAGCTTGTGTGTAAACATAAACATTACGCACATTATATACATTTTCCCCTCTTGCATGAAAGCAAACTAGGTAGTTTGGATATTAACGTTGGCTCTGTCCCCTCTTATTGCAGATGCAAGACCTCCATTAAGGCCTTCTTTCTTGTGTCCAAAGCTTCACTTTGTACCCCAAGAATGACCAGTCGGAGTACATTACTGCCAGAGGTTTTGCCCAATCAGTGTCTTTCAGCTCATTTGAGATCTCAGAGTGAGTTGGATTCTCCGCCTGTCTGCAGCTTCAACAATGAGCCTCCTCTGCCAGGCAAAACCATGGACGACAGCACTTTATCCACTAGTGAATTGTCTCACTACTACACACAGCCTATGAACAAATTAGATGACCAGCCTTGTACAAAGCAGTGGTGAGTTTAAGTAGAGGATTCTAATGTGTCAAAGATGCATTTATTTATTATGAATGGACTAAACACCTGTTAATATATTGTATGTATATAGGATTGCACGATTCTGGAAAATATAATGACCATGATTATATGAATCATAATAGAACTTCCATTCATTAAACAATTATTCACAAAGAGAGAGGATGGGGCATCATTGCGCTTTAAATTAAGAGAGCAGATAAAATCATAATTAAGCCTCAAACCTATTCTCTAACCTCGATGTGTGCGGGAGAGATTGCATTGTAGTGTTAATGTAAATACTTTTGTCTCAGTTATGTTGCATATATAATTGTTAATGATCACAAATCGCAACTTTCAAATGATAACTGTTTTACGCATCCATAACTAACTTTCTTTTGCACCGTGCCAGTGCTGTGCCAGAGAACCCTATGTGCCGTATCTGTCATGAAGGAGGTCTGCAAGAGGAACTGCTGTCCCCTTGTGAATGTTTGGGGACTATGGCCACCATCCACCGCAGCTGTTTGGAGCATTGGCTTTCTGCCTCAGGGACCAGCTTCTGTGAGCTCTGCAACTACCAGTTCACTGTGCAGAAGAAGTCCCGAGCGCTGCTGGAGGTAACAGAGTGGGCGTTTGCTTTTGTGTGTTGCATTTCCTATAACAACTAGACACTTACCACAAAACTTTCATTCAGTGGCTCCACAACCCAGGGCTTCGTCAGGAGAAGCGCACTCTGTTTGGTGATATGGTGTGCTTCCTGCTCATCACACCATTGGCTACGATCTCTGGCTGGCTGTGCCTTCGAGGTGCCATAGACCACCTACACTTCTCAAGCCGACTGGAGGCTGTAGGACTCATTGCACTTACAGTTGCCCTCTTTACCATTTACCTCTTCTGGACTCTGGTGAGTGTCACACATAAAGTATGTTCAGTGGAATGTGATCTAATCATCCTCAATGTTTTTGCCTTAAAGCTGGAATAAAATTCTGTTTCCACCCCAGAAAGTGTATTGAAAAAAAATCAGACAATGCTGTCTTCATCTAATTATTAAACATTTTATCTTTTCAAACTTGTATGAAAGAGCCGTGTGAGTCACTATATGAAGCTTTGGACACTTTGGGATGAGAGTAGGATGGGTGGAAATCAGCCGGCTTCGCTTTTGTGTCTGAAAAAGCTGTTCTAAAGCCGTGCTAGTGGCCAAAAACAATTGATGCTTGTGAATACTAGTGATGTGCCAAAGGGTTTGTGAGAGCCAAGAACTAGTTAGAATTGGTTAAAATACATACTTTCTTATTTCACTGTTTTTCACCAGCTTTAAATTCAGTGATGTAACTTAACTTTATGACAGTTACAAAATGCAATGTGTGTGATTACCGTCTCCAACCATATTGATAATCTATAGATTATTTCCTCACTGCACATTTACAGACAGGACCATGCCTATTGTTGATAAGCTTCAAGGAACAATAAAAGTCTTGTGTTGATCCTTGTCCCTAATTCAATGGACACAATTATCCTGTTGTAAGATTGCTGTAGTTACATCATCAAAGATAAAAGATATCTTGTACATGATTTTGGACTTTTTCCGTCTTTTTTGCAGGTGTCTCTTAGGTATCACTGTCGTCTTTACAATGAGTGGCGGCAGTCCAATCAGAGAGTGGTGCTGCTGCTCCCTCGATCCCACAGTGAGCCAGTGCTGCACTCCTTAAGCAGCTCGCAGCGGGTGAAGAATCTCTCCAAAGAGTCAATTGTTTGAGCATCATCAGGCTCCAAGGCACTTTGAACAAATCTGTGACTGCAACTGCTGAGCTCCTTTAGGTAGCACTTTATTTCAGCAGAATAATACACCATATTGGCTATTATGGACTGCCAATTCAACCAGACCAAACAATACACTGCTAAACACTGTGACTCTTGAGCGACAGTGTCATACAGCCATGAGAGGTGCGCCAGGTTAAGAGCACACAAACCTGAAGGAGTTGGGACTGGGTTGTTAATGGATTGCACAAAGTTATCCAGTTCGGGAAGAAGCCCAGCTCACTCCATTTTACAGGTTATTTGTCAAATTCCTCAATTCAAATCAAGTTGTAGTTACACTTTTATTATAACCCCACTTAGTTTAAATGTAATGAATGCACTAAAATTATTTTTAATCACATTCAAATAGTCACATTCAAATATTACAATGAACTACCTTTTACGTTTCTTAGGGAAGTATCAAGTATACTTTCTAATCCCTAAGATTTTATAACTAAACTGTTCTAAAAAAAAAAAACAACAACAACTAATGGACTTGAGTGCCTGCTTGCCAATATACTGTATAACAGTGACCCACATTGTCTTTGGGCTATTTATCTACAAAACCAAAAACCTTACTTTCCAAAATGCCTTTTCCAATGTAATATTGTATTAAAGTGTGTTCCACAATCATGACAGGGTCTTATTCCCCCAAGTAAAGCACCGCCTGTTACTCCCACAGATTAACATGCACTAGCACAGATTTTTGTATTCAGTGTTTAGGTTGAGTAAAGAAATTTACACCAAAGGTGTTTTGTATTATATTTTAATGTAGTTTGATGGATGTGTTTGTGTGGCTTAAATGTACAAATATAAAACAAGGACTATGCTGGCTATTGTGTATTATGTGATGAAGTGAATTAGAAGAAGATACATGTCAAGTTTACTCTTGAACTTGATTAGGAACCCTTGTGAAAAGTGAAAAATTCACTTGCAAGTATAGTCATTGTCGCACCTGTCTGTTTTATTTTAAGTTTATGAAGTACAAAAAAGAACTTTCTTTAACATTGTTTCCTTTCTAACATTGGTAAGTGTTTATTTTTATTGCAATTGCTTTTGCCTAACCATATCCATATCAAGACCTATTATAAAATATGCATATACAATTTAAGCATAACAGTAAAAAAAATAAATTAAAAAAAAGGCACTGAAATCAAGGCAATAAAAATAATCAAAAGTAGCCTACTATATTATGCAAAAGGTGTTTTGGCATGGAAAAACATACCTGGAGTTTTTTGATTTGCAAAGAAAAGCGAAATGCTCCTTTCACCTCACGATGTCATCAGGTGTAATCCATCAGGTGTAATCCATCAGGGCTGCAGCATTTTGTAAAAATGATCTAATTGTAATTTTTCTAAGCATTGCCATTTTTCATATTATTCCTTACACTTATCAGTGATGGGAAGAATACTTTTTGATGATGTATTTAGTAACAGAAAACTGAATACCTGCATTGAAATGTATTTTGTAACGTATTCTGTTACTTTGTCCAATCAGAGAACTGTATTCTGAACACTTAAAATACTTTCACACCGAGTTGCACTATATTATGATAGAGTGAAAGCGTGACATAAGATTAAAACAGCCTCTCGTTTTTGTTTCACCATTTGTTGTGCATTTATTTATAAGACAAGACAACATTCATCAACCATGAGAGGACAAATTGCATCAGCACTCACTATGAGAGCTGCGTTTTCTATTTTTCTCACTAATTCTGTGTCATTTGAAGCCTAAATTGTGTGCGCAAATACTATGTATTCCTTAAATTTTAGAAAAGTAACTGTATTCTGAATACCACCAAATGAAGTAGTAACTGCACCAGAATACAGTTACCCAAAATGAGTATTCTGAATATGTATTTTCGGTACATGTTTCAAGTTACTTCCCAACACTGCACACTGCACATTTTAAACACATCCAGGAACATTCACATGTGAGAGAAACCCGAAATATTAACTGCTAAAGTAATTCAAGAATCCCACCCAACCCAAATGGTTTACATATCAAATGGATTAGTTTGCAGAAGAATTTATGTTATATAAATACTTGCAGTCTTTATGATTTGCTAATTGCAACTATTGCTATTGCAATTACGCTTCAGTTGTGATAAATCTTGCAACTTTATTGTCCATATCCGAGTGGAAACCATTGCAACCGCTTTCTATTTTGGCCTTCCCAATAACACACCAATAGTTACCACATTAATAAAAAAGAAAAACGTGGTCTGTTCACAAATGTGTACAAAAGCCCTAGAAATGGGTATGGTAGATAATAAAAAAAATGCTCTTATACCATAGGACATCAGCCTGAATAGAATTATTGACAATATGAATCTCCATTTTCCTTAGCATTTGAGGGCATCAAGCCTGGTCTGATGTAATGAAATCTGTCATATCAAAAATCCAAATTATATATAAATACACCTATTTAGCGAAACCCTGCGTAAGGGTTCACTTCAATTAACTCCACACCTATTAATTTTCTACCGCGTCTACCCGTTAGGGATCGCGGGTGACTTTGGGCCTTAGGCAGGGTTAACAGACACACCTTTACTCTTCACCTTTAAGCGAGGGCTCCAACATCACTGCCACCGTGCACCCACACCCAAATTATTCACAAATGCAGTTTAGCCATGCTTTTATTTTATTAATAGCACCCCTGGTATTTAAGATAACTTAATTCTTGGCAATATTCTAAACTGGTGAAAACACATCTGGATAATCATTTGGCTGGCCAACAACACAGCCTAAATCAGAACATTTCAGTAAATGAACAATTGACTACTTCAAAATATCAAATACAAAAATAGAACTTTGCTGGCACAGTTATTAAAATATTTGACAAGTTTATTTCTACATGGCCTGATTCACAGCTAAAAAAAAGATAACTACATAAAACACATTTTAACTATGAAGATTATGGCCATAGCATGCATAGTAACAGTACTTAAAAACACAATGAGTAAAAAAACACAATCTACACACTTCATTTGTGATGCAATGTATATTAAGTCAACAAAAAGGAGGTAACTTTTTTTTTTTCTCTTTTTAAATTGGAGGGGATTCACTTAAGAGCCCACAATTTAGCGTCCAGATCTTCGTTTTCAGTCCAGATGGACCTTCTTAGTGTTCAGTCTGGTCAGTTTGGTTCGAGAACAATCTACCTCAGACTTACAGTATTTGCAAAGCCTCTCTAATCGTGCTTTAAAAATACAATCTATTTTTCAGATTTTCCACAAAGGAACCATTTGTTGCTGTCCGTTACATGTGTTACTTTTCCTATACATTCATTATGCAACTTGAAAATCAAAGTGGAGAGAATGGATTCAAGTGAAAATTTCAAAAAGCACAGTAAAAAAAAAATATTAAAAAAATTAAACTTTAAAAACCTCACATTGTTGCAAGTACAGACCCTGGCTTTGAGCAGAACAACCAAATTCACGACAAAATAAGACAAAACCAAAACATTAAATCTCATTAAAACACTATAAAAAGATAGAAAAATAGTTGTAGGTATTGTAGGTGGCAGAGGAGTGGCTCAGTGGATGTGGTACACAGAAGTGAAATCACATAATGGTGCAGTTTCTCTTTGTTTCGTCGACCTACAAAGAAACTCTGTCAATGCACACATTTCGCAATCATCATGCACTTCTCGTCTACACAAAGCACTAGCATGTCTGTTATAGTAGTATTATCTATAAGATCTAACTTTAACCTTACCACCTGCTGATCTTCTTCAATGTCCTCCACATCTTCATCACCCTGATCCTCGTCGGCTGGTGCATTATAAATGGTGGTCCTTTTTGCCACTTCCTGTTTGCACAAACAGTGTTTTATGCCTCCGCTGGTAAATAATTTGAAAGTGAAACTAGTGTTACACCAAAGTATGTTAAACTCTGCCTCACCTCTCCCTGAGGGTTCAAGAGCACCACAACAACATCCTCCCCTGAGCCCCATGAACTTTGGTTCTTCCACACCAGGTCAGAGGGAGGTTTGGAGCTCACACCGGCATCAGAGGCCCAAATCTGCATTCAACCAAGCAGCACATAAATGATTGGAGTTATGGTTCCCCTATGCCAGTAGGTCAAAAACTTCTTACCGTGACTTTTTGGCCAGCTTTAAGGACAAACTTGGGAGTAAATTTGTAAGTGGCAGAAGATTCTCCAATTGTCTTCAACAGTTCATATCCAACCATAGCTTGGTCCTAGGAAACATGGTCATAGATGTGTTTACAGACATGTCAAACGTATGACGTAAAGCTCAAAACGAGCGCTTGCCCACCTCATTACTGCTGTTGCTAAGACAGATAAACTTGCCATCAGTGTCAATCTCCTCAATGAAGACAGGTCCTGTAGCCGAGGCAGAGTGAGAGATGCTCACAGAGCTACTGGCTTCCTGTTCCTCCACATCCACACGTTTACGCTTGCCCTGAGTGGTGTGCACACTGCGGCTGCTGGATGAAGCTCGAGACACGGTCACACGCGCTGTGGGGCTGGGGGATAACTTCAGCCTAGAACAACATGGACAAATGTTACCAAGAGAACTGCATAAAATGAGTCTTCGATGAAGAAGTTTACCTCTCTTCTTCTCCCTCTAGAAGTTTGCGGTAGGCGTTGATCTCCATGTCCAGTGCCAGCTTGACATCCAACAGTTGTTCATACTCATTTAGTTGCTGGAGCATTTTGGCTTGAATCTCTGCTAAGTCGCGATCTTTTTCAGCCAGCAGTCTACGGCTGTTTTCCTTCTCTTGGGCCAATGTGGCTTCCAGTTCAGAGATGCGGTCTCGCCATCCACGAGTCTACAGAGACAAGATGGCCTTACTTCAACGGTTAACACAGGGGTGCGCAGTCCTTTTTCCTCCGAGGGCCATATTGGAATCCAGGTGAGCGGCGGGCCGGCCCGCGATCATTTGTGTAAAAAAAAATCATAAGCACTTTACACATGTTACAGCATGTGTAAAGTGCTGTAACATGTGTAAAACAGTAAAGCACGTGTGGCCGGATTAAAAAACAGGCCGGGGGCATGATTGGCCCCTGGAGCCGCAAATGCCCAGGTGTGGGTTAAGATTACAGGTAAGAACTACATCATTGTATTGTTTAAGCGTTAACACACATTTACAAATGAAATGTGTAAAATGTTCGAGATGCAGTTTTCTGTCGTGCATGTAGAGCTCATTTCTATCTCTCACCTCCTTTTGCAGGCTTCCAAGCTGTGCACTCAGACTCTCAATTCTCATGCTGGACTCCCTCAGCTCTTCTCGGGCCATGTTTGCAGATACACCATTCATCTCAGACAGACGGTGCAGGTCTTCCATCTGAGGAAGAAAAACAAATTTCTCGTCACCAATTACTCAAAAGAGGAACTAGGCTCGCTTTGTCACTTCCTGACAAGCAGGAAATCACTGAGAGACTGAGCACTCAACAATATTCAAGTATACAATGTCATTCAGTGAAATCTAAATGCTATTAACATTGACGCCCATTCTTTTTGACCAGGTAAAGATCATTTCATACTTTGGTTGCGTAGGTGCTCGCCATGTTCTCCTTGTAGAGCTGAATCTGCTCCTCATTTTGAGCCCTCATATCGGTCAGGGCCTGGGTCAGCTTGTACTCGTATTCCTCCTTGCGGCCAGAGTCAACTTCCACCAGCCGTGTCTCATACCGCTGCCGTGCCTCTTTTACTTCCTGGAGAGAAACAAAAAAAAAAAAAAGACATAAAATCACTAAATAGGATTTATTTTGCGATTGGCTCTGAACATTTACATTCATTACACATATTAACTCCAACTGCAGTCCCATTATAAGAAATTGGATTTATGACGAAATTTGATGGAAAATACAAAAATGTTCACTGTTGAGTGGTAAAAGACTCTTACATAAGAATTAAATGTTTTCAAAGAGTTAAGCAGAGCAAGCAGAATGTACAAAAAAGTACATTTATTGAAGAAAGCCAGAAGCTTGTATGTAAATGTTTTCAAAAGCCATTCTTCCGGGGACAAAAAGTGCCTACTACATTTCAGCGGTCATTCAAGACCAGAGAAAAGTTCTGTGCTTTGCATGTCTAACTACCTTGTGCATTTTGTGATATTGGCACTTTTTGGCTCTAACGGTTACGTAAATATGGAAGAGAGGCAAAGTCATGCGCCCAATCTACACCATGCACAGTCACTATATTCACAGCCAATGGGATCACTTTGTTTTGTATAATAGAA
This sequence comes from Chaenogobius annularis, assembly GCA_015082035.1. Classification (NCBI taxonomy): domain Eukaryota; kingdom Metazoa; phylum Chordata; class Actinopteri; order Gobiiformes; family Gobiidae; genus Chaenogobius; species Chaenogobius annularis. The sequence goes on from BJKM01000120.1 coordinate 334,234, forward strand.
CAAGTCACCTACACTTTATCTCTGGAACTGTGCCAAAAAAGGATAAGGAATAAAACAGTGAGCAGATAATCGGGCCACTTATGACTCCAACGTTAAATGCAGCTCCACATCACCCTGATCCATCGCCAGATCCACAGGAATTATTGAAAACAAACCAACAGCAGGCTTTAACATGCGACCGTGGACCTGTGAGGACAAGCTCTGTACAGTCAGACTCGGACAACAGCTTCTTCAGTGAGTTTCAAACCTTTATTATGCCTGATTTCCACTGTATAACAGTTATATTTGTAAGTGCTTAGTATGCTTTAATAGTTCAGTTTTAGGGGCCTTGTTGACTGTACAGTCTGATGGGGAGAGACTAATGTGAGGCTGTGCTTCAGCTTCTCTTATTCCACTGACAAGGAAGTGAATTTGAGAGTTAAAACTTCCCTGAAACTTAACCAAGCCCTTGATGACTTTTCCCACAGCCAAGAAAACATAATATAGTGACCTAGTTTATTAGCTCCACTGTTAATATCGCTTTGTTTGCGGTGCGTTTTCTGCCTACCACGTGGTTACCGTAGCCGGACGTGACGTCGTCGTTATCGCTTGTATTTTTGCCATTGTTGACATTTCTGTGTCGTTAGCTCTATGACGGGCATCATCCCACTGTTACAGAATGTCTCCCTCTGACATTATCAGTTTCCTTGGTCAACTCATCTCACAGGAGTGATGTGCTATGACCTTCTCATTGTATAAACAGGCCTTCTGACTATTCAAACCTGTGTATGGAAACATAGTGAGGCTTGAATAGCCTAGTGCAATGTGTAGAGTATTCAAGACGCCGGGTCCTGGACTGATGGTAAATAAACTTTTACTGTCTCAGACATCCAGAGTCTCCTTCCTCTCTTTCGGACTCTTTAGAACATTTACTTTTTCCTCATGATCAAGAATGTGGGACAAAGATTCACAACATACCTCCATGTGCATGCTTTTACGAAATTCCGCATCCTCTTTCAAACTTTGGCAGTGGTTTTCCAAATCAACACGCAGAAGCATCTCTTCACCGAGTTGTTTTTTGGCCTGGGCAAGGCTAATGTCCAGCTATAAAAAAAACACACAAGTTTACTTTGCAATTAACCAATTTACTGAACCAATCATTTAAATTTAATAGTGTATCATCTTTGATGTACCTCTTGTAGTTGCTCTTGCAGATCAGCAATAGTGGCTTCCAGACCCCTCTTCTCAGACAGGGCAGTGGCCAGCATGGCATCTTTGGAGTTGAGCTGAGCTTCTAGATCCTTCACCCGGGACTGGGCACTTGCAGCCTCCAAGTCCTTTTTGTTATAGCTGAAAAAAGGAAAGTAATGAACTTAAAACAGGTGAGAATGGATTGCCCTAATCTGAACGCTGTTGGTAAAGTATTGTTTAAAAAAGGTTAACAATTTTGTTTGTTTTTCTTCAGAGTCATAATGCAGGGACAATTAGAGTTATTCATACAGTGGGTACATTTCATTGCAGCAATTTGCTCAAATAAAAATGTTATTTCTCATTAATGTACACTCGGCACACCATCTTAACAGAAAAAACACAGACATGGTCATAAGTACACAGACCCTTTGCTGTGGGATGGTTCTACTCCTCTGGAGTCCAGCCGTGTTCAATTAAACTGATTGGACTCGATTAGGAAAGGCACACACCCGTCTATATAACACCTTACACACAATGCATGTCAGAGCAGAATCTGATGAGAATCAGATGAGAATCCTGAGGTCGAAGGAACTGCCCGAGGAGGTCAGTGACAGAATTATGGCAAGGCACAGATCTGGCCAAGGTTACAAAAGAACTGTAGCACTCAAGGTTCCTAAGAGCACAGTGGCCTCCATAATCCTTAAATGGAAGCAGTTTGGCACGACCAGAACTCTTCCTATGGCCGTCCAGCAAACTGAGAAATCATGGCGAGAAAGAGCTTGAGGAGAGAGGTAAAGACAACACCAAAGAATCACTGTGGCTGAGCTCCAGAGATGCAGAAGGGAGAAAGTTCCACAAAAGTCAACCATCATGCAGCCTCCACGGGGCTTTATGGCAGAGTGGCCCAAAGGAAGCCTCTCCTCAGTGAAAGACATATGAAAGCCTGCATAGTTTGCCAAAAAACACATGACGGACTCCCAGTCTATGAGAAATAAGATTCTCTGGTCTGATGAGACCAACATTGAACTTTTTGGAGTTAATTCCAAGCTGTATATGTGGAGAAAACCAGGCACTGCTCACCGCCTGCCCAATACAATCAACAGTGAAACAGCATGATGCTGGTGGCAGCATCATGCTATGGCCCATGTGCCACCATCCAACCTGACAAAACTGCAGAGGATCCCCAAATCCAGGTGTGAAAAACTTGTTGCATCAATCCCAAGACTCCTCATGGCTGTACCAGCTCAAAAGGGTGCTTCTACTCAATACTGATGGGCCTGAATACTTATGACCATGTGATATTTCAGTTTCTTTAATTAGCAAAAATTAGTTTGTTATGATTAGGTGCTGAGTGTACGTTAATGAGAAATTATTTTATTTTTATTTTTTTAGCAAAAGGTTGAAACAAAGTGAATAATTTAAAAGGGGTCTGAATACTTTCCGTACCCACTGTAGGTTGTAGTCGACTGAAGAAATTCTTAGCGAACAAGAGACACACTCTGCAGTGATTAGTCAACTCAAAAGGCAAACGCTCTCAAACTATGATTTGGCCATGTATCTGTATTCTAAGTGCACTGACAAGACATAAGACTACAGGAAATCAATTATCATTAAGAAAAAGACCAACTAGTAAACTGTATTTAACCGTTAAACAATCCACATCCGAATCTCAAGTTAACTTATAACATGCATTCTCCTGTTGTAAATCGAATAAAGACTTCGATCAACTAAGACAAAGATCTACAGCCCTAGTTATTAACCATCCTCCTGAAACACATTTACATTTTTTGTTACTTTATTGTCCCTGCTGGGAAATTTGTCTTCAGTGTCTCCCGTTTTCACAAAGGAATGCCACTTATTGCAATTATTTAGTAAATGCAGTCCTCTAGTGGTAGCAAACATCAGTTGTGTCCCGTGTTTTAATTTTCAGTTTTTTCAAAACATAAACCACATAGTTGCAAGTGTAACAGGAGTAATAAAGTTATGGTCGACAGAACCAGAGCTATGAAACTTTCCAGGAAAACGAGTGTGATATCCGGTTCTAAGCCCGGGGCCCAATTTAACAGTGTCAACAACCAGGCCCTTTCATTAGGTTTGTGTGCAGCAGTATTTTCTGAGTGCAGACAGACGGGTGGGACGGAGCAGGAAAAACTATGAGAGGAATGTTCAGTGCTGTGTGCGTGCGCTTTCTGACGTTTTACTCAGACTTTATTGGAAGCACATGACTGAGTGTCTTTACTTAAATGGCTTTACACTAAACCAAAGCATATGGCCATTCACAGCTTTATATATCAAAAACCAAAAACACCATACACCACCTGGCCCCTCATTTGATGTTGCACAACTGTAAACAAAGCAAAGAAATGTGTATGGAAAACAATCAGCGAACTAAATATATACTATTAGGTGGCATTGTAAAAAAAAATAAAAAAAAATTACCCCTCATTTATCAATTTAGAAATAATTATAAATGGGCCAATAAACTCTGCCGTCTGGCACCTGTGTTCTTATGTCACTGTTCACATGACAGCAACACCTGACAATGGTTCAAAAGTGGGACCACAAGCCCAAAATAAGGCCATGTAAGAACAGTCTCACTAATACATACAGCAGACAGTGTAAGCCATTTTAGCCAACACAACATTTTCGTTTATATGCTTACAGATAATGTGTGACCCATGTTCATTACTCACCTACAATACAAGCAGCACTGAAACAAATGTTGAGAGGGTAAACAATGGTGGGCGGGTTCAGTCACTTTGTTTTAATAACCTACTGGCCTTCAGACCATTAAACTCATGTACCGTGCACTAAAACTTTATTCCACGCATTCATAGACGTGCATAATTTTAAATCAATAACACTAGTAGTAAACAGGCTATAAGTTGACTACTTTAATAAAGAGAACGGCGCACAAAGTCAAACGTAACGCATGCGTAATGCGGTCAAAATGGCTCCAAAATCAAAGTTTGAATGTGCTAACACGTTTAGTGTAATTTAAGAATCCGTCTCTCACCTCTGCACCAGCTGCTCATGTTCAGTCTTGATTTTGCCCAGCTCGATCTGCAGCCAGGCCCGCTCCTTGGACGACTCGTCCAGGCTCTTCCTGGCGTCCGCCAGCTCGGTCTCATACAGAGCTTTGAGCCCGCTCAACTCTCGGCTCCGAACATCTTCCTTTTCACTGATCTTCAGGTGGAGCACATCGTTTTCTGATTCAAGACTGCGGACCTTGTCGATGTAGACGGCCAGGCGGTCGTTCAGGTCCCGCAGCTGCTGTTTTTCCTGCAGCCTGGTGATCCTGGTCGGACTCAGTGGTGTGCCGCCGCCGCCACACGTGCTTTTCTGGCCGGTTGGAGTCGCAGGCACCGTCGCCATTGTGGTAAAAGCAGCTACAAACCAAAACGATGGACTCCAAACTCACTAAAAACAAACCTCCGTCGGCGTAAACCAATCTTGGTTAATCGAGGAGCTAAACTCTCCCTGGCGGGCCTTCACACTGGTCACAAAGTCGGTCCTGGCGTGCCTCAAACCGAATGAAAGAGGGGTTGTCCTGCCAATATGGCGGCTGATTGAAACCTTCACGCTGCGTGTGTCTAGCCAATGGCTGAGCTCGACGCAATGCGTTCTTTATTTGAAGCTGAGGTGCGCTTGTGCGTCACACCGGCGTATCTCCCTTTAAAGCAATACTCACAATGAATAAGAACGAGATCTTGACAAATAGCGCGTGTTTTAGTACACAGCGCGTCTGTAATTTCCATTTATGATAATAGATGTTTTATTCCGTTTTACTTTGCATCTACAGCATGCATCTATGAGTTACAGCCGTGTTGAATGCAGGAAAAACATTCACTGGCTTTTTAAAGCTGTTGGAGCCCATGAGCCCTTGGGGTGTCTGAATGACCAACTTGTGCATATAAACATTACTAATTACCCGGGCAGATTCCTGTTAATAAATATGTTGTTATTAAATTGTCGTGTCTTTTACTTTCCAGTTGAATTGTCAGATGCTGGTCCCTGGAGGGAACCAATTATTACAAATTATGTTGTGTTTAAGAATGTTTTAAGTGTTGTGTGTCAATGTATGTTTTGTAGTGTTTTACTTGCCTCCTGTTCTTGTGTCTAGGTGCCAAAGACCTTCCCACTGCAACAAGTTCCTCTTTTCCAGGTTCATTCATGGATGTATTAATTATAGTTCCATGGTTTCAGGCCAGGCAAAGACTGGGAACTGTGTAGGCGTTTTATTTGTTCAGCAGTTTGTAAACCAGTTTGATGTTTGGGTTTAAGCTTTTATGAATATAGCTTGAGTTTTTAAATAGTTTTTGGGGTTTGTTTTTTGTCACTGGTGTGTTCAAGATAATTTTATAAGCTAATTGTCACTGGAGTTTAACCCAGTCAGTTAGACTAGATAAAAGGCCCTGTGTTCTGCCACAGAAGAAGCCACCATTTTACACAGTGCACTTTTAAATATGATTGACAAGAAAAAGTAAAAACTGTGGACCTCGTCCTCTGCTTTTGTCTGAGGTTTTACCCTTTTCACTGAACTCCAAACCTCTCAAGGTTAACCTCACACATACACTACAACTTTAAACATAATTGTAACTCTTGTGTACATAGAAATGCCTATTTTTAGTTTTATTGTATAGTAATTTTAAATTGTTTTCTAATGCATGCCCTTTTTTGATTGAATATATGTTGTTTTATTATTGCTCAGTGTTTTATGTTGCACCTTAAGGCCAAGACAAGTTCCTACGTCTTTGAATTTTGTTCATTGACTAATGGCAATAAACTCTTTCTGATTCTGATTCTGACGCCACACCACCACATCACATACCCTCGGAAATTATCTCCTGACCCCTGCACTATTGTAAGTGGACAGAGTTGTTGCAAATGGTAGCAAGCACAGAATTATAAGCAGAGGAAAGAAAAAGGGGAATAGCGCCTCAAAATGTCCCCCAGCCTAGAGAGGAGCCACAGATGTGAAGAGCGGTTATGGCATGGATGTATTATTGAGTGACTGCACTCTAGAATGCAGGCACTTATTGTTCTTGTGTTTTCTATTTTATTATTATTGAGTGACTGCATTCCATATAATGCAGTCTTATTTTCCAGTGACTTATTATTATATTTTTTCACATTTATTCCCCGTTTTCGGTTGCCGCACAGGTCGCATTCCTTGTCCTATTTACTTCATTCAAATTCAGTTTGTAGATAATTCTCGTGTGATTTTCAGGATTCGTATTCAAACTTTGGATGTTTCCCTCTCTTTGCTTTCACAGGTTGCATTTCTTGGTTCGATTTCGTCATTCAAAGTTCAGTTTTGTAGATAATTCTTCGTGTGATTCCTGGACTTGCTTTCGGTATTCCTCGGTCTTTATAATTTTTTCCGGGATTCGTCTTACAATTTCCCTATCTCTTAAAGTAGCGGAATGTTTGTGATGTTGCAGGATATCGAGGTTTGATACATTATCGTCATCAGAAACAGAATTATTGATAACAATAACCCGTTCTACTATTATGTTGGTGCTCTAGCGCCACCTACAGGAATGCATAAACATTACTTTGACTTTTATTAGTGAAATTCTGCAGAGCATTCCTTGACGTGCCCTGGACCTTAAAATCCATCAGACCTTTGGCCTCTCGGACCCTCCACACCGACTATTATCCAACAGGGGCGCAATTAATGCTCACAAACACCATGAAAATAATTCTTATTTCTCATCGGATTCCTCTATGACTTTGCTATTCCTCTGTAGTCGTTTTTCGCACGGCCGCCAAGCGTCGCATTCCTTGTCCGATTTACGTCATTCAAAAAAATAGGAAAAAAACCTCTTCCTAAGTGTAAAGAGTAAAGTGTAAAGAATAAAGTGTAAAGAATTAAAGTGAAAAGAATAATAAGTGTCAAAAATAAAGAGTAAAGAATAAAGTCTACAGAATAAAGTGAAAAGAATAAAGTGTAAAGAATAAAGTGTAAAGAATAAAGTCTACAGAATAAAGTCAAAAGAATAAAGTGCACTCTCCGCACCCCAGAACTGCTTATATAAAGGAGTCAAGGATATCGCATTCCTTGTCGATTTACGTCATTCAAAAGTTCAGGTTGAAGATCATTCTCTTCTTGATTCTGGACTTGCTTTCGGTAATCTCAGCCTTGTCATTTTCTCAGGATTCGTCTTGAAACATTGGATGTTTCCATCTCTCTTGGCTTTCACAGGTGGCATTTCTTGTCCGATTTTCGTCATTCAAAGTTCAGTTTGTAGATAATTCTTGTGTGATTCCTGGACTTGCTTTTGGTATTCCTTGGTCTTGTCATTTTTCAGGATTTGTCTTCAAATGTTCCCTATCTCTTAGAATGGCGGAATGTTGGTGATGTTGGAGTGTTGTGACATCATTGTCATTAGCAACTGTACAGAAAACGGCCATGCATTACGCAGACCGTCAGGGCAACTTGGGCTTTGTGATATGATCGGATGGCATTGGCATGTACAGAACATGTGCAGAAATTGCAAAAGAAGACTGCACTACACAATCAGTGAGCACTGATTGCGAGACATATTTTTACTTGATTTTGGTTTTTTATATAGACGTGTAAAAAAGTGCCTTTTTTGTTTTTTTCATTAGGCAGTCACTCGCAATGGCTTCCTTGCCATGCCGTTTCTAGTTATTATTATTATATTTTCCACATTTATTCCCCGTTTTTTCAGGTAGGGCCGCACAGATTGCATTCCTTTGTCCATTTACGTCATTCAAAGTTTAGTTCGTAGATAATTCACTAGTGATTCCTGGACTTCTTTCAGGAAATCCTCAGCCTTGTCATTTCTCAGGATTTTCTTGGAACATTGGATGTTTCCCTCTCTCTTGACTTTCACAGGTTGCATTCTTTGTCCGATTTTTGTCGTTCAAGGTTCAAGTTGTAGATGATTCTCGTGCAATTCCTGGACTTTCCTTCGGGTAATCTCAGCCTTGTCATTTTTTCAGGATTCGTCTTCAAACTTTGGATGTTTCCCTCTCTCTTGGCTTTCACAGGTCATATTTCTTGTCCGATTTTTGTCATTCAAAGTCAGTTTAAGAGAATAATTCTCGTATGATCCTGGACTTGCTTTCGGTATTCCCTCGGTCTATAATTTTTTCGGGATTCGTTTCACAATTTTTCCTATCTCTTAGAAATGCGGAATGTTGGTGATGTTGCGGGATATTGGAGGTTTGACACCATCGTCATCGTCATAAAGAATCAGAATCAGAAAAGGTTTATTACCATTGTCAATGAAAAAAAATTTACAAACATAGGAACTTGTCTCGGCCTTAATAAAACACTGAGCAATAATAAAACAACATATATTCAATCCAAAGGCATGCATTAAGAAACAATTTAAAATTACTATAGTATAAAATAAAAATAGGCATTACTTAGTTACACGAGAATTACAGTTAAATTTACATTGTAGGCAGAAAGTGACAGTGCAGTGAGTGATTGAATAGTTGCAGTTAAAGTGGCAGGTGTTTAGAAGTGTTCATGAGTCCAACGGCAGAGGGAAAGAAACTATTCTTGTGGCGGGAGGTTCTGCTCGTCCCAGAGCCCTGGAGTATATAGACTTGTGAAAAAGTGCATTTTGTTTTTGCATTAGGCAGTCACTCGCAATGGCTTCTTGCCATTGCTGTTTCTAGGTATTATTATTATCATTATTATCATTATTATTATTATTATTATTATTATTATTATTATTATTATTATTATTATTATTATTATTATAATAATAGTTCCATGGGTAAGAGCACGATGTAGAGCCAGCAGATGGTGCTGTAGAATCCAACAGTGTGGTCTTGGCCCCACATGGAGTTCGACAGCTGCAAAATCAACATTCAAGTCAATTCACCCAACTTTTTTTTTCAGGCAACTTCAACAACATCTTAATGTTCCGTTTGGTTCAGCCCCATTAAAACATCAACGTGACGATTGTGCATTTTATGCATGTCTTAACTGTGTTAACTGAGTTAATTAAGAACATGCCGCCAACAGACTGGATTCATATTATTGTGACAAGTTATTTAATCTCAGGTTATAGGCAACATGATTAACTAGTCCCAGAGATCATACATCTCTTGTCTTTGTGAAAAATGTACTTTCACATCACCAACTGTCTGTAAGAAGCCACAACTCATCAACGGAATTGTGGCCCACATTGGCACACGTGGGTGACACTTACAACAAATGGACCTACAGAATGACTATAGGCCAAATTTCACAACAAACTGTACACCCTGTTGTGTGCTTTCCCCCCAGGAGCAGCTGTACCCTTTCGCACGGCGCCTGCTGGGGTACTTGAACTCTTGGAAAATGAAAAACAGTTTCAGCAATAAGCATACAATGATACACAACACATATTGAATACAGTACACGAGGTCAACGTGATGGTAATTTTCAGTGGATATTCGGGGGTGGGTCACAAACAAGATAACAAGTAGATAAGAATAGTGGAATGTACAGACGGTACACGAGGCCTCATATGTAGTGGTAGTATGTTTTATATGTGCCAAGACACAACAAGAAAAAAGAAAAGGTACCTGTTCTCTATTACTGTTAAGTCTACAAGCCATTAGGATATTGAATGATTAGACTAGGAACACAAGTCAGACAACAGGCTTGAACAGGTGCCAGGGACAGATGTGGGCACTGCCACTCAGTTCCTGAATGGGCAAATTGTTGAACTGATGGCTCGTCAGCGGTGCCGGGGCAATGCAGCTTTGTTGAGAACAGGTGGGACCTACAGTGGCTTATCTGACGAGAAATATACTCTCTCGTGATCTATGCTGTCACATTGAGCTGCCTCAAAATGCTGTACAATATTTACAGTTAAAAAATCTGCTGTGGTGTTCCTGTAATATGACATATGTAGAGGACAAAGCAAAACCAGGCTGGAAGGCATAATTCTGAGCCAAATAATGTTTTGAATGCATCTAGTCCACATGAAATAAAGGCTTTTTATATTTTTTCCAGTGGCTGATCTTTTGCATAAGATGCTTGGTGCTTGAGTACGTATTTGTTTACATCTATCGTATGTTCAGTTAAACATTTATATAATTTGGATATTGTTCCCCTGGAGTTCTGATTTGTATGCGTTTATTCAAATTCAATCAAATCATTTTTCTGTCAGTCCTTTCTCGAAGGCCTAACATATTGCTGGTAAAACAACCTCTGCTAAGGAAATGACTGGAATTAAAAACATGGAAATAAAAAAAAGTGGAATTATCAATGAATCATTCATTCATTCATTCATTCATTTTCTACCACTTTTCCCGTCAGGGGTCGCGGGTGACTGGAGCCTATCCCAGTGCCTTTGGGCCTTCGGCGGGGTACACCCTGGACAGTGGCCAACTTGCCGGAGGGTTAACACAGAGACGTAGACACACGGACACACATTCACTCTCACACTCATTCACTAGGGCCAATTTACAGTTGCCAATTGACCTAACACATGCATGTCTTTGGACGGTGGGAGGAAGCCGGAGAACCCGGAGAGAACCCGAAGAGAACCCACAGTAACACGGGGAGGACATGCAGACTCCACCCAGAGAAATCATGTGATGTAATGTTCGCCCAGGAATCGAACCCATGATTTCCTTTGGAAATTGGGATCTCTTTAGGGGGAGTCCTGGCCACGGAAGGAAGCCTATTGTAACCGTTTTCAGTGATGGAAACTGGAGAACACGTTGGAAACCTAGTCCTAGAGTGGAAAATGCCAACTCCACACATGAAATCCCAGGAGTTGAGCCCAGGACCTTCTTACTGTGAGGCGAGATCGTGAACTGTGCCGCCATATATACAATGAACATCATTAACTGAGCTCAGACAAGTAAAAATGAATGCATGGTTAATTATAAATAGTGTGTTGCCTTCTTTAGCGTTAGACAATCATCAGTGTCTAATGAAGAGTAGAACTGGAACAGTCTGTGCCCTTAATCTTAAATCCAAACATGAATTTATTGGCATTAAGGCTGTTAATATATCAACTACCTTGAATTAAGAGAACAACGACAATGGAAGAAAATGTAGAGGTTCCATTCAAACTTAAGTAAAAACCCCCCCAAAAATTAAAATGGCATGACATGTAAAATAACTCAACACAAGCAATATGTACATTGGGTGGTTCCTTCAGTGGATGCATGTAGTCTAGAGCAGAGAGAAAACATGTGCAAATGTGACAGTAGTTCTCCGAATGCTCAACGTTCTGTTTTTCCAATTACAATAGACTTGCACAGCAGCTCTAAACAGTCCGTGGAGGCAGTTGCTGTTTGTACATCCCAGCCAGAGCTTTGGCTGCACTCTGTATCATGTGACGCTGGGTCATGCCCGTTAAGGCGAGATGCCAATCTGTCCGGTTGATATTGGGAAGGCTTTGCTCCAGAACCTCACCCACTGTTGCAATAAGACCAGACCACCGAAGACTGTAGTCAGGGGGAGTCAAAGCCTGAGCCTAAAACAAGCTCAGTTAGTATGTATCAAGGAGTTAATTTAGTCATTACGGGTGAAGGAACATCTAGCTGTGCCAAACGTCTTTGATACAAACCTGTTGCACATACTCAAGAGCCAGAGGTGTAGCTTGAGTAAAGATCTCAATACGGATATTGTGCCCAGGATCCTCCAAGATCAAACAGCCAATGTCAAACCACCTAAATGTAGAAAATATGTTAAAATGTTGGGACATTTAAAGAATATAACTCAATTTAGTTAATTCAGGTACAAAGTCTATTGGGGGGGGGAGTCAACAATCTCACTTGTCAGGAAAAAGTTCAGCAATGAAGTTTTCCAAAGAGACCACTGGCTGCTTCTCATGGATCACACCAGACCGTCGCAGGCTGTCAATCCGCTCCTGCGCCCCCTGAGCATGTGAAAGTACACAGACATTGCTTTATGAACCACCTCAATTTAAAGAAATATGGTGATTGTCATTGTTTCCGAACAACCTTGATGCCAGCAGCATAACCGACAGGCTGTGGAGCAATGTTGGATTGTCCAGCCTCTCCAGTCACCATGGCCATCCCAAACATTTCCTGAAATGCATCTCTCACTGCATCTACGTGCATCTCTTTCTCTGAAGTCACCACAATATCAATGTCTCCCCCAGACTCTGGTGAGCAATAGTAGACAGCCATTTAGAGTCATTGTATGACTGTTTATAGCAAATATAATCTTGTTTAGCATCATGTAGACTCACTGATGTATGGAGCCATTCCAGGGTCCAAAGTGGTGATCATAGATTCTACAGAGTGCTTTGTTTTGTCCAGGACAGTCTTCACCACAGGGTTACCTGCAACACCCTGCAAATACATTATTATTATTATACATTATGTTATTTCTTCATCTTTAATGTTTTTTTTCTATTGCTGAGATTTCCGATTAAATAATATGAGCCCTCCTCATCAAACTGAAGTACAAAATGTGTGCAAAAGGTGCAAACATCACTAATGTACCTTAAAGAATCCCCAAATACCCCCACCAGCATTTGGAGGTCCAGAGACTCTGGGGTCTTCGTGCTCTTCAGGGAAAGTGATGGGCGAGCCAGTGTTTATTCCACCAGACATAACAGGCTGTTGCACCATGGGGTTAGATACAACACCTTGATACACAAAAAGGTAGTTAACATGCTTGTTAAACAATTAAATATTCAATTAAGACCCTCGTTCTGTGATGGTAGGTGAATACCTGGCATGGCAGAGGGATTGGAGAAAGAAGGCATTAGTGGTGTCTGTGGTGCTCGCCCGGCATGGCCTCTTGTGATATCATATCCAGCGCTCATAGAGAATCCAGTTATAGGAGGCCCAACAGGAGGGGCTGTCAGCCCAGGAACAGCAGCAGGTGGTGGCCCCGAAGAAGAGGCCAGAGGTGGCAATGACAAGGCAGGAGAGGCAGTGGTGTTGGTAAAGGGAGCAGAGAGTGTGGAGGGAGACTGACACTGCCCAGAGAGAGACAGCGGTGGGACCAAAGGACTGGTGATGGCTGCCAGCGAGGGCAGAGAGGGGTTAGGAGCAGAGATGGAGCCTGGGAACGGGACGGGACTGGTGACGCCTGCAACACAGCAACTGTAGTAAGTAAGTGTTTGTGGTTGAAAGTGTTCCTTGGAAGACAGAAAGACTCTTCAAACTTACCAGAAGACTCTGGTGCAGTACTGAATGTGGGAGACACTGTGGGAGCCAAACTTGGAGCAGGGTTAGGGCTGGTTGGTGGTGTAGTTTCTATCCCACTTTCTTCCATCATCTTCTTTTTAATACCAGAAATTCAAATATGGCATGGTGTAAAAATGCTTTTAAAACATACTTACAAAAGTTGCTCGGCAAACTAACATTACAAAAGCAATATAGTGCAATAATAACATCTCTCATTCAGTGATTGGCATCCACAAAAAACAGGTGTAACTCTGATCTAGCAGTGAAGGCTCAAGTTGTATCAACACAACATGATTCACGTGATACTTGATCTCGTCTTGGTTTTAAACCACCAAAACGTCTTTGTAGAGGAGTGATATCCATGCTTTAGTGAGTCATATTTGCAATAGAAAGAGAAGCTCTGGAGGAATCCATAAAGAAGAAAAAGGACCTCTACATACACTGTTTATGACTCTTATAGTATATACAGTCTGTATGTACACATGCCAAAGGCTACATTTCGTGGAATATTTAGATGTCAAAGAACTTACTGCTCGCTGCAGCCGCTCTGTCCCATGGATCACAGGCACACTGTGATGACGTAGGCGACTGCCACGTCTGCTGCTGGAGTAGACTCCGCCCATAAATATGATCAGACCCCGCCCACCCAAGCCTTCTACACGTCTCGCCGCTAGAGGCGTCAGACTGTGTAACCCTGACTGTTGGGATAACGCCATTGATCTATAGCAGGGGCTCTCAAACTGTGGTGCGCAGGCTCTTTCTGGTGGCACACGAATTCCTCTGCAGTTTATCTATTTGCTGAAGATCAAATTAATCAGTCAAATTAATCCGCATTTTTGTCTTCTTTTGACTTTGGCTTGGTTTAAAACTAATAAAGCAATTCTGTAGTCCTTTTAGAGCACCTTTTAACCCTATAAGATCTAGAATAGTCCTGTTTTAGACCTGGTTTAGATCTGGTCACACTCGGAGGTACATGGAGGTGGTTCTTGGTGTGAACGTTTTTGAGAACCACTGATCTATAACACACAGGCGTAATTCTCAGCTATTGTATAATTATAACACAGCGCGGAGAAAATGGTACGGTAACCCTCAGTTAGTGCCTTATATTTGTTGTTTTTGCAGCCTACGTCCGATTATCCCTGGACAGACTGGGAGCCACTTAAACTAAGTGTAATCTATATTGGCTATGATGCCACTTAGTTGGGTTAATATTGTTTTAACATTTACCACATTTACAGTTTGTGTGGGTTATGAAAACAAAGGAAAGCATCAAAGTAAATGCCTGAATTGAATTTGATCTGTACAGAGTCTGGGCATGTGATATACCAAATGTTACTTTTTCAGCTATATGTAAATCCCTTGGCGAGCTACTTGGACTGGGGTGTAGAGCCACTGGTAGCTTCTGAGCTCCAGGAAACCCCAGCCTCAGTCTCTGTATAGCCTGAGGGCCTCTGTGTATTTCTTTCAGACTGAAAACGTTTAATGAGTAAATGCGACTGACACCGTTCCATCTTCTTTCTATCGAATGTGGTCGTTGCAAGATTTTTAAAAAATGCATGCCGTGATATTGTACAAACGCTAGAGTAAGTAATTTATCTAAATGTAACAATGTTTTTTTTTAAGCATAAAGCCAGAAATAAGTGTGTATTGTATAATAATTATAGTCATATTAGAAGAGGTTATGTTTAGTTCTTTACACAGAGCTTTAAAAGTCAAAACATAAAAACACCTATGTATTTTATAACATCTGGGTAAAAGCATGTTCATGTTAGTACTGTAGTACTGCTAAAAGTTAATCACACAAAATCACCCAGCATGATAAGACATTAGCTTGCTTGGTGATTGCATGGATAAAATGCTCTTTTTGTGAAACTAAGTAAAACTGGACTAGACTTCACATAAAAAGAAATTAACTAATGATAAACGCTCTGACCTGCCCATGTAGAAAATTGGCTAAAATTACACATCATAAACTACCATTTCCTAGAGCTAAAAGCTACAGTACAAATGATAGAAATCAATTACACAGGAAATAGAAGGGTAGGTCATCTACAGAAATGCTTAAAGGCTGCGTCTTCCTGACGCAATCTCTTTAAATATAATTGGAGTCAAAACGATGTATGTCTTCAGAGAAATATCTAAAAAAAAGAGAGGGTCAGAGATGATGGCAGGGTTAAAACCCTCCTGCACCAGCTTTGACTTCTGCTGCTTAAATGTCTCTGTCACATCAAGGGCAATCTGGAGACAGAAGTTAAAGGTTTGTAGTGAGCTCACGTGAAAACGTATAGAATAAAATGATTATAATTCTCACCTGTACTCGGAGAAACCAAGGCCAGGCGTAAGCAGGCAGAGTGTCCACTAAATGACTGAAGAGTTTTGGACCATCGAATTTGTGTTCGGGTTTTAGGACAATAGCAGCCATGCCTGCTCGACCTTCATTACCTGGACATAGTAAGAATCAGACGTTGCTTATAAAATTGTACTTTAAAAATACTTTCATAATATAGAAAAAAAACTTGTCATATTTTCAAGTTTAAGTTGTTGTTTTTATATAATACTTGTAGATATGGTGTTCTTATCGTTGATGAGAAATTAGCCCCATTGCCATAGCAATAAACAATTCTAAACAAAATATATCTTTTGATTGGAGAAAGTCCTAAAAATGTTGCATAAAACAGGGAGATAGTTTTTTTTTAACATATTGTAGCAATGGTATGTGTTTTAAATTGAATTTGGTTTCATTCCTTTTACTGTTTCAGACCTGGGACAGTGACTCCATAGACATTGGCTTCTTGGATAAATTCAAGACTTCCCAGAACTTCTGAGACTTCGGTTGTGGACACATTCTCTCCCTTCCATCTGCAAATCATAATTTACAAACATCAACAATTAGTAGGTCAACACGTGTACCCCATCATTTTGGGTACCTGAAGGTGTCTCCAATGCGGTCACGGAAATACAGGAACCCCTTGTGGTCCTGCAGCAGCAGGTCTCCAGTATTAAAGTACACATCGCCAGGCTGAAGCACATCCCTGAGCACCTTCTTCTCTGACTGGACCGTATTTCCAGCATAACCAAGAAACTGGTTCATGATGGTGAGAGGGGCTACAAGGATGCCTGCTTCACCTGCACACATGTATCCCATTACGAACATGCAATAACTCCACACAAGATTAATGACATTTGTGTGTTACTTTACCAGTCTTTGCTTTTATGCATCTTCCAGTGTCTGTTCTGACAGGTTCATATTTTTGTGGATCATACCGCAAAAGCTCAAATGGCATTGAAAGCTGTAGAAAGCAATTTAAGAGTGAAAAAGATATTCGAAGACGCTTCTTAAATACAGCTGTAGCTTTGTTGTTTTAACCTTGTTAAAATAGCTGGCTCTCCCGATTGGGCCAACCTCGTCAGTGTAGTTGAGGAAGCCGATACTGGCCTCAGTCAGACCATATCCCTCCCTGATCTTGATCTTTCCAAAGCGCTGTGAAAGCTCCTTCCAAACGTCAGGCCTGAGACCACTTCCCGCAAACAGGCGCACGCAGTGAGCTCGCTCCTCAGGAACCTGAAAACCAAAACAACTTTAAAACAATTCAGCAAAAAAAGAGAAGATGTGAAATTTTCCCCTTTCTTACCATTGGTTGGTTCATTAAATATCTACAAAGTTCTCCAATATATTGTACAACAGTCACATTATATTTGACACAGTCTTTCCAAAACTGACTGGCAGAAAACTTTTTCTTCAGGACACAAGTAGCACCTAAGAGAAGCAAAAGAAACACTTACATGATAAATGTTTTAAAAATGGGATTTTATCCTTTGTCAGTGTAAACAATAGTGCCACTGTAAGACATTTCCTGTCATTTGTTTGAACCAACTTCTTTTTCTCAAGGAAGTCAGAATCCCTGTAGGACTTTATGTAAGAACTGTGTAGTTACAGCTTCCTGTATTACTACATTGTACTGAGAATCTTTCTTCCAGGAATTGTGTATGCAGAATGTGAACCGCCTCCTCCATCTGAAGTCCAGTCATAAGTCCATTTAAGTAAGAACTGTAGTTGATGAGCACGCTTACCAAGACTGATGCATCCACCAACAGCTAAGAGCGAAGCAGACATGTGGTAAAGTGGAAGAGTGATGTAGATTACATCATCAGAATTGGCATCACACATTTCAAGAAACGCCATGCTCATCACAGCTTTCAGGTGACCGACACGCGCTGCCTTGGAAAGACCTGGAATATATTTACACCAATAATGAACGTATAAGGACACATCACGTTCAAGCATTCCTGATCTAGGGTCTGTACCTGTAGTGCCAGATGTGAAGATATAAAGAAAATTGGACATTATATCAACTAATGGTAAGTCATTTATTTCCTCGGCAGGCATGTGTTGGACCTTATCAAGTAAAGTCCCAAACTCCTGACAGGGCGATGAGTGATCCATCACCCAAACCAGCAAGTTGTCCTTCTTTAGGTCTGACCTCATCTCCTCCACCACACTCACCAAATCTGCACAAAAGGGTAAAACATCAAGATATATCATTACAGAGAAAAGAGGTGGGTCTACACTCATTTTCAGTGTGGTCAATAAAATTACATGATCAGAGGATAATGCGCAGGTTGCATAATACTAAAACCGTAAGTGGTTTCATTGAAAAACTAGTGCAAAAGATGAATGAAGAACTTTGAACAACAATAGTTCAATAGTATCTGAGCTGCAGCTGACAGCCAACAGGACAATTCACAATTTAAAACAAAATATGATGTCTTTGGGATGGGGAAAAGTCCTTATATTGTTGCTTGTCAAGAGGGATCTGAAAATCATGAATAGGTTAAAGCAAAGCGGAGGGAAGGACGTGAGCGTGCCCGTACCTGCCCCGACTACAAGGCTTTTGGATCCGCAACTTTGTAAACAGTGGAGCAGCGTCTTGGCTTTTATGTTGACGTTGAGGAAGGCGATTTCACAACCAACTTTACAGAGTCCAAACCACACACAAATGAAGTCCGGGTCATTGCACATTAACAAGGCGACAATGTCCCCTGGTTTAAAAGAGCCCTCGGTCCGAAACGCGTTGGCGAACTGGTTACTTCTCCTGTCCACGTCCTGGTAAGTCCAGGTCTTCTCCTCAAAGATGATAAAAGGTTTGTTAGGGTTTCTTCTGGCCTGATACAAGAAGCAGTCCAGATACGTGATGACCCCCCGCTTCATGCGAGCCGCGGCTTTCTTTTTGTAACCCCGAAGTTTAAAGTAATAAATCAAATCGTCCCAGAAGAAGGGATACGCGATCCTCTGGTACAGAAGAAGAGCCAGGAGTCCCGCTGCCAGGCTGCTAAATAACAGTGTCAACATCTTTACCAGAAAAAAATACTAATTTATTTTAAAACACCGCATGAAAGTTTGCTGTGAAGCTTTAAAGAAGCAGACTATTTTCTCTTGCTGCAGGAAACCTGCAATCAGCTTGAGAGCCCACTCACACGGGCCTCCGGGCCAATCAGAACGGAGCAGGAAGGTGCGCAGGGGCGCGGCACGCGATTCCAGGGTCACGCGACAAATGCCTTGTACCCCCCACATGACAATTGACTCATTCACCTACTTTATTATTACTAGTTGTTTCATGTTGCGTCACCGAAGCAAGTTCTTAGTTCGTGAATTTTCACTGACAATCGCAATAAGCATGTTCAGATTCTGATCTGACATTAGAGATGTGCAAAATACAAAATAAACAATTGCTTTTATACACATTTTTATAGTTTCATTTGAAAGCATGGCGCAAAATGCACGGATTACTAAATGTACAAAAACACAATAGTACACAGATGCAGAGATGTCCCAGGGCAACTTGACATTTTTTCTGTTACATATTGTCTCATAGACTACAATATTCCACACCACATTATGAACCTGTTTAAGACATCGGGTGATCAACATTTTCCTCGTAGAGAACATAAGTATATACATATTTTTACATTAATCTCAGGATTACGCCTATGTTTGTGAATTTTATTAATTGACAATGGCAATAAACCTTTTCTGAGGATAGCTTTTTCTTATGAGGTCATTTTTTTTTTAAAAAAAAACCTGCCTATGATCTACCTAAGAGTGAATGTGTACAGTTTGGAGTTGGTAACTTTTTTAGTTTGTGAAATAATTAGTAAATTATTAATTAAAACTGCGAGGAAATCCCAGTTCCACAAGTTCTAACTTCTCAACCATTTGCTCAAAAGGAATGACAATTTCCTTATGTGTTCTACACCTCATGGCGTACCTAAGCATACATGTTACTCTCAATATTTGGCAAGTCATAACCTAGAAATTATACAGCATTGAACCATATGCTTTGCACTAGTAGTAATCCACAACGTCTAGAACAAACCTTGCCTGTCCAGCCAAGAACACACCTCCAATCCTTTACCAAAATGAGATATTCTGTATGGAATAAAGAGGGAGAACCAGTCTGGATCCAGGCAAGAACAAACTGTTTATACATAAGAAGAAAATGTACTAAACTTAAAAAGAAACCAACTTCCAATTACATACGCATACACAGACACACATGCACGCACACACACAGACACACACACACAGACACACACACACACACACACACACGGAATGAGATGGATATGTTTCTGTGGAAGACTTAGGAAGTCTGTGGAAGTCATTTTCATCCAAGCTTGAGTCCAGCTCAAGCCTCAGTTATGACAAATAGCTGCTGGGCTATGGAAATGTGGGGATGAATTAAACTGAAGCAAGTGATGTGCATTTAGTTTGATAACATTTTTTGAATTTGGAGACAAGTGATAATAAAACTACATATAAAGTTATAGAATTGTGTTGACTATATTGAAATTATCTTGAAGTTATGATCAAATTACTGTAAAGGATTCCTCTTTGGCATATTCATTATGTACTGCATCTTTCTTACACAACATCATTTGTCCATAGAAATATAAGTGCCACTGTATCTTCAACAAATAAAGTACAATTTCAATAAAGTCATCTAAAACGTACGTCCATCCTTCATTGCAAACATTATTCTATATAGATGCCCTTGTCTCATGCAGAACACCAAAAATAATAATTATAAGCTAAAACAACAATAATATTTACTATTGAATGTCAATGGTTGATGTTTGCCTTTTGGCTGTTGTGTGGCGAACGCTCCTCTATTTTAGTTACAACACAAAACATGAATGATGTAAATGCACAGGATTTACAGAAAACCCAACTCTTGCATGTTGTTAAGAATCTCCAACAGACATGGTTGAACTTTGACCTTTGCAGGAAGACAAGAAAAGTTCCTGTGTTACCTCTAGGTAGCTTCAGTACTTGACATTATTATGTGCAAATATTACATAAATGTTCACTGCCGCTCAATTTACATCTTCATACAAACTCCAAACTATTCTTCTAATATTTAATATCAGCTACATTTTATAAAAATAGAGATTTATAGTATGTAGTAAAAAAAAAAGAACAAAAAAGAAAGAAAAATGCCATTGTTCGTGTATCTGTTGATTTTTCTTTTTTCATCTTGAAAATGGGTCTTGTGAGTTTCTATTAATGGTGAACTCTGGAGACAGTGACATACTAGGTTTTTGCAGTCCCAAAGGCTGCGTATTTGCCATAAGTTTGAAAGTAGCCTCTGTGTTTGTATTCAAAAGATCAGTGCCACAGAGTACAGCAGTAGTTTCCAAAGGTGGCAGCACACAGGAGTGACAGTTCTGCCCGTTCAGAGCAGAGGTCTGGGATGAACATGGCTTCTCTGTCCCATTATTCACGGTCCATGTTGTTGTCCTCTGAGGTGGGACTGTCTCGCGCTGGCAGAATGTCATAATGACTGGGAATGTGGCTATTTCTGGGCATGTCATAAGGGTCCTGACCAACTTGCCCATTGCTTGGTACAGTGGTCACAGTTGGCTCTGAAATGTAAAGAGTGGACGATAAATGAACAGTTTTCTCCAAAATAATTCAACCACAGTCTCAAAGAATTTCTTCAGGCTTACCAACTTCATAGACGTTTCTGTTGTTTGTGGGGCTGCTGTTGCTTATTTCAGCATATGGTGAATCCCGCCTGGTTGGAGACTTCATCTCCACATAGCCACACTCTGTGTTTTTTATTGTCAGAAGCGGAGGGTCTTTGATGGTGGCGTACGGGTTTTCAGAACTGCTGAGGGAAGATGAACTACCATGATAAGGTGTGTCCTTAACCAGATCTGACAGAAGGAAGAGGAATTAGAAAGAGCATTTTTTTTTCTTTCTTTAATGTTCTGTTTGTTGGTATTTTGAACTAACCATGCAAAGATTTTCCTGTGTATCTTCTGTCAATACCATAAGCCCCTGCAAAAATAGGATTGTCAATCTGTTTATGATAGATTTATTTATTCTAAAATAATGCTTGTTGTAAATAAATACTGCAGATATTCAAACTGATTATCCAAATTCACCTAGTTCATTGAAGCAGTCCCCTTGTTTCCAGTCAGCAGGTAGTGTACCAGTGTGATCTGCAATGTTACGCTTTCTCGGCTCCACATTCTTTATGCTCACAAAGAGCTGGTTGTTTTTGTTCTAAGATTAAAAATGAATCATGAAACACATTTTATATGAACTCTGTAGCTCTGATGTAATGTAAGTCTTACCTGACCGTATGGAGTATTGTTGACAAGTGTTGGGCTGATGCACTGGGTCAAAGTGTGGTAGCTTGGGTTGGAGAAGTAGTTACTGGGGTGTCCCTCACATGGTGGATGGGTTTCTGAAAGACCCAATTATTGAAATCACATTTTCATACATTATTTTATCCATACTTTAAAGTATGTACCTGCAATTGCATAATCTGCGATCCTCATGGCTGGAGTATATGTGACTGTTGGCATAGTGGGCTCTTTGCCTTTCTGCTTCTTTCGGTAGATGATGAAGAGTAGAAGGAGGAAGATGACCAGCAGCACTAGAATTATAATTCCAGCAATAGCTCCAATCTGATAGGTGTCTGCGTGCATGGCTGTACTGGTTAAACTATCGAGACTGCCCACCACCACGCCAGCTGCACGAAGAAATAATGTTGTTATTTTTATGAACAAATGTGTGCTAATTTTTGCAGTGTAATGTGAGGAAAAGTCATGGTTGGTTTTACTGGTACTAGTACTAACCCTGGTCACAGCGTGCTCCTTTCCAGCCTGGGTTGCAGTAACATGTGCCTGTCATGTGATCACAAGTGGAGTTATTAAGACAGTCGCACACCTGACGACAGCCATATCCATATGAACCTGATGGACATTCTAAAAACAAGAAAAAACATGTTCAGTCAGTTAATTATGATTCTCAAACCCTCCTAATATCTAACTGCCCTCATGTACATACTCTGCTCACAGTGGCGCCCCATGAAGCCTGTGCGACAAGTGCATTGTCCGGAGATGTGCTCACAGTCGGCTCCATTCCTGCACTGACAGGTCTGAGAACAGTCTTTTCCATAGAAACTCAATGGACAACCTGACACACAATAACACAATCAAATTATTAAGTTTTATTTACAATTGACAAGAGTAACACAGCTCAGATTGATACCTCACACACCACATTCACACAGGTCAGGTTGGACAAAATGTCTGGCCAAAAACACAACAACAGTATGACTTGAACCGGTTTCAAAGTACCATGTTCACGATTATAAAGCACCGCTGTACCCCCTGAGCCACAGACGTCCAATTACAAACAGACTAGTACTTACGCTGTGTGCAGTAGAGGCCTGTCCATCCTGGTGTGCACTTGCACTCTCCGTCATACGCACTGCAGTAAGCTCCATTGTGACAATTACATGTGTGGATACAGTTGGGGCCCCACTGACCGGGAGGACAAGCTGTAAAACATGCTGTAAATAGACTTTGACACGATAATATAATGTGTAGATTACGGCACAGATGCTTTAAAAAAAAAAAGTCTTACGCTGTGAACAGTCACTTCCGATCCATCCAGGATAACACTGACACGACCCGTCTATAGGATTACAGGTACCATTGTTTGTGCAGCTGCAGCTCCAAGCACAATTCTTCCCAAAGCGACCACTAGGACACACTGCCCATTCAACACATCAATCCTCCCATTTATTTGTATTAAAAGTAAATACATGTCTCTAGTGTTCTTTTACAGTCTGTTTACCCTCATTGCAGAGTGCCCCCTTGAAGCCTGGCAGACAGTCACACTGTCCTGAAACATGGTGGCACGGCCCATTGCTGTGAACACACTGTGGGCAGGTCTGACTGCAGCGGTGGCCAAAGTACCCCGGAGAGCAGACTGTAAGGTATTTACAATATACCAAAATATTACCAAAATCACCAATGTATTCAATAAGTTATTTGAATGAGTCGCTACTCACTTCTCTGACAGGTGGTGCCTCTATATCCAGGAGCACACTCACATGTGCCCTCATCGGGGGAGCAGGAGGCCCCGTTCTTACAGTTACAGGGGAGGGAGCAGTTGGGGCCCCAGCGGCCCTCAACACACACACTGTCACAGTGAATACCTGCAAACATACAATACATCCACAGTTTGAATACAATGTCTTAATCAAATAATTTAAGAGAAAATGTGTTGAAGAGACATAGTATGGCATATTTATAAAGGCATGCAAAAGGTATAAAAGAAGAAATATTTTAATATTTCTAGGAACATTCATTAAGTCCTGTCTTTATGCTAAAACAGCCTCTCTTGGCTCGCTCTCATTAATCTTTCTTTCAGAAGCAGCAGGAGGCTGCAGAGAAGTGGAGCCCAGAGGAGCAGGTACAAAGACGTCTTTCAGAGGTCTGAGTGCATGTTGCTAAGCAAAGAGGCATGCTATCTATAATGAAAACTGCCACCCTGCAACTGAGGTGGGTTTGGAAAAGTAAGAGACTGACAGATTAAAAAACGTAAAAAAATCTAGATTTCACTCATATTACCAGTCCACCCAGCCAAGCAGCGGCAGTGTCCAGTGGCATGATCACATCCGTCAGCATGGCTGCAGTCACAGCGCTCTTTGCAGTCCAGGCCGTACGACCCGTCCTGAAGCGGGAAACGTAAAATAAAAACCCCATGCATTTTATGAGACCATGTATTTTTCTACATCAGACAGAATGAGCTTACTAACCGGGCAGCGTGTGTAACATCTGTTGTCTCTCCAGCCTGGCGCGCATGTGCAGTCACCATTTAGCGCATTACAAGCCCCTCCATTGCCACACAAACAGGTATGGTTACAGCCCAGGCCCCAGGTGCCACTGGGGCAGTTGATAGAGCAGTCCACTCCATGCCACCCTGAAAGAGCATAAAATAATCCAGTAAGGATCTTTTAGTTTTACATGTACAACAGCCCTTCTTGCTGCTCTACTCTGCTCACCTGGCTGACAGGAGCAAGAGCCGTCCACAGGGGAACACAGAGCTCCGTTTTTGCAGTTACAGCTGGAAGAGCAGTTGATTCCATGACTTCCTGCTGGACAGGGCACTGAGCAGTTGCGACCCTAAATGAAGATAAATGTGTTTTACCCAATATAAATGTACCCGTTTTGTCTAATGTTGGTTAATTTTGAATATCTCTCCGTTTACCATGAATCCTGGAGCACAGATGCACTGTCCTGTCACGCTGTGGCAGTCCGCCCCATTCTGACACTGACAAACTTGTTGACATAACTCTCCGAAAAACCCTGGTGTACAAGTCTCATTACAGTAGAGGCCAGACCATCCGGGACGACATGTACATTCACCAGACATGGGCTGACACCTGAGAATAGACAAGATTTTCTATTATTTATCTCATTTTGTCACAGTATTTTTCAACCAACCGCACTTTAATAACCACCAAATGCCGCTGTCAAATGTAGACAGTCTACACCCAGCAGGTGGAGCCCTCCTGCTACTGGACATACAAAAGCGTGTCTTTGTTTCCACACAACTGTGGCTGCCAGCAGCTGTACTTACACAGCAGAAGCATTGAGATGGACATGTGGACCTGAGAGCAACACATGTCAGACTCCAGCTGCCCAACAAGCCAAGAAACCAACCACGAAACAAAAATCAGTTTCACCAATGAAAGTATAAGGCGTACCTGCGTGTGTTGTGTGCAGCGCAGGGACACTTTTTGTCACACTTGAGTCCATAGTAACCTTCATGACACAATCTGGTCTCGCACGTCTCCCCTGTGTAGCCAGGTTCACACAGACACATGCCATTGGTGTGGTAGCATTTGCCATTGTTCTTACAACCGCATGTCTTTGTACAGCCCGCTCCATAAGTCCCCACTGGACACTGGTCCTGGCAACTGTTTAAAAGGGAAGCAAGCACATTATTAGAGAGTGTGTAATCACTATTGTTGATTTAGTAGCATCCGCAGATATTGTAATTCGCATACCTCAAGAATGGACAAGAAGCATTCATTACATTTGAACAAGTTTTCATTTTCAAGGCTGACAGCAAAGTGAACAGGTGAACAAGTTACCTTATCTCCATTATCCTCCAGTAGGACTACTCCACTACTGTCACTTTATCATGCCAATGGCATGACTGGTGCATGTTCAAATCTTAAAATTGTAATATTAATGTATGAATTTGATTCCTATTTTATAGGAATATTACACTTGACTCCAGAAGTTCCCATACTGTTTACTCTTTTAATAGGAGGGAATATTATTTTCTCTCACCCCAGATTTTAATATTTTAATTCTTTGGTCATTATTGAAGGGGAAATTTGAAAGAAAATAAGGAAAATCTTTGGAAACACAAACGGTTGCCTTAACTTGAGTTCAGTAGGTTGCTAAATGTCAATGATGGTTTTGTATCCACTTTTTTATGGTTTGTAAAAACACCGCAGCAAAAGAGCAAACAGAAACCCTAAAACCATTTTAAAAGAGCACAAAGGCTTTCTTATATTTTTTTATATGAGTGGAGTTACCAAAGCAACCACAAACCTAAGCATGACGCGCTAATGAAATACTCAAACCACTCATTTACAGTGAGCTAAAAAGACGGACAAATATAAACATAAATGTCTTAGGGCTACTTTTTATTTCTGATGATGCCAGTTGAATTTTATACAGTCGTTTGTGTTGTAATATTTGAAAGCTCTGTTCTCTACTTTCAGTAATGCATCCCCCCAATAAGCAACACAACTCATTTCCTAGTTGTGTCCTCCTGCAGGGCAACTCATAGCCATGCCATACAGAGTGACCCGTTAATGGATTTCAGTGGCTTAGGGAGTGGTGGTGGTGACCCAGTTCCTAGCAGCGATATACCATGACGTCTGGCTTCCCTCAAACCCTTATTTACTTATAAAAGTGCACATGGAATGGCTATTCCTGTTCCGTCATTGGTCACCCTAAGTATATGGTGTGTGCTCTTTGACATTGTTAATTATATGGACCAACAGCCTGTTTGGTACTCTGCATTTGTCTGTGAAAACACTGAGTAAGCTGCACTGATGTGTTTGTCTCCAGTGGAATCACACAAGGGCCGTTTTGTTTTTCTATATATTTGTGTGTAATATGTATTTTATATGAATAATAGTAAACTGGCTTGCATCACAAACAGCGTGTTTTAGGCTAAGCTGATGACACTCAATGCATAAAGTAAGGGGTGCACATTACCAGTTTATGTGCTGTACTAAACAGTTGTATTTTGCCCATAATGTATTGATAATTGAGAGTCTGTGTAACTACAAGCTCTCACCGTTCTCCTGTGTAGCCCGCACGGCAGAGACACTGTCCCGTGGATTGCACACAAAAGCCATTGTTATGACACTGACACTCATGGGAACAGTTTTGTCCAAATCTTCCTTCAGGGCAGGGCTGACCACACACTGTACCCTAAAAACACATGCATGCAATGCTTTCAGTAACAGATTTATATACATTACATGACTCACTAAAAGTGAACAACTTACAATCCTAAAATATTTTCTGATCAAGCAATCAGTAATTCAAAAAAAAAAAGATAATGCTGCTCCATGACAGCTTGTTGTTTACAGTTAAAGGGGAACAATATGTTACACCTTTGAAAGCTGTTTTTGCCATAGAAAAGGTCTTGTCTTTTCAGATGCTCGATGGTCAAGTGTATAGCAACAGCGTTGTGAGTCTGAATCCGGCTCTCGAATGTTTGCTGTAATGTTCTTCCCCAGTCTCATCCCCATTTCACACTACACTGTCCTGTCAAAGAAAGCCTACGGACCAAAAAGTGCTTAAAAAAACCCTGAACATTTAACTTTTACTCTCCAGCAATATGGAAGCTATTGTGACGTCTGTATTGTATTAACATTTATTAGTATTTATCGCATAATTGTCTTGTGTCTTGTGTTAAGGTGTAGACTTGTACCATCCAGCCAGCAGGACAGGAGCACTCTCCAGTCACGTGATGACAGACTCCTCCATTTTGACAGGGACATCTCTCCTCACACTGCTGCCCATGTTTACCTGGAGGGCACAGGTCTTCACAGCTACATGGAAAAAACTGTTAATATCAGCACTTACCACGTTTAAATAGTGAAAACTTGACGCTAACTTACATAGCACCTGTGTATCCTGGGCTACACTTGCACTCTCCGGTCACATAATGACAGGCTGCTCCATTCTGACATTGACACTTCTGTTGACAGCTGCTCCCATAGGTGCCAGCGTCGCACTGAGCCTCACAGCGCCACCCTCTGTACCCAGGTGTGCACAGGCACGCTCCAGTAATGGGGTTGCACAGAGCTCCGTTCTTGCACTGGCATCTGTTACTGCAGTGTGGACCCCAGTGCTCACTGTCACAAGCTAAATATGAGCACAACATAGAAAGGATATATTAAACAGAAACTTTAAGTAGTTTCACACCTAAACAGATAACATTACCACCCATTACCACCCTTTAACATGAGAGGCTCATATTGTCTCTTATCATCCAGGTTATCACTGGTTCAAGGTGTGTCAGACTATTATAGCCTACAGCACAAACAGAGTGACTTTCTGTTGCTAAGAAACTCAACTTGTTACTGTGTTTCCATAAGAGTATAAATTAAGTCCATATAAAACTCTTGTGTACGAACAAATATTTAAAATGTATTCAAATGGATTTTGAAGCCAGTAATCATGTTCATAAACACTTGAAATTCAAACCTGTCCCAGTCCACTTTGTCAAGGACTAATTTAGTGTGTGGTTTACCAAGCTTGACCTACACCAACTTTATTCACCCTTGTTGAAACAGAACCCAAACACATCCAACAACACACACATATCACCGCCAAGTGCATCAATGTAAACTGAAAACCTGAACATATAAAGGAGTTTAGTTTGGGGACTAAACTGTGCACTACTTTCCCACACTAGGTACTATTTTGAGATGTCCATAGAAGTTCCCTTTTAGAAATTTCAATTAGTAAAACTATTTGCCACTTAATTCAGTCCCAGCCATCAACGGTGATGTGTTGACATAATAATAATAATAGTTTTTATGGGGGTTGTGGTTGTGAGTGGCCTTTAAACACAGGGAAGTTTCTCTGGGCTGATTAGTATTAAACACAGCTGGTTCGGGTGGGGACATAGAAAAAATCCCCAGCAGCCTCGTGCAGACCAATAGGATTAAACCAGAAACTCCACCATCGATCGAAACGCGCAAAGAAACATATAATAGGTATAATATGCATCTATATTTAATATTGTTTTGGTATTAGTTAAGTGGCTTAAGCAGATGTATTCTCTATAAGAGCAGTGGAAAGACCATATCCTAATTAAAAATGTTCACTTTCAGGGTTACGACTTTGTTAAAAATTTTACCCATTTGTAAATCGTGAGTAACTGAATGGTTTATCTAAATTGAGTGTTTATAGTGATGTGAATTGTCAATAACAAGTCTTATACAGTTGCAAGATCTGCTTTCTATAAATGATGTTTGATATACGTGATTTAAATTGATTAAACATTATTAAAAGCCTTGCCAGCTTTAGGTTCTGACGCACCATTTGGGGACACCACTGGGACTATGTTCAGGCAGAGCATAACATTTTAGGATTTTGTAAACACAAACATGAGGGCCTCGTCCCATCCTAGTCGACCCACTGTTTGTTGGACCTGCTCAAGTAACTAAAGGCTTCTTTTATCCAGATGCATTAGTCCGCTCTACTCTGACCCAGTATTAAACATCCACTACAGGGTTTCCTGAGGCGGTCCTGAACCGTGCCCTGTCCCGGGACCAAGCTGTGCGGACAATAAGAGGGGGAGGAGATTAGATACACATGGAAACTCTCTGCCATCCTGGTACCTTTTGTGAAACCTGACCTAGATTGAAGAAAGGCCAAACTCCAGGAGCTGGGGGCTCCTCATTCCCTCTCCTGAGAACAGCCTGTCCCTTTTCACTGGCCCATTCAAGATGGCCAGCGACGAAAGACACTCACATGAGGCAATGCTTTCACTTTTAACTCAATTAATCTAAGATGTGTTATTCGTTACAGATTTATTGATGGGAAGACAGGCGATCCATAATATTTGATAACCTAAACAGGAGAAAAGCTATGAAGAACATTCATTCAGGTTTCATTCACTTGGAAAACTGTGTTGACATTTTTGTGGAGTGCATACGTTGGCAGTTGGTGCGAGTTGGCTCTCTTCTCTGGGGAGGAACTGGAAGCTGGCAGCCCTTCCATTACACCAGTGTGCGCTCATAGGAACACAAAAGCCTCTTACACTGACACTCAAAAATTCGGCAGAAAAAAAAACATCTGGAGCATACTTTGTTTTTCCCAAAAGGATTTTCTCTGATAGTGGAGAAAAGCTGAAGACTTGACTTAACACAGGCCACAGACAAGACAGTGACAGTCCACACACTGAACTTACGATCTCCTGAGCATCTTGTGTTGTTATCATGTGTACTAAATCACAAGCTCCAAAGCCTGGGGTTATTTCCTACCACACAATTTTCTACAGCTTTTCTATTATTTCTGGCCACCCCACACGCACCGTCTCTCCATTTCCTGTTCTTGGTCCCCAAATTGATTCTCAGACATATTGTAATGGCTCACTGACCTGTAAAATGAGGCTTATCTGTGGGCTCTTGAGGAAATTAAAGACATTCTGCTTGACCTAATGTCCTCATCCTGAGGATATTTCAGTGATCTGCTGCTTTTTTTTTTCATTTGATATAACACAAACTATATATTCTCCCTATAAAGGCATATGCTAAGAGTCTAATGAGCAGCAGCTCCAAAGAACTGTCATTGTATCCTGATAGTGAGTGTCTCAGTTTTGTGTGTCAGGACCCATTGGCAAGGCAGCAAGAGATTAAGATTAGGTACAAACGATACTATAAAAGCATAACAAATAGTTTAAGACAGGCATTAAATTAATATATGTAACAAAATTAATCATTTTTAGAAGGGTATCTGCATTGACCTAGTCAGAACAGGAACAGGGGGTTCATGTAGACCCTGATTACTATATAACCATTACCAGTACTTTTACTTTGGTTTTAAAGACTTCGTTTCTGGCTTCATGGTTTCATTAAATTAGGTCTGCAGAGCAAGAAATGGAGAGAGTAGAAGTGTTTTAGACTAACAAGTTACCCGGCTAATGTACTGCAACTAGACCACTGAGCCAGCATGCATTTCGTTTTTTAACCGAGTTCCCTGGCTGTGAGGTTGGGGTCAAAGTTGTTGAGTTGTTTCTAGTGGTGTAGACGGAGCAGACAAACAGGCAGCGGGTCAGACTCAGTGGGGCCCAGGGGAGCCCCAGGGCCCGACACAACAATACCCATCATTATTACACGCTGAAACCAAAGACTGCGAGCAGCCGGGCACACCTTGTGGGCTCCTCATACATATCAGCATATAGACCAGTGTGGAGATGCAATCACTGTCTTTTCGGAACACACCAAAATAACAAAACGACTACTACAGAGGTTGAATGTCACAAGAATAGACAGCATCAGGAGCAACATTAGCCAGAAAACATTTGCCGCGGTGTGTCATTGGAGCAGTGAGGGGATGAGGGCAGCGCAATCCCATGAGATGGGAAATACATCTTTTTACACTCGCATTCATTCATATAATGACTCCACTGCGACACATAATTGTCATAAAAGGAAAGTATAATTGTGTGTGTCAAGTAGCAGAAGTGCTGCGCTGCAGCTGTGACATGAGGCTGAGCACATGTTGGTTGACAGCTGGGGTGAAAGGTAGTGTCATCAATCACGGTAACATCCTAATGAGAGACAAAAGTGTAAACGAGCTACTGTCTGGAATAATTTAATTGTCCAACAAAGGCACACTGTTAATTTTGGCACAGCACTCTGACAGTACCACACAGACAGCTGCCAAAAGGAAAATGACTGTGACCATGCACGGTCAATGGCTGTTTGTACAATAAACTTTCTTTGAAATAAATTGTAGTGTTATGTACAAAAACATTCAGTTTCACAAGCAAAAAGTGTTGTTCGCTTGTTTTTTACAGTAAGAAGCCTACCTGTCAACCAAGAGCATGCACTTTCAGTGAACAAAGCCACAGGGGTAAAATGATACATGTGTCTGTTTTCCTTTTTGTGAATTCAAAGTGCTTTCACAGACACTCAGGGTCTGACACAAACAGTACTGGTCACAGACAGCAACAGCTGGAGAGACTTACCACTGGAGCAGTTGGAGCCCCCCCAGCCCGGCTCACACTGGCAGGTGTTGGGGGCCATGCAGCGGCCATGAACACAGCTCTCCACACAGAAAGCTGAGGGAGGAACGGGCGAGATGTGCAAAAAGGATCAGTAAAAAGCAAGAATGTTTTCACACATCACAATAAAATGTGGATAAGGTTACTCAAGGCGTGTGGGTCCACAATTGTGGAATGAAAAGAGAGATGAGGCATTTATATAAGGCTTAAAAAAAATACATCTGTAAGTTGTCATTTTTCTTAAGACTTCTTTTGAAAGATTTGGCAAATAAAATGTACTTCTTATCTACTGTATAGGCCAACAATATAGTATTTCTACTTATACTGCAGAGACAACTGCTGCTGCCACAGCTTCTGCAACGATGTACTACTGTTAGAACAACAAATGTACTGTACTGTAACGGATTGTACTGATAACTTCAATCCATTGTATGCCAATAAAACATATATAGTCAAATATTGTGAAAAAAATACTGGATAGACTAACATTACAGTATGTATAAACAAACCCAATGCTCTTTCGCAAAATGTGTACAAATGTGACATATTGCCCTAATTTTACATAACATAAGTGACATAAGTGATCCTTGAATACAACTTCCCACTGGATGAATTTGCTCCTAACTCATCTTAATTAGCCATCACTGAATCCCTCTATGATCAAACCAGATCCACCCATTCACGTTTTTTACACTTGATCAATTTATAAAATGCATAGTAGATAAATGGACTAGCACAAAATATATTCCATTTCTAAACAGATTTTTCTGTGGTGCCTTCCTTCTGGAAATGTCCTTTAGCCTCCAGTGTTTTAGCTGAAGACTCTTTCTTCTCAGAAGCATGTGATTCAGTTTACAACAGTCTTCACTTTAATGAAATCCCCTCTGAATCCTGAGGCATGTTATCACAGCTCACAGACTTAGATAAAAAAGATACTCATATCAAACTTAGATATATCCAAACTTTTTACACTTAATGACAGAAAAAGAGGTTCTTTTACGATGCAAAGCCACAACAGTTGTTTTGGCTAATGTCCCCTTGGCTTCGCACCTGTTTATGCCTGTTGGCCACAATAAAGAGCTCCAGAGGCCTCGTGGGCACTTTCACCTCATCTTTGACCCGCAACATACTGTTTATGTGCAGTTGTCACGTCTTCTTGACTAATATTATTCGAATATTTCCAGAATATTTTGATCTTTTCACCTAACTGACTATTCTGATATTGGGAGGGCTTTATTCACATGGGTCTGTTAATTGGTACGACTCACTTACTAGCGAATAAATGTTGTTTGTGTTCTACTTACGAGCACAGATCTCTCCAGCCTCATAGAAGCCGGGGCAGCACTGTGATTTCCGCCTGTACATGGTCTTCTCTCCTCTGCGATAGGCGGTTTTGTAGCTAACTCTGCCCCCAGACAGAAGAAATACTATATTTTATTGTTTCACAAAAGCAATTTAAGCTGCTATTTAAACTGATGTTGAATGCATCCACGTGAAAAGCCACTCTCCTCACCTGTGCCTGGTGCATTTGAACCAGTTGAGGATGTCTGTGCAACTGGTGTAGTAAATCTGGTCATACGGATGGACATAGGACTCCTGCACTGTCACAGAGTAACTGAAAACACAAACACATTTTCAGTATGAAACGGTACCATTCAACTGTATTTGTGAACTTCAAATAATTTCTCTGACTGACTGTGTTGTAACGTTAGGCTTTTGTGTACTCGGTGGATTAAATACCCACAGCGGAGCAGCTCTCACCTCTCAACACCAAAGTGGTCTCTGTGTGTGGCCCTGTATTACATGATAGAGATCCCAATGAAATTAAACAGACTTTGGTGATGTGGGGGGAGAACAAAAGAAAACGCTCCTCGTGACCACCTTGTGAAGTTAAATGCATTTTTCATCCAGGTATTTATTTACAAATGGGCAAAATTCTGAGGGCAAATAAGTACACACACTATTTAACTTGTATCTTTGGGCAAGACACTTCACCTCCACCATTCAGTTTATATGCTGGTGTACAAATGTGTGTGTGTGTGTGTGTGCGTGCGTGTGCGAATGTGTGCGTGAACACGGGAACAAATGAGACAAATGAAAATGTCCCTTGTTTGTTCGTTATATGCAGTAAAAAAGTGAATCAGCTTATGTTTTGGGTCCCATCCTATCCCCTCATCACTTAACGCTTCTCAGTCTTCAGTAAATCATCACAGCCTGTCTCTGAATGTGTGTGTGTGTGTGCGTGTGCAGCTGTTTCCTTAGATTAGACACTGAAAGTCAATCTATCTGGGAAATGAGCCTGCACCAAAGTTCTTAAATATCAGAGTGGAGTTTGCTCCTTTATTGTGGCTTTGTTTGGATGAGCATGGCGACTCTGTGCGCTGACCTCTCCCAGTGACTGCAGACGTTGGGATCCTCCAGGTTTAGTGAGGAAGTGATACAGGGAAGGAAGCAGAAGGACGCAGCCAATAGGACCGTTCGGTGGTAGTAAAGTATCATGGCCGTCGAGGAGCAGCACCTGTAAACAAGAGACCAGACACAACACTTTTCAAAACGTTATCTTAAGTCAAAACAAATCTCACAATTTACTTAATTGGCTATCTTTATGGAGTGGCCAATACGAACATGGAGGAGAAATATTTATCTCTACACAGCTCTGACTATGTTTACCACAATGACAGAACTCTCTCACTGATTGTGGGTTACACTGGGCCTCTGCGTTATTTGAGCATTTCAAAGCCACCCCTAATGATAAGGAAGGCCTACGACACAAACAAACCTTGTTCTAGGCTCAATTTCATACCCAGCCAAAAATAATGTGTTTCTGTGAAAAAGCTTGTAAAGTTCATTCTACAGTATGTCTTCAGTACACTTTTATCTGTGTCCCCGGTGATATTTCCACCCAGAGTGATTGAATTTCATATGTTGAACATTTTACGCTCCTACTTTGATTTTCCTGCTTGACCTCTTGTTGTTTACTTACTGTAGATGGCACATACTTGCGGGCATGAGTGAATGCACAAGCTCTTATAACAGTCACGACTCGGAGTAGATGGCAAATGTTCTGTAACAAAAGACTATCTTTCTATTTGCAATTTCCTTCTGGACACATTGCGATTTTAATTCGATTTGCGATTCATGTTTTGATAATTGACAAAAGATTGAGGAATTGAGAATGGACAAAAAGACTGAAATAGGACTGGACAAACTAATAAAATAATGTATTTCAGAACATGTTTGTACAGATTTAAACTACAGGGTTTAGGCAAGGCAAGGCAAGTTTATTTGTAGAGCACAATTCATACACAAGGCAATTCAAAGTGCTTCACACAACAGGAAAAAATGCATTAAAATCACAAAGACATGGCAGAAATCACAAAATCTTAATTTAAAAGTGCCATTTTCAGGCTATCCATCAAATAGTTCAAGACCTAAAGAGAAGTGCAAAGAAAAGCATTTGTCATATGCACAGCCAAACAAAACAGTTTTTAGCTAAGATTTGAACATCATCAGAGTAGAGGCCTGTTCACATCCTCAGGAAGACTGTTCAGATTTTAGCTGCATAAAACTGAAACGCAGATTCCCCATGTTTAGTCCTGACTCTGGGCACCAGCAGGAGACCGGTCCCTGAGGTCCTCAGAGTCCGAGATGGTTCATATGGCACTAACATGTCCGAGATGTACTTTGGTGCTAGGGTGTACACAAGCAGAGCTGCTTTGAAGTCTATTCTCTGAGCCACAGGGAGCCAGTGCAGAGACCTGAGCACAGGACTAATGTGATGGTACTTCCTGGTTCTAGTCAGGAGGTTTATAGGGTATTTTGTTGTTTGTGGAGTAAATTATAGTACTTCCGAAATCGTACCCTTTGCGATTTGCCAGTTACGATTATTCAAATTGAGATTTCGATTCAAATGCAATTAATTTGAAGTGATAGCTCTGCAGTGTAATTTTACAGTCTTTCCATGTTTGTTTGATATTTAAACATTAACAAATACATTAAAAAACACATTTTAGCACATTTCTGGTGGACTGATATGATATTGTCTGAATTATGTTACCAGGATACTAAAGAAATAAATACAAAACAATAGCCAAATCATTTTTGTTAATATCGCTCTCTCCCAGTCCCAACACTCCACACGGAGAACTGAATGAATGCAACTATAATTCAATAACATCAATTAACATACCCTCGAAACATGGGCGCATAAAGTACAAGGAGCACAAGAAGCCCACTGCCTTGTCTCTCATTCTCCTCTTTCACGAGGAGAATTAGCACAAGCGCTTGACAAAGCCTCCGAGCATCAGTAGTCCTGTCACATTACCTGAGCAAGCTTCAGCGAGGGCAAGCAGAGTTCACCAGCAACTACAACAAAACCGCAAACAAAATCACAAGAGATGTAACCGTCTGACACCAGCAGCTACGGACCAGTAACACTACAGTCAATGTATGCATCAAAGCTCAGCTGTATTACCCTGTCACACTGTGAAAAGGTTACATGTGTTTGCTTTCTGTTTGTGAACTATGTTATCTGCAAAGCTTGAAAAGATTCCTTTCTTTATTGTTCATGTGGCTAATCTTAGGGATACAGAGCGTCATAAGAAGTACTGTGAACTCTTGGGGATGCAAATAAAGGCAAAAACTAGAGAGTTTTATTTTGTTTTCCATGGCTGATACCGATTGTTTGGGATTCAGAAAAAAAAATGGCCTAAAAACTCTGCTGATAGTTTTGGGCCGATTTTGATCATCTTCCCCATATGATGTCATTTAAATTGACTAAAGACTCATCCACAAACCTTTTTAACCACAAACCTAATAAGAGAGCAGTGTCGTCCCGTTTTGTGCAGTGTCCTTTGTTCCCTTCAGAGTATAAAGCTTTATATGTCTTCATGAGGCGTCAGGTCAGCCAAAACTACATATTGTCCAGCCCGCGACAATTGAGGCAAATACTGGCCAACCAAGCGGCTATCACTAGCAAAAACAGAGAATATACACCGTTCTGTTCTGCATGAAGTTGAATGTGGATTCGAGAGAAAACAAATTGTGCATCTTAGATTGTAACAGTGATAATGAGTTAGGATTTGGTGTGTCTTGAGACTTGTGTTCCCTGAATTACTGACACGATCTGTGAAATGCAAGAGCAAAAGAGGTCATAAAGCTTGATCAAATCATATGATCTAAATCCCTGGAGGCTTAGTTAAAATGTCCACACTTTGTCCGTCTGGTTCCCTTCCTCTCCACTACTGCTCGTTTTACAGCCCCAGCTGCCTGATCCCTCCCTCGATACTAATATCAAGTGAGACACAACACAAGGTGAGGAGGTTAGGAGGCTGCTGGACCTCTGGAAAACGTTCGGTGTCAGTGAAGTCCGAGTGTTGTCTCCAGCGGCCGTTTACAGCGTTTACAGCGTTTACAGGATGGACAGGCTTCTCTAGTTTCACTGCACCGCATGGGCACAGCTGCAGCCATCAGTGCTGAAAAAAACCCCTCCTCGTCCTGAGACAAATGCACTGTTGGACAAACAAGGGCCATGCTGTGTGGCTGATACACACACACACACACCACAGAGAGGGGAGAGGATTACACATCATGGACACGCCGTTATGAGCAGAAGACCATTGACGCCTCGCGGTCCCGCTCTGCTGTGTGAAGTCCCTCCAGAGTCACACAAGAAAAAGGCTTCATGCTCCAAGTTCAATTATCGTTTACTGAGTATCACTGATTTAGACAGTGATTTAGAAGTGCAACACTGTGAAAACTATTCAGCAAATAGTATTTATCGGAATATTTTGAAGTCACGATTGAGATTTGTCTACTACCTCACACTTCCTAAAGCTGTAATCAAATCGAGTTAATTTATTCCCGCTTTAAAACAAGGTTGACCAAAGTGCTGCACACTGTAACAGCAACTGGTATGCAAGTTCTTTAGTCGTTTAGTCGATTAATCGGTCAATATATTGTATATTAGGGCTGCAACAATTACTCGAGTAAATCGAATAATTCGTTAACAAAAAAGCTTCGATTCTTATTTTATTGCGTCGATGATTCGTTTAATTTACATATTTAATTAAAAAAACGTGAATCAGTGGCGCGCGGAGTCCACGGAACGACTTGTGGCGCTTTTGTTTCACACGGAGCTTGTTCCGGTCAGACGAAAGCGCGACAGTGGAGAGAGCGGCGCGTTTAAAACTCACGAGTGCGACCGGGAAGCGCTTTGGTGAGTGAAGGAGCACGGCGCGGAGCTAGATGTGGTGTTTAGAGACTTCGCGCGCCGCCCACCCCAGCTCCCGCGGACCCCGGCGCTCCCCCACACAACAACTCTGCCTCCCAGTCACACTCGTGACACTTTTAAACAGCCAATACACATGGAAACAGCACGGAGGGACGCGACCGTGTAATAATAATCTGTTGTGAAACAGAAAGTCCACGACACGGGGGCCAAAGTGACCGGCACACGAGCCAACGCCGCAAAATGCAGAGGTCCAAACACCAGCATCACTGGTCCCACCCAACGTAAAGTTTTACAAACAAATGTTTTATTTAAAGTGACGTGACATAAACGCTGATTAATTCATAGCTGCTGTAACTGTTTACAAACAGTCTGTGACAAGTTAATTAGTCCTTTTTATGTAGATTCTTTATGTACAAACAGAACAGTTTGGACTGAAGTGAAATGTTGCTGTTTTGGGGACACATTTTTGTCAAATTATGAATAAAATGTGTTATTTTTAAACAGAAACTACTTATTTTGTATTTTGTTATGACTATGAACTATAACGTTTATTTAAAAAATGATTTAATATGCTTTTTAAATGGTTTACGGAATGTACACAAGAATTAACCGATTAATCGGAGAAAATAATCGATAGATTACTCAATTACTAAAAGAATCGATAGCTGCAGCCCTATTGTATATTGTATTATTGGAATAATTATTTTGATTTGGATTATAATGATTTACACAGCCCACAGCAGAAAAGAGAATATGAAATGGCGTTTCGGAGTGACAGGACAGTTTAGCCTGTTTACTCACTTATGAAGATGCTATGTACTTACTTCTCTATACATAAGGGTTTTTCTGCAAAATCCTTTATATATTTTGAGAGCTTTTGCCATTGCCACACCACACATACATTTGGTCACTTAATTGAGGCAATAATTTCTTTAGTTGACTGCAGCCCTAATGACAACAGTAGCAGACTAAAAATGACTACAATTGTTTGTAAGAGAATAGACTCATTAAAAAGGCGACAAAAGCCTATGGGGCTCCTGAAATGCAACTTTGAATATCTCCATAAAAAGTGCAGTGAAAGTCACAGTTGTACATTTCCATCAAGTCAGAAAAACAACAGCTGAAAGTGAAGTTTGACTCGCAGGCGCTGCAGCTGACTCTAAAATGCATTTGAGGCTGGTCTCACACAAAGTGACCAGAACCAAAACTCAATGATAAATACAGATGCCAAACAAATATTTGCACAATTGCTAAATCAGCTCAAAAGTAACTGAAATGTATTATTACATTATTAAAATATGTTCAGACTTTCACGCATTCCTTCATTCCTTATAGTGTTGAGACTTGTGACATAAAGATTCCAGTGTTTCATGTTATTTGTCTCTTTTCATACCTTCCTCTTTATTTCTCTTGACTCGGGACCAGCTCTAAAAGTGACTCATGTGGAAGCTTTACTTTTGATACAACTGCACATCTTGTAGAGACTCGTTTGAGCATTTCAGACTGGGAAAGTGAGTCTAATCTAAACTTTTACATTACTGGACATGTGGACTCCAGGCTGAATAGGGGTTTAAATTGAATGTATTATTCATTGTTATTTTAGATATATTTTAATAGGCTATGTATTCATTTAACTGCTGACCGGTCTATTGCTTCCTGCTCACAAAAGAGATGTACCAAAGGAAGAAAACCACACATTTTTGGTCAAAGTACTGGTCCATGTAAATGTCTAACTGTCCTACTTTCAGCCTCCCTTTTGTGGTGACATTCAACTTTAGTGGATGTTTACGTTCATCCAAATTAAGCACTGAAAAGAAGAATGCAGGTTATTTGATTTAGCTATTTTTGGATGAAATTAGGCTACAATTACAGTATAATTAACAGCGTAACAACATGCTTTTGAAAGTGAATTTCCAATTCCACATGGTTGAGTTTTCCCACAAATGTTATTTCTCAATATTTCCCCCATTTCTTCTCTACTGTTTGAGTGTCATTGAAATGTGTTTGAAACAAAGCAGACTATTTTTGAGGTGACAACCACTAAAGGAGGCATTTAGCCTCCAGAAAAACAATCAGTGTTAGGATTGAAACTTTTAAATGTATAGTCTAGCAGGAGAACATTTCTCACACATCTCTCATGTTGAACAAGCACTTTGTAGAGAGTAATTCATTGATCAATTATAATGTGATGCTTAGATGCTTAATAATTTAGCATTAGATGACATTGTTTCC
The DNA here is from genome assembly GCA_015082035.1 of Chaenogobius annularis. Lineage (NCBI taxonomy): Eukaryota > Metazoa > Chordata > Actinopteri > Gobiiformes > Gobiidae > Chaenogobius > Chaenogobius annularis. The sequence goes on from BJKM01000120.1 coordinate 374,664, forward strand.
TAAGAATAAAAAGTTAAAAACAATCTATGTGAGGATTCACCTGTCCTAATAGAGAAAGAGGGTCCTCTTCTGTCGCATGGGTCCGTCCTTTGTCCCTGGATATTGATAAATCCTGACGCTGTTCTGGGAAAACTCTCAGATCGTCGGGGAGAAGTCGCTGAAGCGAAGAGCAGTGACTTCGTCTTCAAGCCATCAACACCAGAGCCCAAAGTTTTCTCAAGAGCAACAAAGGGACTCTGCTGACGTCACCGGGATCTAGACCAATAGGACAGCGTTTCTCTCTCCTCGTTTCTCATCCATTGAAATCTACAGTCAGTGATTGAAATAAACACTGCGAACCACATCGACCCGCTTGTTCCGTTTTATTTAATATCATTTGATCTTGACAAAATCCCCCTCTGCGGACGGTATATAAATCCAGATAAAAAGGGCAATGTCATGAAAATGTAGTTTCACTTGCAGTTTGACTTTGCTGACATCTTCTGGTGGATTTGTAGAACTGTAGAAGTGTGTGCGGAAGTCATACATTTCAAAATAAGTGATCAAAGGTTTATTAACAATGCTGTTTCAAAATACCATTAACAACTGCAACGTTCAGTTCCGCTGTATATTATAGTGTTTTTAACCAAGCAAATATTGAAAGGTAAATAGATCAGGAAAAACAAACGAAAACAAAACAGATTTTATTCTGAAAAACTCAAACGTTGAAAAGGAAGTGCGACGATGTTTGTCCGACTTTACAAACGTGTCTGTTCTGTGAGCGCAGTGCCGCCAGAAAGCCAATTTAGTACATTTTTGTTCATTACTGTAGCACATGTATGAAGTGTTAATCGCGTATATTTCGCTGAGATGGAGAAAAGACGCGCGTCAGCACAAAGACGCACAAACGCCTAAGATTTGCTCATTAGTCTGTTTCTGATCATGAAAACAGTCATCACTGGTGGGACTGGGTTCTGCTCCTTATCAGGTAGATTTGCTCATTTCTGTTTGATGAACTGTCATGACTTCTGTGGCACAAGTGGAACTACAAAGGTTGTTTCTTTGTGAAGAGGAACTAGTGCTGATCAATAATTGAAGATGAAAATGGCGAGAGCCTCGGTGAACAGAGCTGCTGTGCCTCAGAGCTGCTGTGCCTCAGAGCTGGTGCACATACACGTTAGCAGCAGCATCGAGGATAAACAACGGCTCTATTCATGTTTTACACCGCAGGGTCAAAGCTGGAGTCTGATCTGAGTCATGGCTCTGAAATCCAGGAGACCGTGGACTACTCTGTTTTTTGGCATCTTCGTTGGGTTCACCGCGTCGTCGTGGCTCATCGTGCCTCAGGTGCTGGACAGTAAACGGAGGAAGTCTGTGTGTTCCTACTATGGGGACGTGTCTATTGGAAAAGCCCCGGGGGCACAGGGGGGCTCAGTGCTCCTCACTGACCGTGGCAGCCCACCGCAGACCACCCCCAACACTAACCGAAGCCCTCAGGACAACGGGACAATCAGTCGACCCAGACGATTCCTCTACGTTGGAGTTATGACGGCCAAAAAGTACCTGACGTCTCGGGCAGTGGCGGCCTACAAAACGTGGGCACACTCCGTCCCCGGGAAAGTGGAGTTCTTCTCCAGCGCCGGCTCAGACACGGTCCCTTTGCCAGTCCCTTTGCCCGTGGTCTCACTGGCAGATGTGGACGACTCATACCCCCCGCAGAAGAAATCCTTTATGATGCTCAAATACATCCACGACCACTACCTGGATAAGTACGAGTGGTTCATGCGGGCTGATGACGACGTCTACATTCGAGGTGATGGCTCGGTTATAGCTCAGTCTCAGATATGGAACATATTCGACTGTGTAACCACATTTTTTCATAACAGGTGAAAAGTTGGAGCTGTTTCTCCGCTCCCTGAACAGCAGTAAACCGCTCTACCTCGGTCAGACTGGCTTGGGCATGGCAGAAGAGTTGGGCAGGTTGGCGCTGGAGCCCGGGGAGAACTTCTGTATGGGGGGACCTGGGATGATCTTCAGTCGAGAGGTGCTACGCCGGATGGTTCCTCACATTGGCACCTGTCTCAGAGAGCTGTACACCACGCACGAGGACGTGGAGGTGGGACGCTGCGTGCGGCGATTTGGAGGGACACAGTGTGTGTGGTCTTATGAGGTGTGTGTTTATAATCAAAAGTAAACAGACTTTTTAAATGTTGGTTGAATCATCGTGTAACTTTTTTTTTTTTTTACAGATGCAGCAACTCTTCTATGAAAACTATGAGCACAAAAAAGGTTTTATTGAAGAATTCCACAGCCCAAAGATCCACAATGCCATCACGCTCCACCCAAACAAACGGCCTGCGTACCAGTACCGACTCCACAACTTCATGTTGAGCCGTGAGATTTCCAGACTTCGTTACCGCAGCATCCTGCTTCATCGTGAAGGACTAATTATGAGCCAAATCAGTGACACGCAGGTGTTATGGGAGGACCAGCAGCTGGGTGCTCTTCCTTCATACATGCGCTTCCAGCCCAATGATAGAAGTGATTTGCTTGAGTGGGATTTCCTGACGGGCCGCCATATTTATTCTGCATTAGAAAACAAGATGTCGAGACAAAGCCTTGGAAATTCTCTTCGAACTGCATTAGAAGACATTATAATGCAAGTCATGAAAATGATCAATGAGAATTCCAAAACACGTGGCCGTGTTATTGACTTTAAAGAGGTGCAGTATGGTTATTACCGAGTGGATCCGATGCATGGTGCTGAATACATATTAGACTTACTGCTTTTGTATAAAAAGCATAAAGGGCGTAAAATAACGGTGCCTGTGAGACGACATGCTTATCTGCAGCAGTCCTTCAGCCAACCTTTTGTCACGGAGACGGAAGAGCTGGACGTGAATGAACTTGTGGCTGCCATAAACTCCGAGTCGCAGAGTTTTCTGTCAAACTCTCTTAAGTTCTTGTCATCTTTTCAGTTCTATGAGCCGACAAAGGAAATGTGGGATCTAAGTCAGAAGAAAGTGCACATCCTTGTACCATTGTCAGGCCGCTATGAAATATTTGTCCGCTTTATGGACAACTTTGAAAAGGTTTGTTTGATTCCAAAACAAAATGTAAAGCTCTCCATTATTCTGGTTGAAAATGAAAGCAGTCAAGAGAAAGGAATGCATGCTCAGTTAATGGAGGACTACAGCAGGAAGTACCCCAGAGCAGACCTAACTGTTATCCCCATGACTGGGAACTTCTCCAGGGGACTTTCTTTGGAGATTGGCTCTGCTTTGCTCGACAATGACACTCTCCTCTTCTTCTGTGATGTTGATCTTATTTTTAATGCTGATGCCGTGCAAAGATGCAGAGACAATACAGTTCAAGGTGAACAGGTTTATTTTCCAATCGTTTTTAGTCAGTACAACCCAAAGATGGTTTATGCGGAAAACAATCCAAGAGATAACAAATTTGTGTTCACTAAAAAAAGTGGGTTCTGGCGCGATTATGGCTTTGGAATCACTTGTATTTTTAAAAGTGATTTGATAAAAGCTGGAGGTTTTGACACCTCTATTTTGGGTTGGGGCTTGGAGGATGTAGATCTTTTCACTAAAATAATTAATTCTGGTTTAAAAGTCTTGCGCAGTCAGGAACCAGGAATTGTGCATATTTATCACCCTGTTCACTGTAACTCCAGCCTGGAGCAGAAACAATTCAAAATGTGCCTTGGGTCCAGAGCAAGTACGTATGCGTCAACAATGCAGCTGGCCGAGCTCTGGCTTGAAAAACACATGGAGGGCTCCAACAGGACTGTATCCTGAGTGATGATATCCTCTTTACGTCTGCTCACTTCAAGCGCTAATTAAATGTACCATTCCTGTTGGGATTTTTGAGTTCTCCAATTTCTCCCATCAACCAAAAGCCTGCAGTGGGCACATTTTCTTGGTAATCCTGTCAAAGATCCTGGAAAAGGCTCCAACTATAGCTTCTGGGCAGAGGTCCTGTGTGTGTGTGTGTGTGTGTGTGTCCTGCTTTAGACACATTTCAGAACACATTTTCTCATTTGCAATAGGCTACGCTCATCCCTTAAAATAAGAGGGGGTTTTGAACAGAATCATTTTTTAAAATAAACCTTATTTGTCAAATCATAACATTTGTGTAAATTATGTAGATTATGGCCCAGATTATGGTTGCTAGGTAACAGTGGTTGTATAGCCGCGTCACATGGTTAAGGCTGTGTCTGGTCAGGGCGGTCTGCTATGATTGATTGGTCATTCAAAATTATGACATTTAGTAAGATTAGAAAATGGTTAGGGTAAAGGTCATATTCACTAATATATACAACTTAAATGCACTTTAAGATGTATCCCTTAAACTACCTCTTTTCTACCCCTCTCACGGCCCCCCATAATTACAACAGATTTACATGCTGAAGTCATGGTAAATGTTAACCCGTATTGCTTTTAAATATAATTTAGGACAGTCGTAATGATAAAGGTACTGACTCAGGACCGCATTTATGAATATCATCCTTTTTTCCACTCTTTTCTTTTTACAAATTGTACATAAAAGCTCATTCAGTGGTCTGTATTATTGAAGTAAAGATATTGTATTGTATATTTTCTACAATGATGTTTTGTATAGCCCACAGTGACGGATCACCACTGTCTTAAACACAAATATCAATCAGAAATTAAACAATGTGATTACAGCGTTGATGTTTATAATGAAATGTATTTCAGCAATAATTTTAAATTAAATATATATGCTGATTATGTATGTGGCCTTTTTGTCTGGTTATGGATTACTGTCTGTGTGTCTCCTGTCTCTCCTCTGTCCCTCCTCTGTCTCTCCTCGGTCTTTCCTCTGTCCCTCCTCGGTCTCTCCTCTGTCTTTCCTCTGTGTCTCCTCTGTGTCTCCACTGTCCTTCCTCGGTCTCTCCTCTGTCTTTCCTCTGTGTCTCCTGTCTCTCCTCTGTCCCTCCTCGGTCCCCCCCTCTGTCCCTCCTCTGTTTTTCCTCTGTGTCTCCTGTCTCTCTTCGGTCCCTCCTCTGTCTCTCCTCAGTCTCTCCTCTGAGGGTTTCTGGTCTCTGTCTCTCTCCGGTCCTCTGTCTCTCCTCGTCTCTCCTCGGTCTTCTCTCCTCTGTCTCTCCTCGGTCCCCCCTCTGTCCCTCCTCTGTATTTCCTCTGTGTCTCCTGTCTCTCCTCGGCCCCTCCTCTGTCTCTCCTCTGTCCTTCCTCTGTCTCTCCTCGGTCTCTCCTGTGTCCCTCCTCTGTCTCTCCTCGGTCCCCCTCTGTCCCTCCTCTGTCTTTCCTCTGTGTCTCCTCTGTCCCTCCTCTGTCTCTCCTCTGTCCCTCCTCTGTCTCTCCTCGGTCTTTCCTCTGTCTCTCCTCTGTCTTTCCTCTGTCTCTCCTCGGTCCTTCCTCTGTCCTTCCTCTGTCCTTCCTCGGTCTCTCCTCTGTCCCTCCTCTGTCTTTCCTCTGTCTCTCCTCGGTCTCTCCTGTGTCCCTCCTCTGTCTCTCCTCTGTCTCTCCTCGGTCCCCCCTCTGTCCCTCCTCTGTCTCTCCTCTGTCCCTCCTCTGTCTCTCCTCGGTCTTTCCTCTGTCTCTCCTCTGTCTTTCCTCTGTCTCTCCTCGGTCTCCTCTGTCCTTCCTCTGTCTTTCTCTGTCTCTCCTCTGTCTTTCCTCTGTCTCTCCTCTGTCTTTCCTCTGTCTCTCCTCGGTCCTTCCTCGGTCTCTCCTCTGTCCCTCCTCTGTCTCTCCTCGGTCTTTCCTCTATCCCTCCTCAGTCTCTCCTCGGTCTTTCCTCTGTGTCTCCTCTGTGTCTCCACTGTCCTTCCTCGGTCTCCCCTCTGTCCCTCCTCGGTCTCTCCTCTGTCTTTCCTCTGTGTCTCCTGTCTCTCCTCTGTCCCTCCTCGGTCCCCCCCTCTGTCCCTCCTCTGTATTTCCTCTGTGTCTCCTGTCTCTCCTCGGTCCCTCTCTCGTCCCTCCTCTGTCTCTCCTCTGTCTCTCCTCGTGTCTCTCCTCTGTCTCTCTCGGTCCTTCTCCTCTGTCTCTCCTCTGTCTCTCCTCGGTCCCCCCTCTGTCCCTCCTCTGTATTTCCTCTGTGTCTCCTGTCTCTCCTCGGTCCCTCCTCTGTCTCTCCTCTGTCCTTCCTCTGTCTCTCCTCGGTCTCTCCTGTGTCCCTCCTCTGTCTCTCCTCTGTCTCTCCTCGGTCCCCCCTCTGTGTCTCCTCGGTCTCTCCTCTGTCCTTCCTCTGTCTCTCCTCTGTGTCTCCCCTGTCCTTCCTCTGTCTCTCCTCGGTCCCTCCTCTGCGTCTCCTCGGTCCCTCCACTGTCCTTCCTCTGTCTCTCCTCTGTCTTTCCTCTGTCTCTCCTCTGTCTCTCCTCTGTCCCTCCTCTGTCCCTCCTCTGTCCCGTTGCACGCGCTTCTGTCCTGGTTCCTCTCCCCTTTTTGAATCTAACTTTTGAACTTGCTCTTGCTCTGTAGATAAAGTATATGCGAAAAGAATGCATGTGCATTCGATTCCTTTCTGCTTTGATCCCATGGCCTTTGAAGGCAATGTGTGTGACGGTCGTGGACCCGCAGTGGTTAGCGTCGAGAAGCATCGTGAGTACGTCTTCTCCTTGAAACGCCATATTTACAGCAGTGACGCGCCAATTCTGCACTGTCCCAGAGGCTGTGGGGGGCGTAGATTTTTAAAAAAAAAATTTTTATCCCCCAAGGGGGAAGCGCTAGAAAAAGTTTCAGAAACTCTATTAAAGTACAGTACAATCAGGCCCGGGTCTAGACCAAACTTACTGAGGGTGCGTCTGCGTTTCAAAGCGGTGCAGAGATTACTCTTCCATAAAGTGTCATTATTTAAAGCACCTGGAATGAGGGTGAAAACGCTTTTTAATGAGGTTGCACTGCACCCTTTTGCACCAGCGTACACCCAGGCCCGAGTGCAATCATGGATCTATTAGTTCGTACAATCCTTCAATACAATTTACAATTCTTTAGCGGACGTGAACGTCGCACGTCTATGACGCTTCAGCGCAGCATGAACATGGCGTCGGGGCAGCAGTGGGTGTTGGTGGAAATGGTGCAAGCGTTTTATGAGGTAAATTCTCCTCTTTAACTACTCTTATGTTTATAATTGTATTGGCAGTTGTAGGTCGATCCTGCCTCTTGTGTCTGTCTTCTCATGAGCTCTGCTAAAAGTTAGTTTAAGTGTGTTAAACCCGAAGTCCTCAGTCAGGAAGTACTGATGATGGGGCGATGTTTGACAGATGCCTGGAGCCAGTTTCTAAATGGCCTTTTTTTCTTAGTTTGACCAGAGAAAACAACAAGGAAGTCGTGTGAACTGTCTGTGAAATAATCCAGCAGTAAAAAAAATCTACTTGGAATAGTAATCTAGACAACATGTACTTGAAAAGAACAGACTGGTGTCTTCAAGCAAAAGTTACATAATAAAAATTAAAAAACCTAAATGGTGTGTAACTGTCCCCCAAACTCCCACTAAAGGGCATCAGTGTTATTCTAATGATGTTACAAGTCTAGACTCTCGACATTCTCCAAAGATTAATAAAATGTCTGAGAACACCTCCAAATAAACATTGTTGTTTTGATATTGTAAACAAAGCTTTTCCTGGTAAAGCAGCGCCTGTGAGAAGTGACACCCGCCAACACAAGCCAACACTTCTTTCTACATGCCATCAGTTCACACCCAATTACCACAGCAGCCACACTCAAACCTAATAAGCGACTGGTTCCGTTCTTATCCTGTTTGTTGCAGGCGCCTGCTTATCATCTGATTCTGGAAGGGATCCTCATACTGTGGATAATTAGACTGCTCTTCTCCAAGACTTACCGGCTACATGAGACGTATAAACTAACAGAGAAGGTAAATACCGGCAAACAAACAAATGCAGTGTGAAGGGTAGAGCAAACTGACCCATCCCTTGTTGCAGGAAAAGGAGGATCTGATTGAGGAATGGCAGCCCGAGCCGCTGGTTCCTCCTGTTTCCAAGGACCATTTTTCAACAAACTATGACGTTGTGACGGGGTAAAACTGCGTGACTGAACTTGGATTTCAGTATTTCAGTTGCACTTAAAGTCTCACTCAAACATTTATCATACTTTTTTGTTACAGACCTCCCAGTCACAAAATTGTAATCAACGGAAAGGAATGCATTAATTTTGCTTCTTTTAACTTCCTTGGTCTGCTGGACAATGATCGTGTCAAAGTAAGTTGCATTTTAGTGCCACTAAAATTACGTAACATATTTTAAAATGTCAGTGTTTATGTATTTCTACCTTAAACCAGCAAAAGGCATTGGCTTCATTAAGGAAATATGGCGTGGGCACATGTGGTCCAAGAGGCTTCTATGGGACTTTTGGTGAGTGTAGAATTACATTTGTATTATTATTTGTATTTATTTTTTGCAAATATTGATCTTCAAAATGTTACTGTTTTTGCGATACCTACCACACATGATAAACTACTATTTGTTTCAATAGATGTTCACCTGGAGTTAGAAAGTCGTCTGGCCAACTTTATGAAAACAGAAGAGGCCATTATCTACTCATACGGTTTTGCAACCATTGCTAGTGCAATACCGGCCTACTCCAAGAGGGGAGACATCATCTTTGTGTAAGTATTTTCACCGCTAAAATGTGTATTGTTTTTCCAATGCACACGTCACCAGTATTTTGTGTTGTTTACCCAGAGATGAGGCCGCCTGCTTTGCCATTCAGAAAGGCCTTCAAGCATCTCGTAGCTTTATCAAATACTTTAAGCATAACGATATGGAAGATCTGGAGAGATTGTTGAGGGAGCAGGAACAGGAAGACCAGAAGGTGAAGTGTCTTGAGTTTATATTTGTGACATTTCACACGTGGTGTTCCCTGTTGCATCAATTTCCATATTTTTACAGAATCCCAGAAAGGCTCGTGTGACGCGGAGGTTCATTGTAGTCGAGGGATTGTACATAAACACAGCAGATGTCTGTCCGCTGCCTGAACTGGTTTGTTAAACTAAACATTCCCACAAGTGTGCCATTGTAACATTAACGCTCTTTTGCGTGCGTCGTCAGGTGAAGCTGAAGTACAAATATAAAGTGCGGATCTTCCTGGAGGAGAGCATGTCTTTCGGGGTGTTGGGTGAACATGGCCGAGGAGTCACGGAGCATTTTGGAGTTAATGTGAGTTTATTTTTATTAGCTACACACAGTTGCTCATTCAGATGACTTTGGCCCCTGAATCAACATACTAGTCTTAATATACAGGACGTGATCCACTGACAAACCAGGCTATCAAAGTGTGTATATAGTTGGCATGACTCCAACGGTAAACAGGGTCATTACTGTGATTGGACTAGTTTGACATCCTGAACCACTGAATCATGCGTGTGTTTCCATCAATGTTGTGTTTTTTTTAGATTTAACCTGGGTCTCAAACTAATAACTGCTGTCTTTTAAATGAGGCAAAAAAACCAACATATTGCAACATCAGCTAATACAAACTACATGCCTTATGTCAGATTTTACGTGCATTTTTCCAAGTCTGCAGACTCTCCCTGGAGTTTAAAATGTGACTGAGTTAGAAAGACGTTTTTGTTTTATACATTTTAAATAGATATATATATATATATATTTTTAAATAGTCATACTTTTTATATACTTCCAAAACCTAGTCATTACTTTGTAGCGTCTCCGTATACAAGTGAAATCTCTGTTTCCATTGTTTTTATTTCTTGTTGCAGATTGACGATATTGATCTGATCAGTGCAAACATGGAGAACGCCGTGGCCTCCATCGGGGGGTTCTGCTGCGGTCGCTCCTTTGTCATTGACCACCAGGTAAACACAAGTTTTTGAAGCCTTTTTCACATGTTAAGATTTAATATGTTTTAAGAAGTTTGTTCTGTCTGCAGCGTCTTTCAGGTCAGGGCTACTGTTTCTCTGCCTCGCTGCCTCCAATGCTGGCGGCTGCGGCCATTGAGGCACTAAACATCATGGAGGAGGACCCAGGTACCGACTCCATTTCATCCATGTTTCATACTAATTTCATACGCTTGAATATTGGTGTAATTTACACTGTGTCGAGCAGATATCTTCTCTGTCCTGAGGAAAAAGTCCAAGCACATTTATGAGGCTTTACAGGAGTAAGTAAATCGATGATTACACATACAGCATACTGAATAGTGTTGTCACGGTACTAACATTTTAGACTAGAATAGATTCGTTACTCGATACCGATTTCGATACCACAATGATAGAATTAGTGTTTAAAATTGCAGTCTATTGTAAAAATATAAATACATATCAGTATTTTGTGTCATCTTGTTCATACTAGTTCTGATGAAGCTCAAGAACATTCTAAGTCTGTTCAGGAAAGGTCACATTTTGTCCCGTTTGTGATTTTTGGATGCCTCAATACTCGCTTAAACGTATATCTAGTTTTGTTACTAGTTTTAGCATCTATTGGTATGTGATGATTGATACTTCTGACAATCTTAATACTCAATATACTTTTTATGACTTTGTCTTTGGTCAAAAAGATTTCAAAGGAAGTCATCTGGACAATGCTTTTAAATCAAGATGACTGCCATCCGGAAGACATTACCAATCTGAAAGTACTTCAGAATTGCAGCCAAAACGTCTTGCTTTCGAAAACCTTGTCCAGATGAACAGATGGCTTTTGAAACCTTTTCTAAAGAATACCTTTTAGCCATTGTGGGCTTCTCTGGTTTGTGTCATGTTCAAGGCTTCTGTAATGGATTTATTTTTGCTCTTGATGCTTGTCTCTGTCAGTATTCCTGGTCTGAAGTTGGTGGGAGTGCCTTTTGCCCCTGCCCTTCACTTGCAGCTTGAAACAACCACAGGCTCCAGAGACTCTGATTTGCAGCTGCTTCGCAACATTGTAGAACATGTATGTGACTAAATCCATTATCTAACTAAAGAAATGACTGACAAGTTTTAATATTTTGATGTTTCTCTTATTTTTTGTGTCAGTGTATGGAACGAAATGTAGCTCTGACCCTTGCGAGGTATCTGGACAAGGAGGAGCGTTTTCTGCCTGCTCCCAGGTTAATACGTTTCCATGGATTTGCACTGAAAATGTGTCAAAAGGCGTGAAAAGTAAATGTGTGATGTGTTTGTATGTCTTGTGTGCAGCATCAGGGTGGTGGTCACTGTTGAACAGACTGAGGAGGACATCCAGAAGGCTGTGTCTAGCATCAAAGAGGCAGTTAGAGCTATCCTTAAATGAACTTCAGAATCAGAAAAGGTTTATTGCCGTTGTCATTGAACAAAATTCACAGGCAAGGAACTTGTGCCTTCAGTGGGCTGAAAGACGTCACTGTGATGAGAACAAGCACTGGTGTTTATTGACACTTCAGCTTGGCTCACTAGATGTTATGCTTTGTTATGTATAACATTTTATTCACATCACTTTTTTGTCTTAAAGATCATTTTTAATATTTTTGTTTTATCATGTGTCTTTACTGTTTTGCTAGAATTAACATATTTTCACTAAACAGAAAGAAAGCAGTAAAACAACTTTTCATAAATTGTTAACCAAAGTAATCTTATTTATCAAGTGCATTGTTTTGTACCCTGGTGTATTTTTGCTTTTTTTTATTTTATATGACCAATTTACGTTATTTCCTCAAATTACAAATACAATTGATGTGATGTCACACGTGGCTTGATCTTTTTTGTTGAGTGGCTTCTTCCAAACTTATTGTTCCCCTAAGGTCGCTCTTGGTCCATATTCAAGTCCGACGTGCTTTCTCCGAAGTGTTTCATCATGAGACCTGTAGGCGGCGCCAGGCAACACCGTTTATCGCGCGCGTGCGAAAAGGCGCGTGCCCTCTTGCTAAGTGAGTTTCAGTGAGGGGCCACTTGAGGATCACCAGCTACGAGAGCGCCGCGCACTCCGCATCCCCTCAGACTCGCACCTCCGCACGGGATGAACGCGCCTTTGTTCCGGGCCTCACACTCGCGTCTGTCCCGCGCCAGCTTCATGACCTGAGAGCGTTTATCCCACTGATGTGACGAGCTTCACTCACTCAGGACGGTTTAGGAACGTTTTGTTTGCTGACGCTATGTTCATTTACACCTGGACCTTACTTTTTTGGATATTCATTTCACCTCTGAACCTGAGGTGCCACGGTAAGTTAAAAGCTTTCTCCAAACTTGTGTGATGCTGGTGTTAAACGCCAAAGCGCACGGATGCTCCGCGCTGCAGACTTGGACCTGAAAGCTCAGAAATAACATTCAGTGTAATACAGTCTAGTGTTTAGAGAAATGGGCACAGTGCAGATCGTTTAAAGAAACTCTTAAAGTTGCAATTCAGCCGTCCCGTTTAAATCCTCTGGCAAAACCTAATTCTGGTGTGTTTTGTTGAAAGGAATTTTGTTCTAATGTCCTGGGTAAGTTTGGGTGAGCCTACGTGTTTGGGGCGGGGGTCCCCTCCTGCAGGTTTCTGTCCCACTCTAAGCCTTTGTCCTTTCTGCGCTTGTTGACATGTGTCCCTTTGCAACACAGTCTTGATTAAAGGTGCTTGGGTCAGACTCAAAGGGCCACTGTGTCGTTGTCATGTTAATTGGACTCATAGCTTGAGGTGCTCTCGCAGCTTTGTCAGTCATGCTAATTCATTTACCCTCTCTGCGGGGGGCGCGCACTGCTGAGATTTCCTGTTTTGTGCCTCCGAGGACTTGCCATTTGGTATGAAGTGAAAGGGGCTGGGGGTAGGGCTCTCAGGGCTAATCATTAGCACCTTTTACCCCCAGCTTTTGCAGTTTGGGACATGCATTTTGTCTATGACCTCACTGATGTGGCATTGCTGTAACACTGTGCCCAATAAAGAATCAACAGGAACAATGCCATACAGAGTGAGCAGTGGCACTCTTCTCTCTGCAGTGCAGGAGGCTGAAGAAAAACAAATCTTGTCTTTTGGGGAGCCAGATGTGCTCAGTTAATTGATACAGCCCACAGTGCTCTCCATGAGAGGAGGTTGAGGCCTGGTTGAGGCCTGGTTGAGGCCTGGTTGAGGCCTGGTTGAGGCCTGGTTGAGGCCTGGTTGAGGCCTGGTTGAGGCCTGGTTGAGGCCTGGTTGAGGCCTGGTTGAGGCCTGGTTGAGGCCTGAGGCCTGGTTGAGGCCATGAAGGACGAGTGAGGCTGTGCCATAAACCTGCATCTATGAACAGGAAAAGGGCTTTTGGTCTGGAGAAGAAGAACTCTGACGGCCATATTTCATATTTGTTTGCACTTGTACTCATTTGAGTACATTTATTTTATTCACCAAGTCCCGTGGAGATTTCCATCTCAATGACAAGTGCGTCTTAAGTACAGAACATTAAATGAACTGTAAATGTTTTATGTACATTTCATTTACAGTGGAAATACACCGTTTGAGGCTCATCTTTCCTCTGCTTCCCTTTCATGCACTTGATGTTGCTAATGTAGCTTCAACCTTTAAAACAGCTGGAAAGGGTTATTGTTATCAAATCTAGTTGTGAAGGACTTTGTAGTTATCAGATGCCCTCCCACATCAATAGTAATGGCCATAGGCTAATCCAGGATCAAACCAACATTAAGACACAACTTACTGAAGGGCTCACGTGTTTTTGGCCCCCTGTCATATACTGCTGGGCAAGTTATTGAGATTGAGTCCTTTCTACTCGTCCGTGATATGGTTGGGCCTTTTGAATCAACACGTCTACAGCCAATCCTCTGGACCCTCCTTCAAACCACATGCTTTTACGGAACAGACTTTGCAATTCATCAAGTACGATTCAAAGCCTGTGCTGTTTATGTTCAGGTAATTACGCTCGAAAGCATGTTATGGTATAATACAACAACCAAACGAGCGTCCAAAATTACCTTACTGTGTCACACCACGTTTACGGCAGCGGTAACGGCTATTCTGTCTGGACCAGATCTATCCAGATCTATCCAGATCTATCCAGATCTATCCTGTCCATTTCATTGTGAAGGCCTTTATCACTGTGAACTGTCTTGCAGCCCATCTGGAGATAAGCTCAAGTCTTCTTTCATGTGCCCCCCCACGAAAGGTCAAAGGTGAGGTTTTTGTGTGGTTGGTGTCTTGTCCGTACTTTCCCACATGTTCTGGAAGTGAGACGACCACTCAGTGACCCCCCCCCCCAAACCCTCCACACAGGATTAAATGGAAGGCTAAAACGTGAGCTTTTGGCCTGCCGCGAGCAACATTTCGGTCTATTCTGGTCAATATGGTGGTGGTGTTGTTGTTGTTGTTGTTGTTGTCGTTTACTGTTCTTTTTTCGTGCCATAATGTGATAGTGTCCCTGGTTGTCGGGTTGCTAGATGAAACTGGCACCAAACATTGTTCTAGTCGTAACTGGGGTCCAATTAAATAAACTGTTTGCGTCAGAGGTGGTCCACATATCGTATTTGAGCTAATATTGTGAATGTTTGAAGATCGAGTGCATCTTTTTTTGTGAAAATGTTACAGAAGAGCCGATTTTAAAAATTCAAATTAAAAAGGGTTATGTTGTAAAGTTTCTAATAAGTGTATATGGTGATAGTTCTGCACTTTTGTGATTAAGTTTATGGACATTTCTGATAATTAAACCCTATTGGATTGACAATATCCTCTGCATATCCTTATTCGGACACTCAGAAATGTATTCTTATCACTATCACCCAAGTAAATAAATCGTTTGCATTGTTATTTTGACGGCCTAAACGTTAGATTATGCTGCTCACAATGACTTAAAGACGAGGTTGTATTCGACTCTTCTCACAGCGTAACCCGTGGCTGTTTCCTAAGCCGCTCAGAAAGGAGTCGTTCATCAAAAGTGGAGCTAGGAATTTAAAAGTTTGGAAGCTGGAAATGACTGATCCCTTGACCCCCCCCTCCCAGCACGGACCCCCTCGCCTCCGTTCGGTGTGTTTTCTCACACATCGTCGGCTTAACGACCACAGCTCCTTCTCCTAAGTGTGTATCTACAGAACTGACCCTCAAAGTCCCGAATACAACTATAAGCCCAGAGCAAACGGGGGGGCGCGGGGGGGGATTTGAAGCCTGTGTGTGTTTACACGACGTGACAAAACAGAGGAATGGTTATCAGGAAGTGCAGTGTTGTACGGTGCTGTGTTCCAGGTCTGGTGCACATTATGGTGCAGTTGGATCTGGGACTAATTAGCCGGCTGCAGGACATTCCCATGGACAGGCCTCGGTGCGGCGTGGCTCTGGACGTTTGAGCAGGACGCAATAGGCGCGCATGGAGCTGAGAACTGTTGAGGGGGCAGTGGTCTCACATCTTCACATTCTCCATACGGGCCATAAAAGGTCAAAACGGAGAGATAACGAGACTCAACAGCATCTCTAAACCGGTTCAAATCCATTCTCTCAGCTCGGGATGTCGTGTTCAAGTTACTGTGAGGAGAAACGACAGATTTATCGATGACCCTCGATGACAGAAAGCTCGACCAAACAACAAAGTGCCTCCGACAGGTTGGACCACTCATTGAACTAAAATGCAGTTAAGTTAAATATGTTTTGAATTTTGCTGAAAGATTATACAAATGTTATCCCAAAATAGCTAATTTCTTAGGTTTATTATTTCACTTCCTGTTTGTAATTGATCACGTCACACTTGGAAATTACCCAGCAAACACTTGGGCAAAGACGTTTTGATTTATTTGACGGATAAAAATATATGAGAGCGACTTTATTTTCTCGAGTTAATGTAAAAAAGTTGTTCTTTTGTGTAAATTCTGCATAAATCTTAACTGGAATGAGTGTGATGTCACTTCCTGTCAGTTTCTACAGACGTTTCAACATTCTCTCCACAAATACCTACTCAATTTGGTGTAAAACCATAATATTATATGTACAACAGGTATAAATACACCAAATAAAGTCAAAATTAGACAGTTGTAAAATCCAGTTTTACGCACTTTAAGTCTTAAATTTTCTTTCATTCCGATTGTCTAGTACATTCAAGTTTTATGAAATGAATGAAGTTAATGCAACAAAAGCAGCCAGATGAAAACAATTTACATTTAGATGCGTTCTTCGGACTGTGGACTTAATTTTCCTTCTAAATATTGTGACCTGAATAATCGCGATTATCGATTAACCAAATAATCTTCACATCTCTGCTCTCGGCACATAAATGCGGTCGAGTATTTCTAATCCGAGGCTGAATCTATGGAACTACTAGGGTCTGTCTACACTGGTATAGCGTTCTTTTTTCCTTCAAAATTTCAAACTCAATTTTGAGAAAAAGCTTGATACCTGACACCAATTTTGATTCCATGATGATAATTACAACAAGATCAAGACCATTCAAACTATGCAAGAATGGTCCAGATGTGTCCTAGTTTTAGTATCCGTTAAAGCATCTGAAAATCTATATTTTTCAGAATCTTGCGCCCAACCCAGTGAACTGATTCTTGCATTAATCTAATTGAATCATTTTGGAGTCACCATCGTAAGTGACACATCTAAGTCACCGCCCTAAAAGTGAGAGCAAGCCAACTCTCCGATTAGAGGTCACCAATGGACATTATTCTTTAACTATGCTTAATACACATGACGAGCAGTTGTAAACTACAATTATACAGGTACTTCATCATATTTGACATCACCAAGATCAAGTATATTCGGACAGGTTCGATATATATACGCGTGGATGAGAGCTGTCGCCGCTGTCTCTCCATTATCTCTCATCCAACCTAAAAGTGTGCCGTAATGACTGACGTGACATAAAGAGGTCTGCTCTCAAACAACCCAAGAGCACTCTGCAACAGCACCAGCTGGTTCCTTCTTCACTGACCGTGGGTCCGAGTCTCCATGCGACCCGTGATTTGAAATGACCTATCCGTCCAGATTGAGGCGCAGGCGATTGCGATGCCCCCACCACGTGGATACGCATCACACGGAGTCATACAGCCGTGAATGAGTGATGGTCTGTCGTTGTGATTGCTACATAGCCATCCCTGCACTAGCCTGGGAACAAGTCCCCCTTGTGAGCAGGTTCCCTCCATGATCTTTTTTCCGGACGAGAAGAAGGTTATAGAGTGCGTGTTTTCCTGTGAGTGCTCCGTCAGATTGAGGTGGTAGCCCGTTTCACCCATATGGTACTGAGAGGAGAGCTAGCCTGTTGCGAGAGCACTGTCTGATCCACCAGCACGGAGGGTGAGTGGCTCCCGAATAATCTATCTCTGTAAGTTTCACGCTCTGATCAAACACTGTTTGATTTATGTTTATTATGCTACTTCTACTGTGTTTTCACTTGTTCGCCCCTGTATGAGGCAAACCACCTTGTTACATATATATTTGTGAGCTGAGCCAGGCTTATAGCCAAAGAGATTAACATGTTGACACCTTTGCAATATTACGAAATTCTATATATGACACCTAAGACAAGGCTCGTGTGCCCCTTTGGTGAAGAGAGACATCGCGTTAGAAGCTCAGACCCCAAGCCCCTTAGTTGGATGTCCTGTATTAATAGAAGACCACATACATTCCCAAAATGGCCTGTTTATGACACAAATATACTTTGAGTTTTGATCATAGTGAGAGAAAATGAGAGCGACAAACCCAGTAGACTCCTGCGGCCAACGTTGGTATAACAGCACCAAACTATGCATGCACATATTGACAGGTGTTCTGGATGAATAAAGTGAACATATACTAAAAGGACCATTTCACATTCCATCACAACCTAAGTTCCTTACTTACCCGAGAGACAAAGCTTCCCTAGTCAACCTTTAATTGATGAGTGTCTTCAGAAGTGGCGAGTGTTGTTGGTTTTTGGCTCACACTTTTTCTGGTCTAAGAGATCGACTGCATTAAGAAATAAGCTAGCCCAGAGAAAACATGACACAGACAGTAACCTAAAACGTTACTTCCATATTGAGAGGAACTGGGAATGCTTTGTCCTATCAATAGTTAGTACTGTGCCTTACGTTATTTGTCTTCGCAACATCAAACGTCTATTTAAATGACTACTGTTAATTGTTGTTCAGCTTCGGCCAAACAGCATGGCTACCGTATTGAAGCCCTGTGTCTTCCTTCCATTCGTATACGGAGGTGCATTGCCTAAATTGAGGTAACTTTGCCATTCCACAATTGGAGAGCTTGCCTACGCGAGCGAGTGAGCGAAGTAAAAATTACCTCACTAGCGACTTCAGCGTTATATATAGTATTTCCCAGACGCGTGCCCAGCGCATCTGAACAGACACATAGGGCTTTATGAGCACCCTGTACCCCATACTCAGTTGATACCTCACATCTCACCTTTGAGAGACAATGTACCGTTCCCCATTTGGAGTGCCGAGGACATCCATTACACCATGCGTAACCTTAACCATGTGTCCCACCTATAGAGGTATCTTCACTACAACACGAGCTTTGCTTTTACTCCTCTTCACATCTCATAGTTGCCACTGTGTCCCAACTTTGAGTTGTGTTCACTCAGGATGCCAAAAGATCCCACCAGATCCTCTGCGTCTCCAAAGAGCCAAAAGATGCCTGATCCGGAGGTTAACTAGCCCAAGAATCAAAGTGCACAACACATAAAATTCATCAGACTGAGATAGTGTAGTCTGCCAGCTAGAATGCATAATGGATGGATAGATTATATAATGTGCAAGAAAATGAAACGCTTGTGTGGATTTTCTGCCTTATTGTTTGGGTTATTATTTTGTCAGTTCGACATGTATACAGAACGGTTTGGGTGGGTGGCGTGGCTTAGCTCTGTGGCGTTAGCCCTTGAGAGTGGACTTTAAAGTCACTTAATATTAATTTATGTGAAAATTGAAGCTTTTGATGTGCACAGAACATAGATTCCCCATCTGATTCTTATTAATATCAACCATCGTCTAGATCCTATACATTGAGGTCGCAGTATTATTCCTTTCATAACTGCAGACTGAACATAAACAATGGGTTCAGATAAAGTTTCCTCTTCGTGGTTTTATCAGATGGAGTCTCAGAGACATAGAGAAGCGCAGATGAGTGATAGCTCCCTCCCTCACTTCCACTTTGTGGTAGCTGAAATTGCCCGACTAGTTAGTTGTGACAGTTTTCCTTCCCTGAAATTAATGAATATATAAGAGGTATAAAATCCACGAGCTATAGGAAATCTCCTCAACATATCTGCTTTGTAAGAAGTCTCCACACACAATTCATGTCCCGGCAATAAAGCCCTCACACAACGTGTAAACTACAACGAGACTTCTCTGTCTCAAGGACTTGAGACTTTGCGACAGACTGTTGGCCATGTGAGTATCCAATGCATATTTGTTTACTGTAGATTAAGCAAGCCTTACAGCCTTGTCTTATAGTTTGTTTGCCCGCACTCTATGAGTGTTGAAGAACCGAAAAGGACTGTGAATAGTAAACATTGTGTATCAGGTGTTATGTAATCTCGTGAGCGCTTCGAAATACAAAGCGATCTCGTGCCTTGCAAGGATCGGCGATCCGTTGTATTCGTAGCTGTTTCACAATATGCCGCTCAGTAAGCCACAACAAGTGGCCGAGCTGCTCTTTAGTTCTCCACATAATTATGCCTATTATGAATGATGTTTGTGTTCCTCCAGAGGATGATGTTCTGTGATGTATTGGGGGTAGATAGCTGATGCGAGTAGCTTGTGCCTGTCACCTAACCGTGCACTAATACACGTCTAATAGCAGAGATACTGCCGTGTCATAGGTTTGTGACAAACTGCCTAGTCTCTCTCTCGACAGTGAAGACGACAACTAACTTGGTAGCACAGTAACAATGTTAACGAATGTTCCAGTTCACACACGCACACATATATCAGTGTGTAGTCCTACGCTATATCCTATCAAATAATCTAAATCGCCCCAATTATTTATCAAATTACATCAAACAAGCATTATTCTACAATAATAACCAATCTGTACTAAATGCCCCACTAGGGTTCTCAGAGTCTACCATAGACATTCTCTAACATGTGCTAATCTTCTTACACATAGTTGTTCTTATGAGTTTTGTTATTCTTATTTGATTTTGTTTAATACATTAAAAACTTGTATAGAAATATATCTAGAACCTAGATAATTTTATTATATCTCTCCAATAGTGTAAGTTAAAAAAAGTCTTTTTGTCGACCTTATATTAGTTCCATCATAAGTCCTCTATCGAAATCATAATCAGAAAAACATTAATTACTTGCTAGTACTTGACGCCTATAAATTATAGCAATATATAAAATCTTTACTACCCACAAGTAATTTGTGTGTCAGGACACCCCACAAGTGTTTGCATTTCATGTGTTATGTTGCACGTAAAATGTTTTTAAGCGCAAAGGTAAGAGGAAGACAAATGACAAAGGCTCTCTTTCGAAGAGTGCCTCCACCTGCTTGTCCTCCATGGAGATGCCTATGCCATTTTGGGCACTGTATCCGTGAAGAGCACAGGATGTCCCCAGAGTTATATGGGAAAAGATTTTAAAATACTTAGTGAAGACAGAAAGTGCTGTACCACATGCGCGTGTTCCCAATTGTCCCAACTACTTTCCCAACCATTTTGGTGTTCCATCAAGTGATTCATAAGACAAATGATAATAGCGTAGTTTTCTGTCTCACATCCATCTGATGGAGTTAAAGATAAAATCTGATATCCACCTTTTGTACTTCAAATAAATGTATTAACAAATATTACAGAGGCATGTTGTCAAAAACACTGTATATATTTTAGATTCTTTTTATATTCTATATTTAATTAAGGTACTTGATATATTCTTCTAATGTGGGACCTTGTGCCAACATCACCTATCACAATGCTTTATTGTCTACAAGCCCACAATTTAACACACATAAGGTGGTACGTATTATATTAAATATATAGAGCAGCGCTGACTTACTATAAATGTATATACGAGTAGAAGTGAGCCAGGTACCTTTTATACTGAAGCCATGTCAGCGTTATCTCGTCTACCTGTCCAATTTAGCTGATACCCATCCTATTTGATGAGTTCCCTTCTCCTGCCAGTACTGGAGTGGGTTATGCACTAATGCTCGCACGACCACAGGTGAATCTACGGCTCTCACGGCTTAAACACGCGCTAAAAGCGTCTCTCTCTTTTTCATTAGCACAGCTGACCGTCGGCGCTGTCTGTCCAGGGCAGAGAGGATCTCTGGAGACAGTTTTATCTGCCTTTACATCAGCACAGCCACTGCGGGTGGCGTCGTAGGTAAACCCTTTGGCACTTAGCAAATGTTTAGGCCTATAGTGCTATATGTCCAAATTTTAATTATTTCTTTATTCATTGTCACCCAACTGAGGCGAGACCACTTCGGCCGATCATAGATCTCACTGTATGAGAATCAACACATCTACGTTAGACAGTTAGAGCTCTCGTTCTATTGCTGGATTTAATGTAATTTTAGTGGGATTCCCTAGATGTGCGCCAGGTCCGCGTCGAGTTTGGTCGAGTCGCAGCCAGTGGGCTTCCCACCAGTATTGTTGTGCAAGACAGCACTTTACCATGTAAACTAACCTCTTCCATTTGAAGTCCACTTCAGTATATGACGACGCACTCTCTTTTAATTAGGAACAGTAAGGTTGGTCAGCACTATTCCAACCCATGACCTCAAATTGTGGGAAATATCCGTTAACAGGCAGCTTGTCAAGCTAATAGCCCTCTCCCTTTTTCCTCCTTAGAGCAGCATGCCTATACTTTTACATACTTTTATTCTAGACGAAATGCCGACCTAAAAAGGAGACTCAAGGAAAATGCAGGACACCGGCAGTAAATGCTGTCTCATCTTCTGATAAAAAGGCAGAAGCCTATTGTGCCCTTTGTCATCGAAATGTTACTCCCATTTCCTATAGCTCTCTGAATATGATGTGCGTCAAAATCAGCGATCGACTACAATTTATGTAGCAAGGTCAATATCTGGAGTGGGTGACATCCAAATGCAGTGTTTATGATCCTTATGAATTCAGCCCAAGTGATTATATCGAAGTTTAGCCGTATTAATTCGTTCATATATACAAACTGTCACTTAAGTTCAACATCTCTGAGACCGATGGGGGAGATAGAAAAGTGTTATAATATAACCTAATAGATTAAAACACAAACATCATTTCATAGTACTGATCCATGGTATGTCACAAATCACATAACTAGAGATTAATAGTCACTCATATGAAATTAAATCTGACATATCATCGACCACTTCTATATGTGTGACTATTAAATTATCGTATATTTTATCACCAGTATTTTAAAGAATCTACGTTGTGAAAAAAATGAGCAGGAGCATGGTTATGCATAATTGTTATAAAAAAAGCCCCTTTTAAGAGTCCCCAGATAATCACAGCTGACCACCGAACTTCGACAGAAGATGGCGCCCTTTATGTCTCGAAAGTGACATCACGAACGTCAAGAAGGAGCGTAAATGAATATTTAGGGCAATGATCAGTTTCCCACTCACATATTCTCCCAGTAGCGTCATATTTAGTCGAATGCCGGGCATATAATGATAAAACCTGACAATACAGCCAAAGTATACTCTGACCCAAAGCATGACTGACATGGTGTTTCAATTAAACTACACATTAAATGAATCCTCTCATCACCACATAAGGGCCGACCAAGTCTATGCTGTGTTAGCTTAAGAATCATTTGCATGAAATGGTCTCCCAAACAAATGAGAAAGCCGGCTTAACGTTTTTACAGTGTTGTTCCGGAAAGTCACCCAAGATGTATTTATAGGCAGAATGTGTTACCTATCTCAGTTCATACACCCTGCTTGAAGAACTGATTTCCGTTTCAGTTTGAGAGTGAATGTTTTTCACCAAGGTCATACTTTCTCACGAGATGCTAAAAGGTTCGTCTATTCCTCCGCGCCACAGAATCAGAAATTCCGCACCCTGAGATCGGAATTAATTGCTTAACATGTTCACGGCTCCCAAGAACTCGTCGACCCCGTAGGGTCGAGAGATGAGTAGGAGCATGTGCCATGTCGTTCTGCTAAGCTCCAAAAACACTCAGAGACGTGCTATCTCACTGAAACGTCCTTGGCCGTGACATCCGCACTACCTTCCACCACACATTTAGCCTTTTAGTCACGAGAGTATTCAGTTAGCATGGGAGCTTTCGTCTGGATAGGGCTAGAACATATATATCTGAGAAAAACGTATATGCTCACATTAATCCAGCAGGCGTACTGAGAGTATTAACTGTTATGGATGTAATCTCAACACTAGGTTGCGCGTGAGAAGCGCGCTAAGAGTGAAGCCGATTGTTTAGTATAATAAATGTTGAAACTAAGTTTTTTATATAGCTGAGACTCCGTGTGTAATCACAATGTTAACTTCTGTGGTGTCTTATCTCAAAGCAATGTGGAGAGATGGAGGGTCAAGTTGAAATACGATACACTCTGTGTTCATCTCCTAAATGTCGTTGGCTGTGGTACTCCTATTACTCTCACAAATACCTTAGCGCAATTTGTGTCTAAATTATACTAAATGCGTGTGCCTCCTTTAGACTCTCGCCTGTCTTTCTTACCATTACCCTAAACTTTATCACCCCAATGACTGACCATGAGTCGTTTCTTGGACCATTCAGCTCGTTTTAGAACTCACCACATCTATTAACTTTCATGGCAAAGTTGTTCAACATTATGCTCCTCTATGCGCTATCATTTTCGTCTCCCCTGACCAGTAGCAGCAACCTAACGGAGCGAGTCATCAGTGCCAAAAGTAGAGAACTGAACTCAATAGTATCTAGCGTCAACCACAACGAATATCATATACTCACCTCTAAATTCTCCCGAATAGATACACAGAACTCCGGGTTATACTCTATAATCATAATAGGAGCGAATCCTTGAGACGGAAGTAGACAGTTTTTGAGTTAGAATGTCCTATATTAAAATGCCATCCGACATGTCCCGCGCTTTGTGTTTGCATATAATGTTTATTTGGTACTCTTATCATGATTTTACATGCTGTCTGCGTCTTTCTCCCAAGATTGCAGGACATAGAGTTCCGTGCGTATGGACTCTGACAATGAGATAGTTGCATTGTGCTTTATCTATCGCACGCTTATGTAATATATTTAGAGACAAGATGAACACAGGAACGAAGAGTGACAGACGAGCATATGAGGAGGATCGGAATAAGTAACCAGAGATATTAGAGATGCACTAAAAATCACCTGTCCTCCCCCTCACAAGACCCATTTCTCACACCTCAACAGTGATATAGTCAATAAGGTTGCGTGCGTACTTAGCTGCCATCTTCTATACCAAAATTATGGTTCATTCATCATATGTACTTCTGATGGAAGTTGTAGCTTTATCCGACCCTTGTGGATATATCTCACTCAGAGTGCGGTGCACTATTATGGTGATCATGTTATTATCCAGATCCATCGGGGATGGATTTACCGGGCGAGATTTGCTGTCTAATTCGAGATGGGGGCTTAACACGTTGAAACGTTATCGTTTAGTCACAGAGCCCAGCTAAAGCGAGAAATTGCCTGTTGTGGGCTAAACACCTCATGATAGGTAACACCTGCAGCATTAGTTACCAAGTATAATACCATAACACTCTCTCATATTATTTTTTATTATTTCTAAATTAAAGTTCTTAACCGAGCATAAGATCGTATTAGATAATAGGTACTGATTTTACCAGATGGGTACACTTAACTGTAAAAGGAGTAATCCTATGATATCCTTTATTGGTTTTAGCCTACTTCAAGTACCCATAGAGCTTTATCAACCTAATAGGTAATCCTTGAAAGCAAGATGGACTGTCAACACACCAATATTAGCCGATATGGGTGATTGCATTGTACACGCTGCTATTTTTCTGCCTGTGTCTACATTTGATGTTTTTAGATATCTATTTAGATCCGCCGAATGTTAGATATATATATTTATTGTGAAATAGAATTATTATTTAAATTAAAATAATGTATAGATTATGTATCTTTTCTACTCCTCATAGCTCCACCAACACGCCTTTGGTCATCTGACCAAGTGACTCCGAAATTCCCATCTCGGTGATCATTTCTGAGAAGGTAGAAAGTGCCGAAAAGGATTGTTGAGTGACTCGATCGAGCAGTCGAAAGGAGTACCTTGCGAGCGACTTTTTGTTAAAATGCAAAAAATTAACTGTGATCATACTCACACATGAGAGTCAGTTGTGCTCATACGATTGTCGAGCACTGGTTGGCAAGATTGCCCACTGTTTATATGAGGAGTCGATTGACACCTCTTAACGGGCATGAGCGAGTAAGAAAGGACATAAACTACCATTTATTCAAGTAACATATCAGAGTTATCAACTGAATAAGCCTAAACCTTAGCAGTCCTCTATATAAAACCGTGATGTGCGACCAGCAAATGTGGTTATATCACCTTTTATATTTACTCAAAACAATATTGTGCCGTTGTTACAAGCCCTTGTAGTCGAGGCACCAAAACATAGTGAGATCCAACATTATGACGCGAAAGCCAATGAGGACTGCACCTACCTCGCCTCTATAACCCTTCCTTCCTTGGAGACCATTGACTGAGTTACTATATGAAATCTAGTTGCGAGATCACGATATGCTGTGCGTCAAAAGTTATATCTAGAGGCGCATCAGGTAGGAGAATTCCTATACACACGCTAGAGCTAACTAAGCTCTACAAAGTGAATGATATTGCATGGATGTTTCCAGATTGTATGTTTTTAAATAGCTCTATGAATGAGCGTTATATTAAAATCAAACAACAGAGAACCACTAACAAAACGTATCTCCGTATTGGTTCGTATCATTCCGAACCACAGCTCTTAGACACTCCTTAGCTGCAGGGCATTTTCCCCAATCTAATTAGTCATTATGCCATTTTCGGTCTCAGGAAGAAGTGCGAGCCTACCCCAGGAATTGTGTGGTGGTGTATTGATGAGATCCGCGACCTAGCAATTAGGCCTTGCACCTCCCTGATCCTATTATTCTGTGCTTTTTTGGCGTCCTATCTATAGCACGCGACTATCCACTAACTTTTCCAACTCCCTTTCCGTTAGGGTCTAATCCATGCTAATCCAAGTTTCGCGATTCATGTCTAAAGAGATAGACAAGTAGATCTATACCTACCTAACAGAGCAAAACCTCTACTCTTAGAATTGAAAACATCCCTCACGCCCAGTGTGTCTTCATCAGTAATTTGTGGATTTTTGCTGTCTATTCTGGTCTTTTGCCTCAAGTCTGGTCCAGAACTTACCATATTCTGCCTTATTTCTCCTCTTTCCTTTTCGCAATACACACTCATCGACCTTCTCTGGAGCCCGTACTTCTAGGAACCCCATGAGAGTTCCAACAAGTGCATTGCACTGCCTGAGATGTAGTAGCAAGCAGGGCATATCTCATCCTGACTCAAGACGTGTCTGGTTTTATACCGATGTCCACCCTATTAGGTCTTTGGCACCAACTCCGGCGGAGCAGAGACCTTCATTTAACAAGACACGCGTTAAGTCGTGCTGATTCATGGGATGCAGCATATATATTGATGAGAGAGAGAGAGGAGAACTCTATATTTTCACGACACGAGGCTAAACAATCACATGTTGTAGTCCGCACAACTCTGGTGAGACAGCACCACGCATAGTACCATGATCACGCCTCCACCATATTGTGCAAGTATTTTTACTGCCGAGTAAAGTCATCAGGTACTTCATTTAGTCTCATCAAGTTATTCCTCCAATAGTGATTTAAAAAAGCAATACTAAATGAACTGAGCATTAGCATAAGTGCCAGCAAAACGCTGGGTGTGCGAAATAGCCTATTACAAATGAAGCAAGACAATAAGCCGCGACTTAAACTATGTCTTAGTAAAGGCATCTACTGCAAATAGTGGAGCTACACAACAATTATTCGATCATAGAGTACAACTCGTTGCAAAAGACCAATCAGATGGCTAATATTGACAGCCTCCGTTTAACGTTCACATTTGTGTTGGTCCAGCTGAATGCTTGTAGCGTCAGATTCCTCTGGTACATTGACCTCTTCTGTTTTACAGCAAGTACTGAGCCATGGCCCTTTCACAATAAATAGAAGTTAAGTTTTGGTCGGGACCAGCCTGGCAACTTAGTAATACCACATTCCATCACATCAGATCCAGACTTTCCATCTCGGCCTTAACCGGCTTGGGAGACTAATAATTCAGGATTTCCGCTCTCATTTTTTCCTTGTCCCTGTAGTAGCCCAAATGACCAGACGCCTGCAGCTCATGGTGGTGGTAAAAGGGCTTCTCCTCAACATTAGCCTGTCATTTAGTTTATGGTGGGGCTGTTAGCCGCTTCGCAATTCGTCTGCTGTTCATCTGCTATTCCTGTTCAAACTGGTAACGTTCGCCTTACACCAAGTGAAGATCAAAACTGCTGTTTGGTCTTTGTAATAGGGCCCCCTGCTAAACTTAAAGAAATTGTGGTTGGACAGAGTTGGTTTAGTCAGTTTAGTCTTTATTTGTCAGGGATCATGTACAAAATCATGAATATTCAAGAGAAAAGATGATCTGCACCAGATTTAGCTACTGCTACTTTCCATCTGCAGTGCCTGGGCAGGTGAATACATAACAGAAACAAAAGTACACATTTCATCACAATTACAACACATTACATTTCATTAGTAGCATTAGCGCAGTAAAATACACTATAAAAACAAATCCATTTCTAAAAATTACAAAATTAGTTCAGACAGATAGAAAATACAGCTAAAATCTAACTTGGCTGATGTTGGCACCGTTGATTATCTAGGATGTGTTTTTTCAAGTTACGAGTGAAGTTATGAATATCTACAGACAATTTCAAAGTATCTGGAAGTTGATTCCACTGTCTGATGGTTAAAAAAGAAAAGGCCGACTGCTAGATGGTGCAGGGCTTTGTCTGTCACCACCTTCTTGATGAAAACCCAAAGGAAAACAATCTCAAATATTAATACTTTCACTAGAGACCGGCGACATTGTTGGCATGGTAGAAGATCTGTCCGAAAGCAGCTGTCAGTTATAAAGTACAAATTAGGCTTTCATTAAGCTGCCAAAAAAATGGGAGCAACCTGGTATTTCGTCGACGTATGTGTGAAATCCATGGCCCCCTGTGAAAGCTAAATAATGGATATTAAAGGCTGATTTTTGTGATGAGCCTTCGACAATGTAAGGTTATTGTATGAATGTAACTTTGTTCATTGTCTAGTATTTAAAATGCCTTTGGATCTTTTGGTTTCTTGCAAAAATGTCCTTAAACTGTTGGTCTGGGCTTGGACTGATGAATGGTGTCATGTTATGTCCGCACGAGGGTGTACTTCTAGTTTGTTTGTTTATTCATTTATTACAATTTAAATTCATTGATAGTTGTAATTCACTTCTCGACTGGAGGCTATTGTGTCCAAGCAGAGGCACTCCGCCCTCCGCACAATTGATCGAAACCAAATTGATAAAAGGAACAAGTCGGTTGATTTTTTTTTTTAATTGAAAACTGCAGCGCTGGTGTTGAATAAAGATTACTCACACATCATGAATCACTCTAAATACAACTTTGAGTGGGCAAATGAGAAGGAAAAACAATTACAACATGGTTAAAAGCTGTTAAAAGTCCATTTGGCATAGCATGTCTTTAAGGATGACACATGTAAGAATCTCTGGGCTTTCTTACAGGGAAGAAAACCTCTTAGCTGTGAAACTGAGGAGGGCCAGTCTAAACCCCAGAGCAGAAAAATGAGCTTCTTACCGGTGGCACGGACAGAAAGAGTTCACAGTGTGGAACTGGATCTGGAGAAAAGAGAGCTTGACCAGAACTTGACATTGAGAGATAATGCGAGAGCACTGTATCTATAAGTATCAGGGTGTAAGCTGCAGCAGGGCAAGTGGCAGATGAACAGATACGACTGGAACAACCCAGCGCCAAGCACCGAGAAATGAATCTGACTACAGAACACACTTGCAATGTCAAGTATAGTAGTATAGTGCGGTAATCATGGTGGTCACATAAGAGCGGCCAGTAAATGCATCCAGCCCAATGGCTTTTTTTCAACACAGCTTAAATAATTAGTATTTATCCTTGACTGAAACGTCTCTCAGACTGACAATGACAAGACTATTCATTTGTGACATTGACTTGCAGGCACACAGTTGGAGTGAGTATACTACATCAATGCAACTGTGATTAAAAATAGGGTCCATAAAACACTAGGCCTAATTTACTTCTCCTCCAAACGCACAGCCGAACAAACTCATGCAACATTAACATTTCAACTTAAGCACGTAGTTGTTCCGAGTAAAAACTACATTATGGCTCCTTGTGGATTTAAAGGCAGTCCATTAACCGCTCACCATTTTGTTGAAAGCGGCAGCTCTGGTTTAGTTTTCAGTCAAGTTTCCTGCTTTGACACTGCCCTGTGGTTCTCCGCTCAATCCTGAGGTTTCTTTATGCCAACGTCATTTGAAATATGCCTTTATATGCATCTTTAGATTACAGGTTTACGTCATTTACATTTTGCATACATTTTAGAGTGCTTTGTATGGATTGGTATTTGAGGGCAGAAAGGCGTGCAAGAAAAATGTAGTGATGTGCAGAGTTATTGGGGCCAGACAAAACGCTTGTGAACTCTCAGACATTTAAGTAAAAGAGGGAAGGAACATGTTGAGGTGTGCCAGAAGGCCCTCAGTCCAAACCCCAGTAGATGGAGCCATGGCCTGGCCTCTTAGCTCTCAATGGGCTCTTTCATGGCAGAGGCAGCAGCCAGTTGGAATGCATGAACCAGAAGTTGCATTCAGCGAGGGAGAAAAACGCATCCCAACAATCGCTCATTTTGCAAGTTTGTGGATAGTTATAATCAATCTTGGCTCGTGTGACCCGGGCAATAAGACTGGTTTGGACTGTGCTGAAAAGGCAACCGACAAACTTGAAGTGTAAGAGTGGAAAAGTTTTAATTCAGAGTCAATACATTTGTTGTTTTGATGTTTCACGATAAGAAATAAGAAAAGGTCAGTCGGTAAAAAAATATGTATTATTGTGGGCCCACTCACGTTTCAGATTGTGTTTAGTGTAGTGTACTCATTTTGAGATTCAGATAGTTAAGGTATAACCTCATACAAATAATTTCTCACACATACTCAAGCATTTAGATAAATATTTATTGCATTTTAAGACTAGTGCCTCGACGAAGGAGAACATTTCAAATGTGCACTATAAAATTAATGGTATAAAGTAAAGCTTGGTCGTAATCTTGAATAAGAAACAAATAATTCTGGAAAACAATTCGCAATAGTTGGTTTACGGTGTAACAGAACTACTGGACATGATATAAAATAATAATAGTTTGAGTAATTATTACATCATTGATATGGTTGACCATTAAAAGCAGAGACATAGAGTGCCTTATATTTATCTTTTCTACAGCCCCATTATAAAGATACTTTTCGCCACATATTTTAGGATGTTGAAAGATACAACTGTCTTATGTTTTTGGCCTGCGTTCTCAATGGTGCTTTACACACAGATTTATAACAGATGGTACCAGTGGAACTGGAAGACCAAAGATAAAACAAAGGTGTACTGGCACGTTTGTCTGCAAGGCTGTTTAAAAGTACAGACTGATGCTTACTGCCTATGTAACGTTTCAGAGAGCTTTGTTGGACAAGTCAGATCTGGTCTTTAGAAGGAGATGAGCGGAGGAACATGACCAACATGTTTAATGTATGTGATACAGAAGTACTGTTCAGGTCCCAGAGAGGGAAGTGTGGCTACTGCATGGAATGTCATATGGTTTTGTTCACTCACGTCTTTGGCACCACCAATTTCCTCCATCGCCCACATCTGTGGGGCACATGTGTTGTATCACAAAGAGACAGGAGCCCGCGCCAAGTCAAGTCGAGCTAATAGTCGATGCATACGTTGTGTGCATTGACAAGCGCCTGGTCCTGATTAGCTTTCAGGGAGAGCCAGCCCCAATCAAATAGAACAGCCAGGGTATCTATTACGCTTATTACTCATAAAAAGTAGTGTACAGGAATGTGTAATAAATGTGTGTTTAAATGTATAATTCATGGAATAGTATGGTAAAAGATGTATTAAAGCGTTACAGGGGGTTTCAAATGTAGTAGTACAGTACTTTCTCACTGCATTAGTTTACATTCACTGATTGATTGATTGTCTTTGCAGCTGACCTGGGTCTGTCAGTGGAGCCTGAAGGTTTGGCCGAGGCCCAGAGTGGAGCAGCACCTACAGCTGAAGGTAACTAATTAACCATTAACCAATTCCATTTATACTATAACCTGTCAACAGAAAAATGCCTTGTAATGGCGTTTTGCATTCTTGAAAGACTTCATGCCTGAATCTCACATTCTTAATAAGTTACGTTTCATTGCATCTTTGAGGCCGTGTATACTATTGAGTAAATTTTGGATGCAACTATTGCTTTCATATGTTAGGCTTGGCTAATCTTTATCTCCAGCTAAGCGCATGTCACTTCTTTAACTTTAACAAGCATGTTTTTCTATACATAAATGTTACCAAACTAAACTGGCTGGAAGAAAGTAGATTTTCTGACTGTACAAATGAAACATATCGTAGTTATTTAAAGGAACTGTTGCCTGCGCTCAAAAATCACTGCTGAACCGGTGTTGCCGAGCATTAACCTGCGGATAGAGGACACATACAGTTATCTCCTCAGTTTATGAACAGGCCATGCCTCACTGAGCTCACATTCATCTCAAAGGGAGGATGCATAGGTTTAAACTCACTGGATTTCAGCTTTGACACTGGCCAAAACAATTGAGAGACTCTTGTGAGGCTCATTCTGCTTTTTTATTGGACAATCGTTTTGAGAAACAAAACACCAAATTAGCATAAACAACTTGGGCATCATGGCCAATGTTTTTGTAATTACAATTGTTAATTGTAATTGTGAAATGCAGTTCCTTACAGTCCCTTGTTAAATAACAAAAGATTTAACTTAATGGTAAAAGATGATTTCTGGAACCTTTATGTACAAAATCTCCCCTGAAGTCTGCACCAATGAGAGCCCCATTGTTTTTCCCCAACAGCAGTGACACACGTCTGCACTGAGCCACACGTTCATAGACGTTTCCACGAACACGCTCTGTTTATTTGGGTTTGGTCCCACACAGACACTGTTCTGTTGCCACTAATACTCACTAGTGCAGGCAATGTATATTTATCTACAACTAAAAACTGCTTCGGACTAATACCCAGTTTCCTCACAAAATACAGCTGTTCAAGATCCATAATGGTTATATAAGTGTAAGCTGTTGTCAATTGTTCACCTCCAATCAAAATGTCAGGTAGCATAGTTGGTGCAGAGTTTCAGCAGCACACAACATGGTGGGTGTTCATTCTCCGAGCTCTTGAACATCAATCATGCTATAATTTAAGGGGAAGCTTCAGTGCTGTTGCAACAGGGTCTGTTTAGTACTAGCTGAGGAAATGAAATGGTACAATGTAGGCGTTTCTGGTTTTGACCGTCCAAAAAGAGCAGCAAACAGTATTTCTCTGTGTAATTAAGGTGTACTTTTAAATCTATATTCTTTCTTTTCTTTTATAGCCTTACAGAGGCAACAGTGCACCATTTTGTACAATAAAAAGTAGTATAGAACAAGGGCTGCAACTAAAATTACCACAAATGATTGTAATCATATTTTAACAACCGTAATTGTTATCTGACTATGCAGACTCTAAAATATAGTTTTATAACAAAGACACTGACACCATTAAATCGAAATGTCAGATACGAAAAAAGAAGTGATTTTCATTAATAATACACGCAGTTACAAGTTCTGTCTTTGTGAAGGAGACGTTCGCGCCAGTGTCATTGTGCAGACAGTCTGACGATGCTTCCTACAACTTGGTGGATGTCACTGGTCGCATTAGCATTGCAAATCCAAACGATAAATGCACTCGGTCGGCAGATGAAGCCACCGATGTTGTTCACACGGTCTCTCAGCTTCACCTCATGTGTGTTTTGTGGCTTGGTTTTCCCACACACCTTATATATCACATGTCACTTCTCACCAGCATTTGAATACACCAGCACGCTGTTTTTGCCCCACAACCATGGTAGATATTTTTGCTATGATTGACACAAGGATAGCCATTTTGGGGAGACTTGTTAACCATGGCCTCGCTATTTTACCTGTCATTCTCCAGCACCTCCTCCGCTCTCGTTTCTTGGGCAAACACACTGATGGTTTAAAGCTGAGCATGCTTTAGGAGCTGTGCCAGAGCACTAGCTTTGAGAGAAGGCTGCTTTTCATTACCTCTGTCTCTTGGGGATAGTACTAATCAATCAAGCACTTCAGCCTTGATATCTGAGACAGTGGTGCCTTTACAAAAGTCTTTTACTAGGCTCAAAGTAGTTTGGCTTTTGACCATGCGTCCCTGCGGATCAGTGGAAGTGGGTCCAGGATGCTTGCTGTTGTTGGCTTGTGTTACATTACACAAGGAGACACTTGATTGATAAGAAGTACGCGTATTAGCTATGAGGCATGTTTTTCTTAAATATGCTTTATATTTAAAAGTGCACTGTGTAACTTTGCTTGTGTCACCTGCTTGTCTCAGTGAAGATGTTGGTTTTGGCCTTGAATGTTCCTCAGTAAGACATTAATCGTAATGGAGACAAGCAGGTGACACCTGTAATTGAATAAATGCAAGATGGGTTGGTTTAATGCCATACTGTGGAACATTCCAGGGTAAGCAATAACATCCCCATGAGAAAAGCGGGACCCTTTAGCTGAAACGTCACATAGTACACCTTTAACTCTCTAACCCTGTGTAAAAAAATACAAAACGAATCAAGCCGGTCTCAAGGGCATTCGTTTGTGCCTGTCCCAAACCTGGATAAATGCAGAGTTGTCATGGTAAGTTCAGTTTATAGCTGGTTGCATCCCTTCCCCAGAGCCACATGCACAGTTAAAAACCTTATAATTAAAGACCATGGCGGTGACCTCTTCTCTGTGTATCTGGCAGTGCAGTGCTTTTCTCTGATGAACGCTAACCAGGATTACATTGCTCATTTTCCATTGCATAAATTCACAATCTTGGCGGCTCTAAATGCAGGGCACTCCGCTGTCTCTG
The DNA here is from genome assembly GCA_015082035.1 of Chaenogobius annularis. NCBI lineage: Eukaryota > Metazoa > Chordata > Actinopteri > Gobiiformes > Gobiidae > Chaenogobius > Chaenogobius annularis. The sequence goes on from BJKM01000120.1 coordinate 408,728, forward strand.
TGTTTATTAACTACTCACTCAAACTAAAGCTTTTTCCCTTATACAGTCATAAACTCTATTGTTAAAATGCTCAAACATTGCTCTTCCTCAAGCTGGAAGACCAATCCAAACACATCAAGCAACTTTTCTTGCTTATCTTTTTAGTTTGTTGGCCTAAATCAAGGTTAAAAGGCTGAAATAAACACACCTCTAGAAATGATATGTCATTCATTAAATTAACTTTTTAGCGGAAAGGAAAAGTATCCATTTTTAACAAAAACTCAGTGTTTGTCTGTGTCTGACTCTGTTTAAAGAGGAATTGTTCAAATTAAGAGTTGGTGAGCAGCCAGAGACTTAAGTTTAGCTGACTGTGAGAGGAAACAGGGCTGACTATTTTCCTATGGGAATATGACTGGACCCCTGCCCACTCAGCAGTGGCCTGTTAACTTTTGTTCTGTTTCACCTTTGTTTGTTTTTTCTTTCTTGAGTTTGTGGATGTTCTTTTTCCATTACTTAGGGCCATTTATCCAGCCTCATTTCATCTCCTGACAGCAACACTCTCTGCAGCCTGGATCTCTAATCAGTTCTTGGAAGTCGATTAGTTTTGGAACCGTTGAGAGCTTGTGGGAGACATCCCAATGGTACAACGTCAGCTGTAAAAAAAATAAAAATGACAATATGCACAAGAGACTATTATTTAATCGTAATTGTCATTGACTAAAAGATGAGAGTTAAGGATTGTTTTATATACAGTATGTATAAATGTCCCTTAGGATTGTGTATAACACAGAACAATATGATGCCATACATTTTCAATAAGAAAACTGAACAAACAACAACACATCTTATCTTATCTTAAACATAGTCGGTGTGGACAACATGACTCAGTGGGCTGTCTCTGATTTGCTTTTAGTCACTGTTAATCATGGTCTGTTTATGGCGTGTAAACGCGCTGCTGCATGCTGTCGTTAAAAAAGGTTAACTTCAAGCTCCAGACGAACTTTCCTCAAATGTATACATTTTCAATAGAGAACAAGACCACCCATAAACCATGTCCATAATTTGATAGACTTACACACAGTCTTGCCGACACTTAAGGTAAATTCATCATATCCACAACGGTAGACTATGAGGTATATGTTTCACTCTTAAACGCAAACATCCTCTATCTTCACATTTTCCAAAGCAGACACAATCTGTGGTGGAGCGAGGAGGAAATATGTCTGCTTAGTGTTCTCTTTTCCCCAAGACAGATACGGCTACAGGCCTTGGACTGTCACTTCTAATGAATGTCTCTGTCCTTATGGGGAACACATTTACTACTTTTACGTAGCATTTACTGAGTTCTCTGCAATAATAGATTTACCGAAGAAGTTAAGGAAACAGCCTGTTTTTTTAATGACATGTTTTTTAATTCCAAAAGCTGTTTATAATGTTAGACACTGACAAATGACCATGCTTAAGAAGACGGGGTTGTATGAATAAGAAAAGGCACATAATACAAATGCATGAGCAGTCATGTAATAAATGTGCAGACTGAAACAATCTGATGGAACAGATGTCTGTGTAGACCCTCAGGTTCCATAGCAAAAAACATTCTGTCAAGTCTCATCTTAGAAGAACTGAAGAAGCTACTTGGATGAGTGGCGAAACGTCTTCCCTCTTAAAACTTTTGTCCACTTGACAGAAAACGTGTCCAGTTGAAAGAATACATTTTCTTTTGCTATGTTAAGACAGTTGACCCGTAACTACAAGCCTCATCATCATGTTCCCACATATTCCCATAATGAGTCAGACCAAATACAATTCACAAAGCAACACTAACAAAATAAAACATTTTCACATAAATTGCTCCTCAATTGCAAAAGATGTCACCTAAATATGAATGGTAATCATTAACTTATCACTAATTGTTCAGTTAATTATCATTCTCACACGTGAAACATCAAAGTGAATTCACCTAAATTAAGTCACATGTTGTTTTCTAATATTATAACACAATAAATCATTTCTAAAGTGAGCCAAATCTCATCAGCTCAGAAATGATTACACATTGAGTTGAGACACTTTGGCAGAGCCAGTTTCCAGTTGTCAGGACATTAGAGTGTTTAATGATTTGAGCACATGTTCACTAGTTTGTCTCTTGATAAAACGTCTAAAAAGAGTTGAGCTTCAGGTTGTATAATCATTTTTGTCAAGATTCAAATATGGCATAAAAGCTATCTGCCCTTGTTAGATGCTATTGTTTATGTGTGAGGCAGCCAAGTGGGTTGAAACATCAACATATTCTGACTCCAGTTTCCTTTGAGTTCAGCCCACAGGCATTTAGCTCGGCTGTAGTAGAAAAGATGTTTGTGAGAAGTTAAACATGCGCAATTCTTTTCATTATGGCCCTTTTCGCGTATTCTTTCTGTATGTGCAGATTTATGTGCACAAAATACAGTAATAAAATTGTAAATTGCGGTGGGAAGTCTGACTACTGAACTTGAAATGTTCTCAGTGAATGTAAATGTGTTGATCTGATGGGCTAACAGTTAACTAACAATAACTACACACTACTGTCATTTTAGTAGTAATAGGAGTGGTAAAACAGGAGAATAATGTGAACATATTAATTTTTGCATGTTGATTGTTGATACTGTGTTGGTACTTACTCCATTTCTATATGTCCTTCCTGCAGGTTATTATCTTGAGTTCTTGGAGCCAGTCAACAACATCACACACTTTCAGGGCCAGACAGTGACACTGCAGTGTAAAGTGGCCGGGAATCCTCGCCCCACAATCCGCTGGCTGAAGAATGACGCTCCCGTGGTCCAAGAGCAGGGGCGCATCACCATCCGCAAAATGGAGTCGGGGTCCAAGCTTCGGATTCAAGACCTGGACACCACAGACACGGGCTACTACCAGTGTGTTGCGTCCAACTCACACAAGGCAATCACGGCAACTGGGGTTCTCTACGTCAAGCTTGGTATGTATTGTAGGCCTATTACTGGTGCCACTCTAGAATCATTACTACAAGCGAATGTACATTTATATGTTTTACTTTTTATTCACAGGTCTCATGCCCACTCATGGACCACATGAACCGTAAGTGACAGTTTTCCTAAACAGAAAGAGTAACACAGATTTGTTGGTAATCATAATTTAACATTTTCTTTACATTGATTATAGTTTATTGAGGTACAACAACAGTTCTTGAATAATATAAATGAAAATGGGTGTGCACTGTCATCTTTATGATCTCAACTCATTGTACCACTGACACAAATTCATGTCACATTTGCAGGGCTTTGTCTCATATTTTAAATAGGTTCCATTTCTTGTGTAATGCTTGCCTGCCCAAAGCAAAAACAGACATGCACAGACTTGTGGACTAGCAGTCATACCTTCACTGTCTGGCTCTGACAAGTAGACCTGATTGAAGATGTGTTACGCTGCTGTGACAGACACTTGCACTGTCAGCGCATACTGGACATTTAGCTTTTCTTCTTGTGACTTGACACAGGCATCGCTCACTGAAGTCTCTCCCATCGGTGGTGTTGACAAGTCTGCTTTGAACTGGAAATTATGCTCATTCATGTCCTTGGCTTCAAATTGTTTCTTTTGGATGCTTATCTCATCAACTATTTTTATGGCCCCTTTATGGTCTTTTATCTGCAGTTGAGGGGGGATACAAGGCGGGCCAGTCCAAGTCCTTAAGTTAGAATATTTGGTATTTTGAGGACTTCTGGTCTGTATTTATTGCAGGACCGCTATAAAAGAATAAGTGAAGTAAGTGTCTAATGAGTTGGCCGACCTGAGCCCATCAGAGGAGCAAAGGTGAGGGACAAAAATTTACCCGCAGTTTGTGATTCTGCAAAATGAAAACTGAAATAGGACCACAGGTGAGGGCCGTTTTACAGTGACTTCAACTTAATAGCTTTTTTTAAACAAGAAGGTTGTGGCGTGTAATTGTAAGCCTATGTCTGTATAAAATTATGGTATGCATAAATTTGAATTATAGTCATTGTAATAATTGTATTTTGCACCATAAAGCATCCTGAAGCCCCAACCCAGTGTTTGGAGAAGAACTTCTGGCAAGTTGGGTGGAAAAAATACATCTTGTGATAAATGATCTATTAAGCCATAAAGAAGCTTTAACATAACACAGAGCCGACCCAATGTCTAAACAGCTGTGGCCTATACACAAACTAAACTAGAGCTGAGAGGAGAGGGGACCATTTCTGTAAACAAAGTCTTTCTTGTCCTGCTCACTTGAGTCTTGTTTGAATGAGCACCTTCCATGAGAAAACATTGAAACATTGAAAGTGATTCATTTTTTGTTGTTGCGTAGCTATTACAGAAAACTTTAAATTTTCTGTATTTATTTCCATTTTCAAGAGGAATTACCCATTGAGATGTCCATTACTCCATTTCTTTATCGAGGGGGTCCTTTTGATCATGTAATTAAGATTTGGTCCGAGATTTTTCCTTCAAGTAGTTTTATTGAATAAATGGTTTCAACAAGGTGATACTCAAGCAGAGATTGAGTCATTTAAGGTTAATTCCTAAATGTAATTTTGTACAATTGATAGCAATTTGAAGGCAATGTCTGAAATAGTGTGAAATAAAAGCTCTCTGTGTTTTCTCATACCACTCAATATGATTGAAAAATGAATCGATCAGATTCTCCCTTCTGTTAGACGAACCCAGCAGAGAGCCAACTTTAAACACATGTTGAGTTTAGTGGCTTTAATCTAATCTAGCTTCATAAAGCTGCCCTCTTTTTGTGTCTGCATCCTCTGCGCTTTCTTTTAATTTGATGTTTCTTATGTTGGCCATACCTGCTTGCCAATGCCTGGTCTTGCCAGCTCTTGGAAATCAAGCAGGACAGGGGCTGGTCAGAACGCTGGAACATCCTGGTGCCACAGTGGGGCGCTTGAGGAAATGTGGTCGTGTCCTTAGACAAGACATGTCATCCACATTGTCTAGTAAAGCACTTTGACTTGAAGGTGGACAAGTGTTGTATAAATATACTGTAATAATAATGTTGTATATATATCACACTAAATCTTGCTACTATGCTTTCTTTGTATAAAATAAAGTCTATAAACAGTTGATGAAATATTACACTCACTCCTGTCTTGTAGGTCTAATGAAAAAGGTTTCTGCCAGCCATATCGAGGCATAGCTTGTGCTCGATTCATTGGTAACCAGAGCATCTATGTGGAGTCTCTGCAGACACAGGGGGAGAGCGAAAATCGTATTACAGGTCTGGAAAGGCAATCTACTCTCATGTGTGGAGACACTCAACACATTTTAATTACATTTGTTTCTGAATTCTTTTCTAGCTGCCTTCACAATGATTGGCACCTCCACTCACCTATCAGATCAGTGCTCCAAGTTTGCCATCCCATCTTTTTGCTACTACGTCTTCCCTCTTTGTGAAGAGGGATCCCGTGGACCTCGTAAACGCCAGCTCTGTCGAGACGAATGCGAGGCTTTGGAAAACGACTTGTGCTACGCAGAGTATTCCATCGCCAGATCTAATCCCATGATATTAATGCAGTTACAGCTTCCCAACTGCCACCTGCTGCCACGGCCCGGTACACCTGAAGCCGCCTCTTGCATGAGGATAGGAGTCCCACCGGAAAAACTGGGATCATGTAAGTTTTAGTTTACAGTTTCTACATCTGACTCGGGTTTGGCCATTGTAAGATTCAACATTTTTTGTTTGCAGACTCCCCCACAGACCACAGCTGTTTCAATGGAAGCGGCGCCGATTACAGAGGCACAGTGAGCGTCACCAGGTCCGGGCACCACTGCCAGCCCTGGAGTGCTCAGTATCCGCACAGTCATCACCTCTCTCAGGACTATCCCGAACTCTGGGGCGGACACAACTTCTGTCGAAATCCTGGAGGGCAGATGGAGGCCCCCTGGTGCTTCACACTAGACCCGCAGGTCCGGGTAGGCCTGTGTGACATCCATCCTTGTCGTAAGTTGTATTTTCTCATTATTCCTCAGTATAAAATACCTGGGGAAATAAAACACAAGTAAATCTCTTGGTGCTTTTCGGTGTTTTCTTTGTTTTCCCATATTGTTAATTAAACATCCTTCTCTTTCTGTAGGTTACTCTTTGTTGTTGCGTGAAGACATTTGTGTCTTAGTTTATTGGCATTGTTGAAAAGCAAGTCCGTATCTGTTTCTTTTGTGCAGAACCTCCTGAGAACCCTAGAAAGGAGATCCTGCTCATCCTCATCCCTGCTGTTGCCATCCCTTTGGTTGTCGCTTGCCTCTTCTTTTTGGTTTGCATGTGTCGCAATAAGCAAAAAACATCCAGTGACACACCATCACGTTGCCAGCTAAACAACTCACCCACACAAGATGTAGAACTCTCGCTATTGGCTCAGCAAAAACACCAGGTAACCCCCAATATACTGCAATGGATTACCTCATTTAATAATATAATACTTCATCATATGAACAGTGACAGAGACTTTTTTGGGATTTGCAGGCCAAATTGAGAGAGATCAACATGTCAGCTCTGCGGTTCATGGAGGAGCTTGGCGAAGACCGTTTTGGAAAAGTGTACAAAGGTCAGCTGTACGGCTCTGTACCCGGTGAGCAGACACAAGTGGTGGCCATAAAGACTTTGAAGGATAAAGTTGACTCCTCTATTTGTGAGGAGTTCCGACATGAAGCCATGCGACGCCATCACCTGCAGCACCAGAATATTGTCTGTCTATTGGGAGTGGTCACCAAAGAGCAGCCAATGAGCATGGTCTTCTCATTCTCTAGCATGGGAGACCTCCACAAGTTCCTGGTTATGCGCTCCCCTAACTCTGATGTCGGCAGCTCAGATGATGGCAAAACCGTGAAATCCACACTGGAGCAAACAGACTTTCTTCATGTCATCACTCAGATTGCTGCTGGAATGGAGTACCTCTCAAATCAACAGGTTGTGCACAAAGATCTTGCAGCTCGCAACATTCTTGTCTCTGACAAACTCGGCGTCAAAATCTTGGATCTTGGTCTCTATGGAGATGTATACTCAGCTGATTACTACAATCTCATGGGGAATCACTTCCCTATCCGTTGGATGTCTCCAGAGGCTATCATGTATGGCAAGTTCACCCCAGACTCAGACATCTGGTCATATGGCGTTTTGTTGTGGGAGATCTACAGCTATGGTCTGCAGCCTTACTGTGGCTACTCCAACCAGGATGTCATTGAGATGGTCCGTAACCATCAGCTGCTGTCCTGCCCAGATGACTGCCCATCCTGGGTTTACACGCTAATGCTGGAGTGCTGGAGTGAGTTTCCGGCAAGAAGGCCTCGCTTCAAAGATATTCATGCCCGTCTGCGCTCCTGGGAAAACCTGACCAGCTACAACAGTTCTGCCCCTACGTCCGGCAACAGCAACACCACCCAGACCAGCTCCTTGAGCACTAGCCCTGTCAGCAACATCAGTATGAGCACAGCCAACGCCTCACGATACGCCAGTCCCAAAAAGACCTCCTCCCCATTCCACCAACCCCAGTTCATCCAAATGAAGGGTCAGATGCATCGGCCCATGGTTCCTCCCCAGCTCTATATCCCAGTCAACGGATACCACCCCATGCCAGCATACCCTTACATGCAGAACTTTTACCCCATGCAAATTCCCATGGCCATGCCCCACCAGCAGATGCACCACGCGCCTCAAATGGTGACTAAAGCTGGTTCTCACCACAGTGGAAGTGGATCTACTTCTACAGGCTACGTCACCACTGCTCCCTCCAACACGTCAGCCACAGAGCGCGCTGCTCTGTTAAATGAGGACAAGGCAAACCACGAGGACTTAGTGGATGGAGCTTCACAGGAGGAACCGGACCAGCACGAGGACTTGCCTGTGCCAGAGACAGAGTTACTTGGCGACAGTGAGCCACAGACTGAAGAGCTCGTCATCCACTTATCTAACTCATAAGAAACGAGTAGTATGAAGAAAAGTGCATATAAACACAGCATGAAGTGAATGGAGCTGATTAGCCCATTCTTAATGTTCTTTTTTCTTGATGGGACTGGAAAGTAGGGATGTTTTTAACCTCCAACTTTTGTATCATGGTTTTGTCAAATTAAAATCTTTGTTGTCCTCTGATCATGTAAACTGTGTTAATATGCATTAATGTTGCTGTGCAACCAACAAAACTACATTCTTCGAAATCCCAATGACAATCTGACTCTGACGTGACTTTGTGCTCATTGGTGACTGAACCTCAAATATTTGATGAGACTATTTAATATTATTTTTTCAAGTGGAGGAACAGAAACAAGAATGTATACCACAGGATATCTCACACAAAGTTGAGACTTGCATCAGCAACGAACTGTACAGAACTGCATAAATGAATGTACTTTAGTCTGAATATTTGTCTATTTTTTAAGCTTGTAGTTTCACTGCCGGCTTTGTACAATAATATTTTATTGTTTGCCTCCATGTACATGGAGAATTCAATAAAAAACATTTTTTAATGGTTGTTTTGGCTAGATGTTGAATGCCAATGTGTAATGATTGCTCTCTTCATTTTAATTTCTCATGGAGTAAGAGATTTTAACCCGTGACTGTATCAACAACCTAGACATTTTGGTGAATTTCATGTGTGGGCTCAGGACAATATTTTAATAGCTCCATGCACACAACACAACCCATCAGGCTGACGGGCTAAAGTCTATGACTGCTCACAGCATCCATCTCCTCGTTTGCCCCATACGAGTGTAAACATAGGCCTGGCCTGTGCTACGGCAGTAAAACTAACCATTCTACAACTGAATACGCAGCCTACGGGCTCAGCGTAGTTTGTAGATGTATCCGGTACATGTAACTAACCAACACCTCACGCCTTCACCTATGCCTACAAAAGTTAAGCAATGGTGCCCCCTAGAGGATTATACATGAAATGTAGCCGAATAATGCCATTTGCAACACGGGCTGATAAAAGATATAGTTGACACTTCAGACAAAGCTGTGGATATCTAAAGTTTTCAGGTAACATTAAACGGGTTAAAGCGAACACAAATGTGTTTCGTACTTTTATGGGTTGAATTACATCCTGTGATGCCGTGTACGTGAACGCAGCACGCGCAGAGGATGACGACATGCGCTCAGAGGAGACGTGTGTTTTCGGCTAAGGAAGAACTTGATTGGCTGAAGTTGGAAAATGCCTTCCTCTCATTGGCTGCGCGCGCCGTCAGTCACTGCACGCTGCCACTTCAGCAGTGACCCACTAACACAGATCCATGAGTCAGTACCACCTTGTGAGGAAAGAGGCGAGGGTGGAGAGAGTGGTCTGCTTTTGTCTACAGCTTGATTCCTCTCTAAACTCATGGATGATCTGCTCTCCACACGCGGTGGTCGGCTTCGGCGGGTTCTCAGCGGTAGAAAAGGTACTGGTTTGACTTGTGCTTTTCTGCATTGAGTCTTTCTTATCCTGGCCGCGGGAGCCTTTCTTGGGATCGGGGTGTTTACGTGAACTGGGGGCATGGAAGATTGGATTTCATCTAGTGTTTATAACATTACATTGCCTATTAACTTCTTCAGTTATATGGCCTTTTGAGCTCAGTGTTAAAGACCATTTATTGCAGCCTAAATATTCGCGCGTGTGTAATTGTGTAATTAAGTTATTATTACATGGGTCGGAGCGCTTCTGCCAACAGGGAAATGGCCGCGATAAATGTTGAATGTTATTTAGTAACTGCAGGAGACGAATATGTGAATTACAACACAATGTCGTAACCCACATGTTCTCGGTCCAGTGTTATACCATCTAATAGCTGCCCTGTGTCCTGGGTATGAAGGTGATGTTCTCAATTCTTCAGATGTAATTATAGCCAAACTATGTTGCATAGTTTATTTCAGGCACTCTTTTGCTTTTGTAGGGCGTAGGTAAACCCCGGCTTCAGTCGACCGTGTCATAAGTAAGACATGATGTAATTTAACAGGATGAATGCCCACATTGTCCTGTTCCGCGCGTTACTCACTTGAACAATGTTATTTAGCCCTTTTATTTAGCCCTTTATTTCATGTAGTAAGAGCCACAAAGTGAGGGAGGAGTGGCCGGTTGCATAATGTCTGCAGCATATAGAAACAACTGGCGCTCGCTTCCCGGGGCTGGAGGTGGGGGCTCCATTTGTTGTGTAATCCGGACACAATGAAGGAATCTGGGGCAATAGGACGTGTTGACTGGGCACCGGTGACACGCGGGCATGGCACGCGCCGTACGGGTGACGCAAATGACCGTGAACTCGGGGCGCACACCCTGCTCATGTTGCTGCAATGCAACCATCCATTTATATCACGTGTGATCCAAATTTAGGCTTGATGTCATATGCTGTTGCCTTGTTACAAAAGACAAAAGAGAATTAGCAGTGATGAACAAATCTCTGCAGCGAGCACTCAAATAACACAATTTAACGCATGTGAGCAATCTAACTGTAAACTGGGGGCAGGCAATTTAACAGCCATTCTCCTATAACTGCCATATGCTTTGTTGTACGGTACATTCTTGTCTAACGTTGTGTTTCTTCAGTGATTTCCTCCAGGGCAAACAGTGATTAGAGATGTGCTTCAGAACACAACATGGGCATTGTATTCTGATCTTGAATGTTAGGTCTGGGGTGTGTCAGCCTTTGCAGGGCCACGTGTTAAAACTACAGCTGTATCTGCTCCTTTGTTTCCTTTCTTTTGGATGTGTGGGAGCAGAGAAGGTCAAACAGTGCCAAGCGACAGTCATGTCCATTGAGCAGCATGTCCAACATCGGCCTTAAATAAGTTTCTAGTTGACTCGATTGGCTTAAATTAGGTCAGATTTAACTTGATTAAGCTTTCTACATATAGACCTTACTCACTGCTGCTTGGTCTTAGAAATTAGCCAAACAATGTGATGATTCATAAAAATGTTGGGCTTTTTATTGCCAACACAAATGACTCTTTCAAAATCCTGCCCATGTGATCCCTGCATTATGAAATATTTACTGTAATAAGTTGTTGCCACATAGGGAAACAGTTCTGCCCTTGGATATTAAATGGGCACATCAAGTTAACTCACTGTAGCTTTTTGTCAAATTGGAAAATGTTTTAATACTACCTAACATTATCTTATGTCTCTTTGATTTGACAGACAGAAGTGGATATTCTCAGTTTGGGCTACAGCTGTTGGATACAATGATGTTGGTGAACAGCAGACCTCCTGTAAGCTCATGATTATCACAAAACACTGACAGAATGCAATCAATCAAGCACGAGGTGGACTCCGCTGAATTGTACACCGGAGATGATGCCCTAATGTTTGCGGTGGCCTTACAGGGAGCTAATCCAGACCTGTTGGGTCACCAACTTCCTGCATTGCCTTTCAAGCCTAAAACGTCCTGTCGTAGAAAACGGGAGTTCATTCCAGAGGAGAAAAAAGATAATTTGTATTGGGAGAGACGACGTAAAAACAACGAGGCTGCAAAACGCTCGAGAGAAAAGCGGCGCATCAACGACATGGTGCTAGAGAACAAACTGCTTGCACTGGGGGAGGAGAATGCTTCGCTAAAGGCAGAGCTGTTGTCTCTCAAGCTAAAGTTTGGTCTACTTAGCTCAACAGCATACACACAAGAAGTACAGAAACAAGCCAATGCAACCAGCACAAACCTTTACCAGGAGTTTGTAACCCAATGTAGTAGCCAGAGTTCCTCCGGCAGGGACACAGAGCCACACATACGCAGCAGCTGCATATCTGTCATCAAGCATTCACCACACAGCCTCCTACCTGAGAGGACAGAGGCAAGTACGGCTGCTCAGGACAACCTGAATATTTGTAGGACTTCAGGTGTAAAGCAGGAGCCAGTAGGGAGCTTCACACAGGAGCACAGCAGCCCTTATGACATGTTCAGGACGTACATGACCAGTCCTCTGAATGTAAACTACCCACAAGCCACTTCATTTGTGCAGATGACTCGCTTGTCCAGCAACTCCCCTGGAAGCTCAGAGGATGGAGCAGTGAGCAAATCCTCAGACGGTGAGGATGAGCAGCAGGTACCCAAAGGACTTCCAGCTGACCCCACAAGTGTCATTGTGTCCACGCATAAAGTGCCAGATGCAAATTCAGCAGCTGCTTTGCCACACAAACTACGGATAAAATCCAGGACCATCCAAATCAAAGTGGAGGCTATCGACCCAGAATATGAGGCTTCTGGAAAGTCCTCTGACCACATCAATGGGGAAAGTTACCAGAGTGCTCAGGACTGCACATCATCCATGTGTGACTTGTCTGTGCAGGTGAATCACATGCATAACTGGACCCAGCAGTCTGAGTCGTGGAATAAAAATGAGGTTGAGACGGTGATCCCAAGCCCCAGTTCAAATGGCTCCATCCCTTCCTGTGCACACTCAGACAATGATGAAGCAAACCTGATCGCAGGGCGCCAGAATTCTGTGATAGAAACTGCCAAAGGTGCCACTGAAACCAGGCACCATTATCCAAAGGAAATTCCTTGAAATGACAATTGTGTATTTGCATTTTCACGGTACTTGCAATCACACTCACATGTGTTTTATAAAATGTTCACTCTTACAGGTACATTTCCAGTTTTGTTTTGAAGGTTTAACTTTTGATTGCAGAAAGGAGAAATAAATATAAAAGTTAACATTGTAATCCCGCACCAGATTATTAGAATGTATAGATTTATTCACTATTCTATGGAAAGGGCACTTGATTTAGTTTATATCACATTTTCTGAATGCTGAACACACTTTTCGCAACACTGTTCTGCTTTATTTTGTGGAACTATACTGTAGCATAAGGCTCTCGTATCACAAACCACTGTGTTAACACTGTGTAGGAGCCAGGCCAATCTTTGCCTTAAAGCAAATTCTGTGAAATTACAATTTATTTACACCTTTATTTTTGTTTCTCAAAATGTGTTGATGGGATTAAAACATGTTACATGTATTTAATAGGAACTCATGGCTCTCCTGCGTTTAGCGCTCATGGTCAAAGACAGATTAACCGACATGGTGCGCTAGTGAATATAAACGTTTAGCTTTAATCTATATTTTGTTTATCTTTCAAAAAGCGTTGCCTTCTGCACTGGTTCAAAACATTTCATTAGAAGTGAACCCTAAATATAGCCAAACAATAAGATTCTTTTTGTATTGTTTTGGTTGTTTTGTATTGTTTTTATTTTTCAGGGTGATACACGTGAATTAAAATGGGGGCACTGAGCTGGGAAAGATGTTTAACCATGTTCTGTGTCATCTTTATTTACAATTTTTATCTTAATATTTTAATTCAATATCAGTTGCTCTTTTAAACAATGTTCATAATTACATCACTTCTATTTGATTTGTGTGTGTGTGTGTGTGTGTGCACACGTGGAAAGTGAAGAATTCACCCAGCTGCCTAATGTTCAGCAACATGTATTTGGGCACTTAAGACTTGTATTATTGGCAAGTTTTTGTTTACAATAAATGAAATTTATTGTTACTGTGTTTTGTTACTCTCACTGGAATACAGCAGTGGTTCACAAACTGTGGTTCAGGAAATAAACTGCTGTGGTGTAGTTGGATTATAGATTTGGTTTAGCCCTAGATTAAAGCACCTGGTTTAGTTCTGTTGTATGGTTCAGATCTGCACCGTTGACTAGTCTCATTTATACAGTCTATGATCTGCACTCAGGAGGCCGAATCCTTTACTAGTTGGTCTGAAATTTAAAGTTTTACAAACAACTGGCCGTGTATAATGTTTGCACAAAGACTGAGATAGAACAAACAATTTCAAATGTAAATAATGTAAAAATGTTTGTGTATAAATATATAAATATATTTTGATGATACTTTATAGTGAATCCTTGCGCAGTACTTTCGTGAAACTGCACATAAAAGATGATATACGAGTCACATAAACGCGCCATACAGGGATCACGTGGCCGCTGCGTCACAGAGTTCAAAGTTGAAAGTCAAAAGCCTCTGCAGCTGCAGTATGGCGGCGCTGGTGGGACGCAGAGCCTTGTGGCAGGCTTTCCGAGGGCATGCAGCGGACCGGGACAGTGTGTGCAGGCTCGGGCCGGTTTGCTACGGCCGCAGCAGAAAAGCACCGGAAATGTCCGCGTTCGCGCCGAACAGAGCCGCGGTGAGACACTTCAGCTCCGACCCGAAGGATGACCTGCGCGTCAGGTATTTGGATGGAGAAGACGCCGGTAAATAAAGTTCACTTCCTTTTCAAAAAGAAGTGTGTGCTGAAAAGAGCTTGACACTGTGTCACCGCTGCAGAGCACAAGGAAACTAGCACAAATCCACACATCCGGGTTAATAATCTCCTCACGTCGGCTGCTCTTTGTAAACGACCATGGCTAGCCAGGGTAAACACATGTTTAAGTGGTTGAAATATCATTCAATTGACTATCTTTCCTTCATGTTAAAACTAACATTTCAAACTACATCTAAAACATGAACAGTTGTAGTTGGTGCTCTTACTGTTTAAAAAAAGAACCTACACCTGAACCTGCCGCGGACGCAAGTGTTAATGAGCAGGATGTCTCGTGTTCAGCTCAGAAGCTCCAGAGTTCCCTCACTGAGCTGCAGAGGCTGCACTGGCACATACTCATGACTCTAACCAACTGCTCTGGCAGCCCAAATGAGAGAGTCATGTGAGGCTCATTCTGCTTTCTGATTGGATAATCGTCATGAGAAGCAAAACGCTAAATTATAAAATAAACAACTTGCTCATCATTGTCCAATGTTTTTGTCATGAATAAATCAACATTTCAATTGTTATCAGTGAAAACTATTTTTGCCATGCTTACCTCTGGGAACACAGATGGGTCAATATGAAAATCATTGTAGTTTTTTACAATATTACTCAAATCTGTCTGTTAAAACAAAACCTACAACAAAAACATTCTGTAATTATGTTTTAATTACAATAACGTAAACATATTGTCACTTGAAATATAACTATTTAGGCCGAAATGAACACTATATATATTTAAGATAATTTTTTGTCTTTCAGGAATTGTTGTTGTTGGAATAAACAGACCCAAAGCAAAAAATGCCATCAGCAAAAATCTTGTTAAAATGGTTAGTTACTTATAAAAGGCTACACACTGTTCTGTTGACTAGATTTATCTGATCCGTATGCATTTTCAGATGTATGATGCTGTGGAAGATATACAAAAGAACAACAAAGTGCGAAGTGTAATCCTGTGTAGCCTTGTTCCTGGTATCTTTTGTGCAGGCAAGTTACCACGGACAAGTTATGGCATTATTAGCCCTGCTTGCTAAAACATAACCTCTCTACTTGGTCTGATGTGCAGGTGCAGATTTGAAGGAGAGAGCCAAAATGCACCAAAGTGAAGTGGGACCATTTGTCTCCAAAGCGAGGGCACTAATCACAGAGCTTGGTAAAGACTAGATCATGGTTACTTTCTGAAGTTATCGTAATATTCACTTACATATTGTATTACCAAAAGGTGAAGCATTGGTTACACTGTAACTGGCGCTCATTGTTACAGGTAACCTGCCAATGCCGATTATTGCTGCAATTGATGGCGCTGCATTAGGAGGGGGTTTGGAAATGGCCCTTGCTTGTGACATCAGGATTGCGGGTATGATAAAGTACAATGTTGTGTCCAAATTATTTGTATGAATACGTTCACTGTGACAAAATGAGACCCACTTCATCAATAAGTTTCACCATGCTATTCATGGGTGTAAAGTTAAAAAGTGTGTTTATTTGGCATATACCTTGTGTTTACCAGCCAACTCTGCCAAAATGGGACTAGTTGAAACCAAACTGGCGATTATCCCAGGAGCTGGTGAGACCTCCTAATCCATACTGACACTATTTCCTGAATTTAACTGGCTTCCATATAAACCTGATGTGTCTTGTGTAGGAGGTACACAGCGTCTTCCGCGGGCTATTGGTGTTTCTCTTGCTAAGGAGCTCATTTTTGCTGCAAAGGTCGTAGATGGAGTAGAGGCCTGTCGCTTGGGGCTCGTCAACCATTCGGTGGAGCAGAATGAGAGTGGAGACGCCGCATATGTACGGGCACTGGAACTCGCTCGAGAGATTAACCCTCAGGTATGTGACCTGCAGAATGTGCAGAAAACATTATTTTGAATGGTTTATTATTTGGTTATGTTGCTACAGGGTCCCATTGCGGTAAGGATGGCAAAACTGGCCATCAACCAGGGCATAGAGGTAAGTGACAGCAGGCAGCGTAAAACAATATTATTATATACACTAGATATTTATTTGTGTTACATTTTTATCACAACTAGGTTGATTTGTCAACT